>JAAGOF010000243.1:336495-530959 GCA_010645155.1 Tigriopus japonicus
CAGCAAATTGTTCCATTTGCTAATAAATGACTCCAACCAGTTCATGCATAATTTCACGCTCAAGATGGCACAGATTGCCAATTCTTTTCGCAAGGCCAAAACTATTGTTGTCCAAAAGGGCCAGAAAAATCATTGACCCACTTGAAGCTGCTAATTCTAATAACAAAATTGGATTCGATCCCTTGCTCGTATTCCATTGAAATTGCGGGAAACTAAACAAGCTCTTCCTGGTTGTGGCTTTGGTCGTCGGTAATTATGCAAACGACTGACTAGCCGTGGCGTTTTTGCCTCCTGTGTTTGTGCCCACAGGGAACAATGTTAATTTAAATACGGACTCACTTCCTCGGGAATCTTAGCCGGTCGCTCTCTTGAACAATAAAGATATGAATAAACCCCACAGCTCACGATGAGTCAGTATGTGTTTTCATAGTGTGCGGCCTTGATTCCGCCGTCGAAAATTTCCCAGGATTAATCTTTGAAATTACAGTAATCGGAGCCAATGTTATTGCTCTTGGTCAGACCTGGAATGATGATTGTGCATGGTAATGACTAGGCTAGGAGTTCTGTTTTGATGGTTGATCACCATCTCCGGTGAGAATGTGATATACTGTAATCATAGCCGAATGTGGTCATGGTAGGGGGAAAAACCCATGTGGCTATTTTATACCGAGAGAGGGGTTCATTAGGCCACTTAATTTTTACAGCCCCTCAAATTCAGACATAAACGTGCGTCTCCGTGCATCTCAAAACTTGGTCCCAAAAAGCGCTGAATGTCAAACTGATTTCCACTTGTCTCATTAGGTTGTGTTTGGGTCGGATAGCTTAATCAACGTATATTACCATGCCTGACAAACTGAACTGAATGTGAATGCATGTTGTAGTCTAGACTTGTGCCAATTAAAGTTGTAAACGTATTGGTATGAAACGGCATCTCTATCCCACACGAAACATCACGAATGAAGAATAGCCAAAGGTAGACATTGCGGTTCCCGGCGAACAATCTCTGCATCACATTCAAAGATTTTAAAGGACCGCATACCTCAAGTTCCATATCTTCTGTTAGAGTCAAGTCATTTCCTTTCTGATGTGACTGGAACTTCGGAGCACATAAATGCACACCAGTGAAGATTTATTGATGGACGTGGATTTCAACTTTGTCCCGGTTGTCGAATGCATCATATTCGGATTTTAAATCATTGAAATCGAATTGAAATGAAGAGCTTCTCTGACATTTAGCAACTATGGAAGATTGCAATTGGACCAGGTTTTTTTTACGTAACGAGTTTTTGATACCTCAACTCGAATCGGAAATGTATGAAGAGGAAGCTGATCAAACGGTGACCTTTCATCCAAATTACCTCGCTCTAACTAGTCCTTAAAAATATCTGCACATGTTAGTTACTGCAAATTTGCTCTAGCCACGAGGAGCGTGATCTCGTGAGCCAAAAATATTAATATTCCTCCACTCAAATAACATGTGAATCCCTAATTACTGGTCATTAGACTCGCGAGGAGATTGGTAGTTAGGCCCAAACCTCCCGGAAGATCAGGATTGCAAAACTTGGCTCGTCAACCATCAGTGGGAACTGGGAATTACCTCATAAAATTGTAGCAAACGCTGAGGTCAGTCCGGAACGAAAACGAGTCTCAGACTCTAACCATATCACGGAGAATGATGATGACCCCAAGATAATAGTTAGACTGCGCCTACATTTGCGATATCTTCTAATGGAGAAAGGACCGGGGGAAACGAGTTTCCCTCGTCATTTTTAGCCTTCCCAAGAAGTCAAGGGATTAAGCACCCCGCTGATTTGGCGTGACAGGCAGACAACCTCTGTTTTATCGACATTTTCGTAACGCTATTTCACTCCTTGTTCTATCCAGCAATAATTTCCTGTACCTCAAAAAGTACGTCTTCCCTTTATTCGGGCTTAAACCTTCAGGCTAGTTCGTTTAATCCTGAATGGGCAGGAAGATGTTTTTGGACCCGTTTAATGATGCTGATGGAATAAGCGCGGAAAGTACGTTTACTCGAAGATGTCGCTCTTGTCCGTACTTTGATAAGCCGGGTGTTCGAACTTTGGTTGGAAAACCCTCCCCCTCGAATCTCCTCATGAGTGACCAATGAGAGTTGGTTGGGGTCCTTCTTGTCGTGATAAAGCTTGCTCGGGGCGACATCAAGATCTATCCGGGATCACGTGAGAGTTATGAATGTACTTTGAAATGGGATTTGAGTCCATAATACCAAGGTCGTGTCCGTTTTTTAAGGACCATGATGAGCTCAGTATTAGACTCCTGATTGAGGAAGACGAACTTGCCGTGTCTTGCTTCGTATTTTTTTAACGATGGTCTATTGCAAATATAATCATCATATTGATGTAGGAATAATAGCGGTTTGCCGGAGAGGGCAAAGATGACTAACTTTCTAGCTGACTCATCGTCATTAAGTCACACAATTGGCTCCAAGTCGTTTCGCATTCTCTGCTAGATCATCAGGAAGACACCAAGGGCTCTCATTCAACTCACCAAATCCACAGAAGAATCCAAATTCTACAGAGATCATTACCAATCAAGAATGAGAAGGATTAGCCAAAGTGTTCGCGAGATTGGTCACGCTTTCATCAAATCCTGGCTTGAATGAGAACCAATGGTTCAATGACGTCCCAAACCTGACTTAAATCCGTTGAAGAAGCAAATGTTCGCTCCTCGTACAAAATCTTGTTATCAGTTTGACAAGAATTTTCGAACCAACCCCATTTTCCAAGCATGTGACTTTTGTAGATCTTAATCTTGGTGGAAGAACATAGACCCAGTGTCTGCAAGCATAACTTGCCAAAATTGTGCAAGGACAAGCGGCAGATGAGAGCGGCTTGTCGCCATTTCTTTCTTTCAATGAATGGCTTTGCCATGAATTATGTCTCTTGTGTGAGAGTAATGAAGCAAACGGATATAATTCCTCTATCATCACCACCATGCATGGGGTGCCAAGCGACGGGTTTGCCGTAATGTTAGAGGGTGGATAAGATTTATATTAGAACTCCGTACTGTGCACAAGAAGGATTTATTGTGCGTCTTTTGTTTAATTGTGGAGAAATGTCATTATAATCTTCTTTGGGTAAGGAGTCGACGGAGTACGTACCGTTCTATTCGTACATTCATTCCCATTCCGCAGTCCTAACCTTTGGACCTCTTTTTAGAGTAAGTAATGTGCGTGAATCTCCCAGAGGAAAATGCATGCATCTCCAAGTGACTGCTGCTACTAGTCACTGGTGATGAGATCAACGATAATAAAGCCTGGGAAATCTCGTCTGATGAGGTTTTGCACGAGCAAAATGCTCGCGATGTTAAGATGCCAATCTGCAGGATGAAGAGGGAGGAGATGGAAGGAAGAGCAGGAGCAGGACAAGAGCTCTTTAAAAAAACATGGCAAGGACGATTTCAATTATAGCTTGTTGGCTGCAAGAGAAGATTGGTATCAATTTGGCAAAGGCAAACTTGCCACGAGGAGCACAAGTTGGCGAGTCGGATTAGAATTGTGCAAATTCAGAGCTGTCACGAACAATAAGTTCGCTGTCACCCCTTGGACACCTGTTGAAAATTCAGAGCCACTCAAGAATGGGGATATGAGTCACGCACTCACACTCACAGTATCACGCAATCATTTCAATCCCAATTCTTTAGAACATCCCATCATCATCACCATTACTATCACACTCATCGTTCGTCTGGGTCGTGGTTTTTCAAGGATGGTTTGAGTCCACCATCAAAATTTTCAGCTCGATCAAATTTTCAGAACTGGATCCATCCCTTCAAGTTGTATTTGGTCTCTGTTGACCACTCAACACGATCCATTTTTGGACCTTGAATTGGCTGGGCGAGCACATTGGGAGATGGCTCAGTTTATCGCCATGTCACAGATGGACTAGTGGACACTTTCGATAATGGCATACAGGAGTAGGCAAAGACGACGACAACAACAATAACAATACCAACCGGAAGCTGCGACCACTCCATCAGGGCCTGAGTTTGCTTTGTGATCTTGTCTACATGCACAAAAATATGGACGACTCAAGAGGCAAGCTATCGTGGTTCATCTCTCCTTACTTGGTTGATAGATCAACCAGGAGGTTTCATCGCTTGCCTTCTTCATATTTTGGAAGAAGAATTGACTAGCAGACAGTTAAGAAACTTGACATCTTGCAAAGGAAAGAGGGAGGTCGGAATAAAAAATTGGGCCAACTTGGAAACCCTGACATCATATCAAGAGGAAGATTGTCAGTCATCCACCTGATCAGAACTTGCCATTAGCCAAGGGTCTCATTGTCTGGTCAGGAACTCGGTCTGCTCCGATAACTTTATCCTTGCCCGTTTTCAAAACTTAAAAAAAATGACTGATACGGTCAGTTTGGCCAACTTTAATGAGAGTGTATTAATCTAAAGTCAGAGTACTGAAAGTAATCGTGGTCTTCACAGATGAAACCCGCTGATTGGAATGCAGAGGATGTGATGTGAGGTCGCGCTAGCAGCTTTTTGCGGGCAAGATCGACCTTCCTCAATGCTTTTTTTGGCTCTACCCGATAATTGATGATGGTCAACTTTGAATTCCTGTCTTGAGCCAAGGACGAAGATGTCCATGAAGATTCCCACTGTGCCTTCCAACTACCACTTCCACACCAACATACAAAAAAAGACTGAACAACGTCGCGAGTGCTCAAACATTACTGAGAAGGAGGCTCTTGTCACTTTAGTCCGCTAGGTAGCACTACCTGTCCTATATCTCTGTTGAGAATGTGGGTTTCAAAAACTAAAAGAAATATCTCTCTGAGATTGTCATTCATAAAAGCAAGCTTGCACATTGGAGGCTTTTCCTGTATGTTGGCACAATTTCAGGTTAAAGTCGCTGTGCGTTTGAAGAGAGGAAAAGAAGCAACGTTTTCTTTGCCAGCCATCTTGAAAGACGAAAATGAAAGGGGAGATACTAATAAAATATTATGGGCAACTTCTGTTTGGGAGTAAATCCCTCTCTCGCTTATGTTATCCTCTGGGTTGGTTGAAGTTATGTGAAAGCTCTTTGGAGTGTGGCAGGTTTTCTTTATTGTAAAATAAAAGGCTAGAACGAGGAGGACGACCATAAGGGATTCTTGAGACGAAATGGGTCGGGCTTCAGTTTTCAAATTCAGAGTTCGTGATCATACTTGACAATGTGCTTTGGGCTCAAATTGGACTCTGTGTATGTTCTAGCTCACCATGGCTCACAAAATGGAAGGTCTACCGAACACAAATCCCCAATTTAATATGTTTTTGTCTTGATGAAACGGCTCTGAAGTTGGCTATAAAATTTGTCTAGAGCCGATCCCTGAAATGCTAATAAGCGGTTGTAAAAAAATATTTCGAACGATACCATCTCCAAACGACGAGAACCCCTTTAATGGTACCTTAAATTTGGGAGTTTACACTACAAAAGGGTGTTCTTATGTGCCAAGGGAACCTTTTGACGAGATGACAGACAAAACCAGGTGGTTCCCAATAACTGATAATTCGCCCCTTTTTCGTTGGGTTGAGTGATAGCTTCAAAATATTTGAGTGTCATTGGACAACATTCATCAATTAACTAATTCCTCGCTCTGTCCACGAATTCGAGGGATTGGATTCCACATCTCTCAAACCCTCATGGGGCCCAACAAGTCAAGAAAATGACAGCTGTAGTATTCCAAAGCACTCTCTTGACAAATTATGATCGATTGATTGACAGACCCTAGAGGTTTTCCAATTCCTATATTTCCCCATTTGAGGCTTCGAAATCCAATCTTCATTTCTCCTTGATCCTCTTGCAGGTATGTCAAATGTCTTCGTGGCGTGAGTGGCCTACTGATTAGGAGAAAATCAGGTCAATACATGCATTACGGTCGTTTTTTGACCCTACCCTCCAAAAGTAAGGGCTCATTGTTCACAAATTGAATCTAGTGGTCTGTAACTACTCGTACATACAAATGCTTCTCTGTTTGGTGAATGATGTGGCGAGAAATTTACAAACAAAGCCCGCACCCCATTACTCAAAAAGAGGCTTGCCAAAGTTAGTCTAATGGCCAAAGCAAATCCAAATGGTCGCAAACATACGAGTGCTCCCACTCCTTTCATAGGGTTGGTCGATCCAGGCTCCGCGATAACTAAAAAATAATCAAGGGGCGCCGTTTGATGACTACTAAATCAGCAGAAGTCATTTAGCGCCACCATGTAATATCATCGGAGTGGTGAGACTAATTGAAATTGCAAATACTTACCCCAAGGCCTTGCAGATGGATAGGTCTATCCGTGAAACAACGTGCACATCTGGGAGATCTATAAAACCACCATCCGTTTGACAACTGGCCAATGCATCTTATTTCTATCTTGGCCTTAGCTGCAAGCGATCGGAAGGCTCCACGCATGTCTTGGTTGGGATTGCAATTTCAGAGCTTGTCAAATAGAGGAATTCCTTGGGCTTGATTTATGAGACTCGTAGAATCGGAAGCAATCTTTATCAACACGAAACCATTTCGGGAGATTTAAGTTACCCAAGGATGTTTTAAAGTCCATCACATCCCTGGGGTTGTATTTGCTTTGTTCGTCAGCTAGAGATGGGTCTTTTTGACCCTCTTCTTGTCGAGGGAAGTGAGGATGATCATGGGCTTTTATGAGTTTTAAATTGAAAGTGCCATTAAGAACATGCAAGGCATAAATAATCTCTTGTGTTGATTTATGGTGCAAGAAAATTATGGTCAGAGGGACGAACAAGTAAGTGCCTTTCCTACCTTGACCATAGTTTAGCATACCAAAATGCCACTGAAATCCCCTGACCCGGGTTTCTTATGAGGCCTTGAAAACGATCTGTTTGGACTGTCTCCCAAATTTATTGGGAGTCATCCTAAAATCACTTGTACAAGAATTTCACAAAAGAGCGGCGATAATCCGAACATCAGTGTGACCAAATTTGGAAAGGACCATCTTCTTTGGCCCTGAAGAAAGGGTCATTTAAAGATGAGATAGCAAATATTCAAGGAATTTCAACCACTATGGACCTAAATTGGACGGACTCCCGTACTCACTTCACATCGAATTGGCACAGAGTCCAAGCCTCGGACAAAAAAGATCCCCAAACATTCAACCATTATTGCAATGCACATTTCTTCACGGGTGGAGGTCACCGTGATGAATAAGAAGATGGAAACGAAAAAAACCCTGAGATCCCCAGTTGAAATTCCAAACCTGTTCTCACTGAATGGCTATTCAACTTCGTCATGCTTGGTGTGATTGGACATGGACATACAAGTCAAAACAAGAGTGTACATATGTGTAATGCCAAAATACAGTTCGTCTTGGACGTAGAGCGCACTCACTTCATCCATCGACAATTCTATTCAATGTACGATTATATCTATATTATGACGCGTGGCGTGCAGATGTGAAATGGAGCCTGAGGCAAACCGTTTAGATATGATTAAGGTCCTTTTACTCACAAATGCAAGCTCAACACACGTAAGTCGAATTCTTTCGAAGAGATCTGTTTTGAAGCGGGGAACAAATTGAAGATGACATTGGCCTTAAATGGAAGAGGTTCCTTCAAGCCAGTCAAGAACAGGGGGATGACTGTCCGACTCACTGAGTGTCCGGAGAAAATTCATGGGGAGATTGCCCATGCAGCAAATCGTGTTCAACGTTATTCATCTCAACTTTGAATCAAAAAGACTTTTTCAATGGACGAAGGTCGACATGCATAGCTTTATTTATCGTTCACGGACACAGGGTACATTCAGGATCGGGCAGACGGGTATTGGAATCACATTACGGACAAGTATTATTATTTGGGAAATGTAATCCTTGTCTACGTACACTGCGGCAATACCACGATAGGACAATCGTGAATTGATCATCAAAGCGTAAAAATAGCAACTTGAGTTTGCAAAGCATGCACTCCCAACGGTTAGGAACAAAGCTGCATTAACACGGATTGTTCTGGCGTTCCGGCAGACTTCCGCATTAAAAATGCAATATGATTCCACTCGCGTCCCCAATTGGTCACACTGAAGTGAAAAAGACGGTCAAACCGGCTAATGAACATAAACAAAGGCAATTTGAAGGGCAACTGTCATCTTCAATCTGACATTTAATGAAGCGTTTATCTTCAAGACTGATGTGAATTGCAATTTGAGGGGAAGGTTTGAAATATTATGCAGTGTTCGTTCAGCCATAGACAAAACTTCAGTAAACACATAGCTTGAAGCCGTGAAAACCATGCCATGGAGGCGATTCTCAAAACTCTCACGACATTCTAAGAATGCCGAAAGGCGCTACGCTTTATTCCGCACTGTGCCACTTGGACTTGATAGAGCACACCAGGTAATAGATCCGAGTGAGTCTGAGACCCACGTCCTGGGGTGGCGGGTAATATCGGTCGACTGTCTTTGTGATTTGGCATGAGCTTTACCGAACGAGCTATTGATCATCTGGACGATCGACTTGACTTGGTTTAGCTATTCGAAACTCGACGTTTGAGTTTCGTTGAAGTATGGAGAATTTTGACGGCGAAAATGATGAATCATTTGCGTCTTTGAAAAATGTCGAAATTTCTGGCTGACCCATGTTCTGACACAAAGCGGACCACCCAGAGTCAAGGCCGACTTGATTTGATGCGCATTCTCTCAAGGTATCTTAAGTAATTGGGAGGGCCATGAGATTGGGCCCTATCGTATCATAGTTGGAAACGTCTCCATTCAAACCTTGTAAAAAGTCAGCTGGTGTGGGAGGCATTTGTTGGTTAGAGATTATGTCAATGAGATCAAAAAGACGTAATAATCAGCATGGTAATTAATGGCCTGTCAGCTAAGTGCTCGGTAGCCACGGAGAAAACAATCTAAAACCCCATATATGTTGAGGGTGTCGATTCCTAACAACTTTTGGTGGGCACTCGATCATGGATGGAATCGGGCGGCCCACTTGGAAGCGCTCAGGCGAGTAATTAATCAGGAAGCCCCCTAGATCCCAAGGCACAAAGCAAAGCTTGTTAGTCCTCACACATGAAACCCACCAATTCACGGCCCCATTGCCCTGACTATCAATTCGTATATCCGATCGACATCTGAAGTATCCGGCTCGTTTCCAATTGATTCTTCCCTTACTGAATGAATTTCACGTTACATCTTGCCCGGACCTTGAGCAGTGGTGGAAACGGAGGGAAAATATGTTGTCTCGGATTTTGAGCAACTCCACAAGTCAGTGATCAATGGCAATTTCCGATTGTAACAAATGTCCCATAGGTTTAGCGAGGCATGTTAAAAATGTTCATCGAATACTTGTTCTCGAATACAAAGGAAACCTGGAAGCCGGATAGTCGTATCAAAACATACTCAAGAGCTCGTATTTCGTCTGTGAATAGCTATGAATTTGAAAGCCAGTGTCCAAGCCAAGCAACCATTATTTATAATGACAAGGTGAATTTTCTCTGAGACTTTACCTAATTGCCCAGTTGGCACATCGAGTGAAAACTGCCGATTGCCACGCGGAAAAACGATCCGGGGCCGAGATACAGTGATGGCAAAAACCTCGCCCACCATCTTGACCACCTGATGCTCTTCTTACTAGTCGCTTGTCCTTAAGTACTACGTGGGCCAAGTAAAACACGCATTATGGCCCACTTATAAGAGGTGATTACCTGATTTTAATGAGCTGCCCAAAGCAGACGCATCGCCTTTGGTTGAGGTGCTTATACTGACGCAGAATGCACGACCGCAAAACATCAACGAAGCGCCCCGCATTCTCAAAACTGACTGGCCAAATTTTCGGAGGGGTTGATGGCCAGTCTTAGATTGGGAATTCAGTGGAGATTCTTCTCGATCGTTCAACTGCGGAATAGGAATTGTTTTTCATGAGGGCAAGATGCACGGTAGCACTTCCCATCCAAACATCATCTAACCTTGCCAAATATGGTAACATTTTATCGCTCAAAAGATGGAACCAGTATACCGGTTTTTTGTAGATTCCTTTATGGAATTCCTAACAACTGGGAACGGCAAGAGCTTCGATCATTTCAATTTAAACATGGCTAAAAACAAGCAAAAGGGAAACTGAGCTTTTGTCGGTTTGGCTAGTCATAATTTTCATTTCCAATGATCGAGTTTTCCTTTTGAACATGAAGAGATGAAACGATAAAAAAAAGAAAAGGAAAGAATGTCCTTCTCGCTTTGTCCAGGGTGGGATTTTCGGGTATTAATTTGATTCAATTCATGACGAGCGATGGCGATTGTGTGTGATCACAGCATGACTCTGAGGAAGTTTCTTTCCATCTCTGAGTTGGCCATGAAATCACTTCTTTCCAAATGCCTTTCTTTCTTATCTCGGTCAATCAATTTGATTGGGATTAAACAACTCAAGAAAAAATCACGACGTCTGACCTCCACCCAAAATTAAGCCTCCAAAGACTCATTCAAATAACCATTGGTGCCACAAAAACCTTTATCACACAAAAAGGTGGGAGATGAATTGACTTTGGGCTTAAAAGGGGATAACCATAACTCAAGAGACCATGCAAGAAAAACTCTTTGGAGTAATTATTCCTCCTTGAGGAGGTTGAGAAAGATTAGAAGACTTTGCTGAAATTTGAGCCGGTTTCTTTTTTCCATATGCTTCTACAGATCGTCGTAAGTGGGACACATATTGCACTGATCGGCGAGAGGGAGTACCATCAGTCAACCATAATGTCCAATCTCATCATCTGTAAGGAAAACGAACGGGAATTGCCTTTTCTCGTTCTTTGCCAGATCAAGTCCACTCTTTTCCCTTTTGGAATGACAAATGGTTCCAGAAACCAAGAGAAGGTCTGATTCGGGTCAGTGCGTTAATCGCATTCTGAGACAAATCCCAGGCCAAAGAATTTCTTCCAAGCGCAAATTGCTCTGACATGAGATGCAAACACCTCTCGCGTTTTTATCGGCAGGTTTTTGGTTCGACCTCTTCTTGCCTGGATTTTTCTCAAATGGCGTGTTGATCTGGGCGAATAAATTTGCATTGATGCACCAACATTGGTTCATGGTTGCACTCTTAATCTCTATTCCATTGATGATGATTATCATGCCATTTCCCGCTTGGATTGGTGTTTTATCATGCAAGGTTTGTTTTAAGTTCCGGTTTAGTTTAGAGGATGCACATGTGAAGAAGATGGGCTGTCAATTTAATGAACCCCTCGGAAAGAAAAAGCCGAAAATTGAACTGCATCGCGTTTTCAATCTTTGCTGCAGGGTTGAGATGCATTTCCTCTTGAAAGGCCCCACACATCCAATCTTTTGAAAGATATTAGTTTTCCTCCAAATGAGCTCTAATGCATTGGTATTGTTGTGAAGAGAAAATGGCATTAGATCAAATTAAATGGGTGCAAATTCTGTCGGGTTCAAGAAAAACCCAAGATGCAAGATTTGCTTCTGGTTATAATTGAGATAAGCGCAGGTTCTTCACATTTTCATTTCAAAAACAGGCCTTGTCCCTAATCGTGGACTTCCTCCCTTGTAGGACCTTATTTCTGCCCTTGACAGCACGAGCCATTGGCCTTCCTTGCTCAGCCTTTCAAGGTCCTCCATCCCTTTTAGTGTCAAAACAAACGGAGAGCTACGGCACAAGTTTTATGAGGCCAAGGCGGTCATTTACTGACTAGCCTCGCTCATCACTGAAGTTCTTCGTCCAGGAAAACTGGAAAGCTCCAAGGAGAGAGTTAGAACCTTGTTTTAAGTGCCTGGACACCAAAATACACTTCGTTACTCTGTGGAGACAAAATTTTCTCTTTCCACCAAAGTTGAACGTTATGGTCTTGATTGTACAAGGGACATGGTACTAATGGTCCGAGTGAGGTTTTTCTTCTGAGATCTTGTACTTATAATGAGTAGGGACGTCTGGTAAAGAAAAATGTGTTATGTCTACACAACAAGATCCAATCTTCTGACTTTGAACCTTCTTAGGACAGGAATGAAATGTCTGCAGTTTGGATGGCTCTCATGTTTGAATGGCGTCTCTGTTTATTTTGGTCCCAATTTGCATTCTGTTTATACTGTACGATCAACCAAAGGATGAGACCAAATAGCTTCCTGGTGGAGACTTGAGGAAATGGAGAAACCACAGTGTCTTGGGGAGGAATGAATTGCCTTCACGGCATTTTTTTGCCTTTTGTCATTGGGATTGCTTCCATTGGCAACTCTCTACTTCCTCAATTGAAGGTTCACTCCAAAGGAAAAAAGCTCTTTTTTGCTCGACCTTCAGAAGACTCTTATCTTTCTTGAACTTGTTTGCGTCGGATAGAATCATGATACCGAATTTCCCTTTTTTCCCTGTTTGAAAAGAGGGACAAGACCTTTTTCCTCTAAAAATGTGCTTTGCTTTGGTCATTTTTAAATGTCATCAGGATGAAGATCGATCCTCTATGAAAGAAGATGAGGGGTGTAAATCGACTTGGGCGCCACAGATTTTGACTGCATGCACTTGAGCGTTGGAACAACACATCAATCTTGACTTAATCTTCATGTAAAACGGCATGATCTCCTTCGTTATGCCCATTGTCGACATTTGACTACTCTCAATCATTTGATCTTTATCGTTACAACACGATAAAGTCGAGTTTATCAGTTGAAATCTGAAAAATTAAGAGCACTTACTTAAACGTGAACAAGTGTGCGTGTGTGTCTGCATCTTTGCTCTTACTTGGTTATATGTTGGTGTGCGGGTGAGAAATGGGCAATTACTCTAAAGGTTAGCCGATTCACACATTAGATCTTCTTGAAAGATCATTTTTCGGGCTTCGTGCAGTCACGTACAAAAGAGCAAGTGTAACGGTAAGAAATGCCACAAAAAGCTTGGAAAAACATCTCAAGAATGTCTCTTTAAATCTCTCTTCCTTTCTTTCTCTTTTGCTTGCTTGCTTGCTTACTTGCTTGCTTGCCGACCCACGACTTCTTTTTTACCCCGAATGAGTCTCACTTTGTAGCAACTTCATCACGGCGGAATGAAATAAGTAACTGATTCCCAAACTGCTTTACAGTGAGGCAAAGGGTGGACACAACTCAAGTTTATCGCTTTCTCGAAGACAAATTCCATCGTCCAAGGAGCGGCTCAAGTTTCGGTTTACAATTAAGATGTCATAGTTGAGTCGAACATTGAGCGACGAAACATTGGAAAGATGTCCCTGATATTCAATACCCGGGACCGAGTTGCGCTTCACCTTGTTGGCGATGATCTAATCTGGCCCTAGAGTTGACAGCGAGCTTGCCTAATCTACCTTGTTTCTGTGTCAGTTTATCTACAATTTCAAATTTAACACGCTCATAAAGTTACATAGCATGACAATTTCTGGCAATGCGGGTAAAACAATCTCCATCATACGCACTCACATCAAGATGGGAGGGGGAACTTGTCAATGCATTGCAACATGAGTCGAGATTAACCGGGTCCGCAAGACCTTTGGCGTTGGGTTGAAGTGTTTTGACAGGATGGATTTTTGGATGTTCGCGTTGTTGAGATTTGCTTCCCTTTTCTAATTCTTGGCATATTTTGCAGCAAACACAATGCAGACGTGCAATGAGCAGATCATCGCTTTCCGAAGCCAGTCTTCAGTTCGTGTCCGTCCAAATAAAGCATCACGCACCACATGCAATTCTTCGATGCGTTTGAACATCGCCTCAGATACCATGATGCTGCTGTGAGTGCACGTGGGACTAGAACATTGGGGCAATAGCCAATTCAAGTGATGCACTTTATTTGTCCTGTGGATAAACAAAGCGCATTCCGCGGGAAATGCACTTCCTTGGTTTTTCATCTTGTTGGTACAAAGTGGGGACGGTCAAAAAGGTTTAAGTGATGCTCATTCACACATTGGCATCGGACAAGTCAACCGTTCATGGGTTCGCTTCAAAGGGTCTCGAAGAGCTCTAACGCTGAAGGTGCCTCATCTTGTTTGAAACCGGTATCAATTTTGGCGTGTTAGCTTAGTCAAATGTGTTCCTCTTTTGATCTGCCTGAGATAGTGTGACAAAGGTGAAGAGTTGATAAAATCCAATGAATAGCCGAAATAAGTGGCCGGAGATGAGGGTCGAGGCCTTCTTCTTTTCTTTGGTACACTTCTCACAAACGCGTCATTGTGTATAACAAACAGTCACGGGATGGTCGTTGGACGAAAGGAAGTGAAAACTTGTTCTTCGATCTTGGTCGTTTCTGATCATTTTAGTTTACAAGGTCATGTCCGACTCTCATCCTCGATCAGGACTTCTTCTTCTTCGTCGTCGTCTTGGTCCTCTTTCCATTCTTTGTGACAACCTCGATCGAAGTGTGTACTTGAGTCTTTGGCCAAGTCAGAAGTACTGGCGAGGGTGCCAAGACTCACGCAAACATTGGTGATGGCGGTGGTGGTGGTGGTGGTGGGACTATAACGAATTTCTTTTCGTGGACACTTTTCTGAGCCACTTACCAATCATGGGAATTGGAGAAATTGTACTTTGACAATGGAAACCAGAGATTTTGAGGTGGCTTTGGAGAGAAAGAAAACGAGAAATACGCTGACAATGGCATCATGAAAGGACAAACCTTCTTTTCCTGGTTTCTTGCTGTATTCTTATCCCTATTTTGATCTCCAGGCTCTTTGACTCGTGGTTGACTTCTCATAATTCATCTCCACTTGATGCCACTCTCCCACACTTCACCCACAATATTTCTGAACTCGTAACTCGTGAGATATTATTAGAGAGGTAAATTTGATGCAAAACGCAGCATGGACGTTAGATAGATAGTTTGCAATTCCACGCGCACAGAAATGTTTCATCTGGACACTCTTTGAAGTTAAGCTAAACAAACAGAACAAAACAATTGTATATAAAAAGGCTTGCTTTTCAACTCTAACTTAACTTCATAAGAGGGGGTCCAGATGAAACATTTCTGTGCGCGTGGAATTGCAAACTAAGTAACATTCGTGCTGCTTTTCGCATAGAATTTACCTCTGGATATTATATGCAATTTTGATACAGTTTCGGAGTGAAAATATGAAAGCAAACTCTTTTGGATACTTTGGAAGGGAACAAGTGAGTCACTCTGTCAGTGTGGCCTTGATGTTTGAGACCCGCCAAACTTCCTTCCCAATCAAAACATGGACGGGTGTGGCTTTTCTCAACTAATAGAGGCTTAAAAATCATCACGGCCAAGATTTCGTGAATCGTTCGTCAGTGAACACCTCATAATTATGAGAAGGATAATCCGTGATTGAGCACCACCGTTCACTTCTTCCTTACGGATAATCTCAGGGTTCCCGATTCGCGCTCGTCCATGACTTTGGAAAATTGCCATCGATGGCCAAGGCAAATAATGACGTTCTTCGTTTGAAACGATGCCCCATTGCTCAAACTTAAAGACGTCATTCTGCCAGCACGACTTGCGCATAACTCTTGATTTAAATGAACTTAAGATCGCCATCGTTTTGCACTTCATCTCACGATGGATACCAACTAAAACAACCACCCAGTAACGTGTTCTAGATGCTGTCATCCATTTACTGAGTGCGGAGAGAAGATGGAATCCGTTCCCGCCATTAGTTGATCCTCAGATTAGCCCTCGGTTCCCATTCGTCACCCGTAAAATGGCAAATTGCTCACTTATTTACTCGCTCAAGTGCAAAGATCAAATCCCGTTGTGCATCAATGAAGGCTTTTGTGAAGAGGAGGGGCATTTCGCCTAAAATTGCACGCTGAAGCTCTTTGCACAAATAATGCCCATGACGGCAAAATTGAGCGCGTTATCATGTTGCAATAAAGCTATCTGAAGATTCATCGCAAGTCATTGATGAGAGCTCATGAAGGTCAGAAAGCACGCAGAAATGAAACGGTGTACAAGAGATTGAAATTAATGACAAGACGTTCGTGCGCCAACAAGAAAGAGATACATGGCTTTCAAATCAGTCATGACATCCTTGGCCAGGAAGCCCTACAATTATCTTGTTCTCAAAATTAAGCCTTAAGCTCCAACTGACAATTTTATCATCAAAAGCGGAATCCTGCACTGGTTCAAGAGAAATCATCGGCACAGAATGCACATGATTACTTTGGCATTGCGCCCTCGGCGAACCAAAACGAAAAGTAAAGTATGTTGGAAAATTCTGCTGTTCCTCATCGCCTCCATTTACCAGAAACCTATGAATGAAATCAGCTTTACATTTGCCCTGTGGCATTCTTTGATTGGATATTGCACGAGCTTGCTAAGTCAACAAATTCTTCATAATGGTCAGTCCTTTCCTCACTTCTCAGGCCCACTTTTCCGTTGGAACTGAATGATCGACCAAGGGGCAAGGTCTTCGACATGAGCAACCGTGGTTTTTTTCTCGATTTCCTCAATGGTAAAAAATATTGTGGCTGGAAACTTTTGCCATGTCCTACTTTTTCCGCCTCTCAAGAAAAGACAAACAAACACACGGGAGTAGAAAAGTTTCCATTTCAGTCTTCAACTCAATCCCATAATTACTTTACCTAATCAAAGAGCAATTTCAAAGAGGCTCGAACTTTTTTTCTCCTTCGTCGTCGTCGTATCTCGCCCTCGATTCTCCTGGTAAATAATGGCTTAAAGTTTTCTTTTCAATTCTCCCTCAGCAAACAAAGGGTGAACCATTTGGCACCATTATTCAATGCTGAAACCAGATAGAAAAGAAACTCGGGGATTTTGTGGTCCAGTTTAATCATAGATTGAGCCAGACTTTCCCATTAGCTACTTTACTTAATGGCGGAAGTTGCTAGCTTTTTGAGCAGAAGTCTGATTTTAACCCTAATCTAGACAACTGAAGGGCCATTTCGTCTTGATCAAAAATCATCTCATTTGATGCTTCGACGACTACAATTTCAAACTGGAATGTACACATTTGAATTTCCTTAAAATCGGATCTCATTCCCAAACTTGGTGGTTGTACGTATTTTGAGGATCAGGTTACCCTCAAGGTCCCATATCAGTTTTTAGTCCAATTGGAGGGTGACGATAAATCAAACCAACCCGTGTTGAAAAAAGATATTTGTGGGCCTGGGAGTAAACATCTTGTTTCGCATATCCTCAGGATGTTTAGACACACATTTGTACTCTAAAGAAGATCCGTTCAACTTGGTGCACAATTGGATCCGTCAAGTTGAAAAAGTGCTATTGATATGGCCCTGAAAAGGAGCAATTCACCTCTTGGAAGACCTGTAATGTTCTCTCCATGGAGGCTTTTTAGATCCTAACTGCGGATATGTCACGATCACTCCTCACGATCTTGACCAAAAGCTCAAAATCGTCATTCTCGATTCCTTTTAGGGGAACGAGGCTTGACACGAGTGCAAATATTACTTCATGTCCAAATGGAGACAAATTTATTAACACTTGACTCCAGGACATATCGGACATAAGCAGAACTCCCAACGTTTCATGGCCTCTCCTCACCACTTTCCTGTCACTCGAGTGTGCCAAAGCAAGTGCATATTTTGGTCCAACTTTAAAGCAGACCATTAAAACCAAAACTCCGAGCCCAATTCGTCCAAAATTATCGGTAGCCTATGGCGTTTCTTTTGCAGAGGCTTTTGCGGCGCAAAATGAAAACCAACCAGTCTTTTAAAAGTGAACATCAGGCTTTTTTGGAAGCCATTCCGCGGATAGATCGCAGCGGTTCATTAAGATTTAGTTTCCTTGACTTTGAAAGAGAGTGAGAAAAAATGGTGGTTTGGCTTGATGTGCAGAAGCGCGAATTGCTGGCTCATTCTGTCTATAATTAGGGGCCCCAACCGCCATAATGGACATGGCAAGTTAATGATAGGTAATGAACTAATGGATTGCATGACTTGGCGTTGGTGATCAGTTCCGTAAACTCACAAAAGTCACAGATGATGTTTTGTCTCCTTGGATTGGGGGCCAAAGTGAAACAAAGCCAGAAGAAGTCAAAGAAGTGCTCGTTTGATCTCACAGCGCAAGAACGAGTGCCGCGTGAACAGGATTAGTGAGAGGAGTCCTTGTTCGCCATTGTTATCGAGCAAAGAGAAGTGCTGAAGTGACAATCAATTTGTTGCACTACAGAACGAGAAGTTTCCACTTTTGGTGAAGAGATCTTTCCCCCCTCATTCAACCACGTTCTTCGATCGCTGATTGACGAGCCTCGAATCGCAATTGAACAAATGAGAACACACCAGGGAATTGGGTCAGGTTCCGCGAGTGCGAGGCAATTAATTCTCTTTGAACGCATTTGCTGACTGGCACCCTCGTCTTAAGTAGTTCTGCTTTTGACAAATACGAACAAGGCCTTGGATATCGTATATTCATGAAGCGGATTGCTTCCGATGTGGAAGAAGGGTCTTCATGGTCCTTGGCCAAGCTACTATAAAGCGTAAGCTTCTCTTTGGAATTGATTTTAAATTGAAACACACGTTTGGCCTTATCTATCTTGGAGATCTTCCACAGACATTCATTATGAGCGTGTTAAAGAGATCTGGATCTGCGATGGATCCGTGTCCTCAATTGAAAACGAGTTTGTAAGGAGCATCCGGTGCAGTGCTTGGTTAAGCCAAATGGTACTTGATTTCTCCCCACATGTTGGTTGATTTCTCCAAGTGTTCGCCGATCTCACTTACTTTAAATGAGTTGCGATACGAAAACAATTAAGGCTTGATGGAGTAAGTTTTGACCGATCTGGATTAAGGACGATATTCTTGCCTTTAAGTTGGAAACACACTTCAATAACATCCAGAAGGCACAAAATGACCAAGCCGTACCTTAAATGAGGGGGACCGACTCGTTGGGTTCGCAAGCCATAAATCATGGTGGTTCGATCAGATCAAATGAAAATTGAAATGACTCCCAGCTATTCTTGCCTTTGGACAAATGGAGGATCGATCTTGGTGGAAGCAGATCGGATCAACAACAAGTTTCACACTTCTTTAGGCCCGTTCATTTCATTTCTTCCCTCAACTTGAAAAAAGCTTAAAAAAATCTGGCATCTTATTAAGCTCAATCACCGTAGAAAGTCGTTTCTACCACTAGCTCCGATGCCCTCAACGAACTTGAATTGGGGGCTTCAAGGTCTTATCGATTCCTGAAGGGTCAATTTTACCTCTAATTAAAAACACTTTGAGCGAAACTAGCAATGAATTGCATTTTTGACCGTCTTTAGTTGGTCCAAAAAGTACTCCTTGGTTGGTCGAAAAAGATAGACGGAACAAGAATTGGACTTGCAGCTTCCAGCTTACTTGCAGTCACGCACAAACAGAATTCCCCAGGAACTCAGTAGGCTTGCACAGTGTTGTAAAACAAGTAGGTTTGCCCTCATTTTCGGCGTTTGGAACCCTCCAAGTCTTGCAGGAAATGCACTCGAAACCTTCAATGCCGTCTGAAGTATACCGCCATTGATAGGGGGTGTGGCGTTTCGAAGTTTGGACTTTGATCTACCAAAGTTGGCGAAATGAAGTCTTTATTTCTGCAATCCACTTGTAAACAGCTTTCGCCGTTTTGGCGGGGAAATTGCGTCACGCTCCTTTGAGTTGAATTTTGTTGTGAGGCATAAATTTTCCGTGGCGGAAAATTTGAATTAGAAGAAGCGACAAAGGATAAGAAGGAGACGAAGAGAGTCGGCAATGTTTTAAATGCAACTTGAAGACATGCCGTCAAGAAAAGGATATATGCTCCTACTAGCGTTCATGCATGAGTGGTTATTTTTTATTTGATCGTCTTCGCTGGCATGCAATATAAGGACAAGGTACTTTGTGTCTGAAATTTTAAGCTTGCTAGCAATTCCATATTACTAGGAGCGTGGATCTTTGCAAATATTTAACAAGAATAAAATTGAAAATTAGCTTCAAGGTTAACATTTATGTAGGTCATTGTTTGGTCAAACTAGTTTTTTACCCTTTTATTCTGTGAGAACTAAAAGGCTATTTAACGAGGTTAGAAGTGATCGCAATCCGAATTGATTCATCGAATCTTGACAATTAACGACTTTGTAGGCCCATAATAAAACTAGTTCTCGTAGACATGCAGGTTTCTTCCTCCTAAAGTGAACACCACGATTCTGCGGTTGGGCTTCTTTCGAGATGACAAATTTAGAAACTCTTTCAAACCGATCGGTTCTTATTGGAATCACGATTTTCGAAGTCAAGCCTTGTGCCAAATCTCTACCTCTTTTTGTGACGAGCAATCGTTTCAATCCATTTCGGTTCGTGTTCAATACAAACAACTCTTGGCATTGGACTTTCTTTAATGAGATTGATCGGGACAAAAAGTGACTTACAATTAATTGCGCATTGCTACCAAAGAGCTTAAGGTATTTCAGGATTCTCCGCTTGACCTACATCGCTGTTATAGCTCTTCCAATACAAATGTCCTTTTGGCTCATCGATCTAAAACCAGTCCAAGCGTTTCTGCGATCACCATGAGACCTCTTGGAAATGTTCCAATGCGATATTCATGGACTGGGATAAAAAAAAATAATGGCAGCATAAATATCCTAATTCCCAGCGTGAGAGCATTTAAAAATTCGGTCGCGATTGTCATGCCATATGTTAGAGAAAAACTCGTGGTAAAATCCCATAACTCCCTTGCTCACACACTTATTCATTGGGAAGGTGAAGCATTATTTGGCTTCTCTCTATATTCCATCTGGAATGTCAGATTCCGATATTTTCATGTGAAAAAAACACACACGAATTATGCCAATGCCAACGAGGTGTTCTTTAACGTGCAAGGTTAAGTGTAAACTGCTGAAGATGCGAGGCTATTTCGAAGATACTTAGTTGGTCATCAAACCATCTGGTTTATGAGTATTTAAGACACTTTTTATTTTCGCAAACCTCGCCATTTCAAATTTGTACCTCCCTCCGAACGTTTTGTTCGTATTACACGTAAACAAAAAATCGAGGACTTGGACCATGCAAGTCAGGTGTCACTTTGAACACAGATCTTGTTCACATTATTTACATCATGCAACCATTTTCAAACCTTTTTGAGAACTATTGGAAATGCTTGTTATGTTCTATCTTTCGTGGTCGGTGATATTAATCATTGAGATTTGCTTTTGGCTTCTTGACCAACTGTCAGGAGGGCTTAAAATATTCTCAACCTTGAGGGGACGCAAAGTTAACGCTTCGGTAACTCGTTTGGTAGAAACGAAGACTGTCTAGCGACTTGCGAACTTGTCTCGCATGCCAATTACCGACTTGCTTTTATGACTGGAAAAGAAACCTTGCCTGTCGAATTATGTTCGAGTCCCTAAATTACAAATACGAATGAACATGTGAAAGAAGTGAGGATTTATTGGCTTGACACCTCTCTGTCATCATGGATTCATCACTCTTTTTAATTACCACATTGAACAAGCTTTTTCCTGTCTTCAGCACCAATTCTCAAGATGCATTCAGCCAAGGATCTTGGACATGATTTTTTTTTACAAATAAGAACAGGTTCTTCTCGTGCCAATAATCAGAGGTCCCGTGTTCACGACAATCTCAATCTTCTGTAACTGCAATTCAAACCCCCAGACTAGTATGGTGCAAGCTTATTTTAGGCAAACTTTTTCAAAACCGGCTGGCAAATCACAATCGGTGACGATCTGATAAAAAGGGAAATCTCATTTCTTTGACCACCACCATACACTCCCTTCGTTTAATTGATGTACTGTCATCGTAACTTTTAGTTCGGACAATTTCGAAATATCCCGCTAGACCTGTCTTTCACATCCGTACATCACCACTTTTCGCTCATATTCGTGGTCGTCCATCCAAAGTCATCCGTTAAAAGTCCCAAAGAAAATACCATTACGTCTACCCAGAAATACTCAACATACGTACGGACATACGCCTTGACTACGGTTCGCATTAGTGTTCTGTGAGAGTGACTCTTACTTGACCAAAGGATCTTCAAGATGGACCCATTAGAGAGACCGTGGCGAGCTCATAAAGGTTTTTGCTGGACCTTTTAAAATACTCGAAAGAGAGGAGAAAAGATCGAGTGACGAGGAGGACTGAAGCTACGGGGAAGGAATGAAAAAGGATTGTGCTTCTGAAAATCTCGACACATCCATCTTCCATTATTTGCCGGACCACGAGAGATTCGAAATTCGAAGACTCTAGACCGAAGAAGTGATGAGCCACTCTGAGAGCCTCTAACCGGCATTTGGTCAGGGCAGTCAAAATATGCATGCCTCTTGAAATGTCATGAAATTGTGTTTAGTTGGTTTTCGTTGGGGTTGTGAAACACTTGGGGTCACTTTGCGGCAGGACCTTCGTTCTTAACAGACCATAAATTATGGTGGCTGCGAATACTTTCTTGTCCGTTCATTGTGTACGTAAAACTCGGAAGGAGTTAGAACACTGGCGGTGTATGCACTCAGGATGGAGATCATCACCATGACGCCTCTAACCAACCAACCGACCAACCAACCGACCAACCAAAAGACCGACCACGGTTCAGCCACTTTGAGAGGGTAAATGCGGAATGCCGTCAATGCATAAATGTACAATGTGGGTTCAAGTTGGAGTATGTATTTGAGTTTTTTTTCCATCAGCTCCTATCAAAACCGGTTGCCTTTCGGCCACCCGAAGTCTGGTCTTCTTGAAATTTGCAATGCAAAACGATCGGTCGGAACCTTAGGAATCCTTTTGTGCTTGAAAGATCATTCACAACGAGGATCCAAACACGTAAAGGCAGTCCCACTATGTTGTTCAAGTTCAAGAAGGCGTTTAATTCTCAGTGTAGTAACCTTGAGATTGGCCAATGTCCATTCGAGTTTACTCAATAAAGCGATCGAAGCGTCTGCTGTGATCGATAGCTCAAGGGCCCCATGGATAATTACATATTTTAATTTGAGCGTGATGGAGATGGATTGACCAAGGATGAAATTTACATCTTGCCACTGACGACACATAGTTGAGGAAAATGGCTGAGATGTTATTTTTTCCGCAAAATGAACGTGAAAGCGAAATCAAAATGGATCGAGATCCACTCACCCTGCCAAAATAATGTTCTGCACTGATTGACTTCCCAATGTTCGATTGAAATTGGCCATTTTTCCGAATATGATGATCATTAGTAATGTACCTGCTTGACGAACAACCTGTTCAGAAAACTGGCCAAGATCATTGGTTTTAGAGGAAACGGAGAAACCTTCTAGCAAAAAGGACCCAGTTGCAAGAAATAAGCGGTCATCTGCAATCGCTTTCAAAACTGGTGTTTCTAAGTAAGGTAATTGATTTTCCTTCAATCGAGGCTCTGAAAATGCAGGGATAAATTTATGGCCTCGTTTGAACAATACTCAAGATCGGGGCCAAGCCCTTGTCATTCCAAGAAGTGCAAGAGCATTAAACCCCTGAATTTATCGGAGATAACAAGCCATCATTGGCGACTTTCTGGAGGACTCAATTAGGGTCTCCCTTGAGTTATATCTCCTCAATTCTATCCGTTTTAAACTGTCCACAGGCCTTCAATCGGACCAAACCTGTAATTCCCAGAGCAGCTAAATCAAGTTTACGTGCGCACACGCACCAAATTTGGTCACCATTCTCAACGATGGACCGGCCATTAGTCACTTAAATGAAAATTAGCGGTCCAACGATTTCTGTTTTCTCTTTTTATTGGATGGTTGAATCAAAGAAAAGAAAGAACGGCATCTCATGAACTTGGTATTTTTCATTTCAGGCATGTCCATCATTATTACACTCCGAAACCAAGAAGACGATTACGTCAACCTAACGAACCCTTTCTTTGGCCGTCTTCCTAGCTGCCATTCATTCATGGATTCCTGGATTGTGGGGTGAAAAAGCTGATTTACGTCCAATCATGGCGTCATGATCTCCGCTAAGTATTTGAGCTGGGAGTGGCAATGAGCCCGAATAGTTCGGACATCAGTTTGCATCGTCCAAGTCGCGAGGCTGACGAGGATGACAACACGACCCCCCACAACAGTGGGATCCTTGATCACGGCACAAATGATGAGATCCAGGCCACCTTGATCATGCCGTTCTTGGATGAGCGAATTACTCCCTTGGAGGCAGAGACGCAACGGCAAAGTAGAACGCGTAGTAGCATGACCAACAAGAAATCAAGACGACCATTCTACCAACAGAGCTTCAGGTCGGCATCGTCATCGACTTATTTGGCTCCTCAGAGGCAATGGTTTGGTTTCGGTGGTCCGTTTCCCGCTTTCTTCTTTATCAAACCGTGGGCTCGGAGAAAATGCTGGCAGAAACTTATCAGAATCTTCCTCACCTTAATCTTAGTTCTCACCATTTCAATCAATGTGGTTTTCATGCTTGAAACGAGTCGTAATGGATTGGCCCCTGAATCTAAGAGGCCGGTTACTGCCAACGGCCATGTGGTGGATCGGGAACCCTCCGACATCCTGCCCACTAATCGTCGGTCAAATCAATTGAAGTTGCAACAAAACTTGCCAAAGTTTCTCACAATTGAAGTCTTGTCTAGTCAGAAAAAAGTGTCTGTCACAGTGGACGGAACCACGGTAAGTGTTCTGTTATTGCCGGTTGAATGTGTTGGACAAGGGGGAATCGGAATCAATTTCACTTTCTTTGTTGCAGATTTTGGAAAACTCAGACGACCAAAAAGGACGTGGCATTCACATTCTAGTCCTCAATCAGTCCTCAGGGGCAGTTATGGCCCAAAGATCCTTTGATACATACTCACCACATGAAGATGAAGCCATGAGCCTCTTCTTGAATTTGGTGTCTCCGGGACGGATCATAGTCCTGGCCATTCGGGATGAGGCCACCTTTCAAATGAAAACCCCTGCCAGGGAGCTGTTGCACCGACTGGGGGCCAAAAAGGCTAAGAAATTGGGTTGGCGAGACATGTGGGCCATGGTGACAGTGAAACGGGGCCAAGTCTTCGGCGAGTCCTTTAGCAAGTCATCTGGCTTCAACACGTGGGGCAGTCCAGTCTTCTTAAGAGCCGAGGTCCCTTTGTCTTCCAATTCAAACTGTCAGGCATGGCCAAGCTCGGAAGAGTCCAAGCGTCGTCATGAATTCTGTGATAACTATGAGGGCTACGGTCTAGTGTGCAATTGTGAGGATCCGGCCCCCATTTCAAATCTTTCACCAGGTCCTGTCCTCAATAATCAAGTGGCCGATGTGCCAGTGGCTATTATCGCGTCAAACCGTCCTCAATACCTGTATCGTATGTTACGAACTCTATTGTCAGCTGACGGGGCGGATCCGGAAATGATCACCGTCTTCATTGATGGATTCTACGAGGAACCTCTGGCCGTTGCCAAACTCTTTGGTCTCAGAGGAATTCAGCACACGCCTCTCGGGACACGAAACTCCCGGATTTCTCAACATTATCGGGCCTCTCTCACGGCAACTTTCAACATTTACCCCAATGCCAAGTATGCCATTGTCCTAGAGGAGGACTTGGACGTGTCTCCCGATTTTTTCGGATATTTTTCTCAAACATTAAAACTCTTAGAAGAAGACGATTCAATTTATTGTGTGTCCGCGTGGAATGACCAGGGTTACCAACATACCGTCTCGGATCCGGGGCTTTTGTATCGTGTCGAAACAATGCCTGGATTGGGATGGATCCTGAAGAAATCCCTGTATAAACAGGAACTGGAACCACGTTGGCCTACGCCTGAGAAGGTGATTGTCGGCTATGAAAGTAATCTCATCCTGATCTTTAAGCGTCTAAACTCTCCTTTTTTTTGTTTCTCTTTATCAAGATGTGGGATTGGGACATGTGGATGAGGCTCAAAGAGATCAGAAAGGGTCGGGAATGCATTGTTCCCGATGTGTCACGAACTTATCACTTCGGATCTTCAGGCTTGAACATGAATTCCTATTTCCAAGATGTCTACTTCAAGAAGCACTCCGTCAACAATGAGCGACACGTCGAGCTCAAGAATGTGGAGAGGTAAAAATAATTTGCTTTTTCCTAACACTCACCAGGAATGACTCCAGTGTAGAACAGACAAGGCAACACCGTTTCAAGCATGTGTGTAAAGCCGAAGGCAATTAAATCAAATCTACCCCTGGCATTTCAACGGCTGTCTTAATGGGCACTTTCAGTGTCTTCGCCGCACATGAAAGCAATATTTGCCAATGCCAAGAGTCTTCAAAAATCCTTACAATCCCGTTAACGACCTTTGCGCATTTTGCACACCATGTGTTTTGGTCGGTTTCACAAAAACATTTCCCCTTCTCTTCAACGGGTGGATGTTTTTCTTGGCCATCCCAGATATCGAGTCTGACACCATTAAACCTGGATGATGCAATTACAGTAGACTCAAAAACATCGAGCCCCCTAAAAAGTCAAATACCATCTGATGTGGCACAGACTCAGAATCGATGGCAGCAGTCACTTCCATTCAGATTTAATGGGAAACCGAAGGTGTGACGTAGGATGATTTCTTCCGGCTTCTTTGCTCTTCCTCTCGATGTGGAAGTCATGGGTCATAAACTGGGTAAATTGTGTCATAAAGTGCAGTGGAATCACTACAGTCGGGAATGTTAAGCCTCCCTATGATAAGGAGAGAACGGAGCACTTTAAACGCATTTTCAAACAATGCTGATTGGTGGGATTTAAAATATCCATTGGGCAATACGTACGTAAAAGCATAAGTACTCTTCATGAACGCACGTCAACGCAGTGCAGTTGCAAACTATTCATGTCTTCTATCTCTAAGTTATGGCCTTTCAAGGAGATCGCTTCTTTCCATCCTTGTGGTGCCATCAGGAAATTTGACTTGCCCATTAAAGCAAAGCTTATTGGAGAACAAAGGGAGCAAAGAGGCTGGGTAATTTATATGTAACCCCTTTCAACTTTATTGCCATGCATGGCAACCAGCCCTCACTCTAATTGGAATCAATAGCGAAGCGAGCTGGACCAACTTCAATGGTTCAATGACTCAATTCATCATTCTGCCATCTCTTGAGAAGACCCTCGTCCACCAGAAAACCACATGGCCATCATGCCTCTGTAACCTCTTAGGGAAATGGCGAACCAATACAGAGCGGCAGAAATAAGTAATGAGATGAGGAATGAACCTTCGGACCTCAAGATTGGACCACTCTCTTTCTCTCTCTTTACCTTCTTCTCTTTGGGGAGAACGTGTCAAGGCTAATCATTGTAACTTGGGGTAGACTTTGATGAAGCAGTAGGCATTCCCATAAGAGGAAACGATTTGCCAATACCCAATTGAACAATAACGAGACGGGCAATTGGTTCTTTTTCGTTAATAGGATTCCCTAGTTGATTGAGCACCTGAGCCAAGGGATTTGTCACAGATTGTCATTGCATTTGGGTCAGAGTGGGTGTGGTGGTTTTGCTTTTGGGGGGTTATTCTCATTAGGGGCATGAATGCATGCCCTTTGCCTACAAACACAATACCTGGATGAGTGATGGAGAAAAGTGCCGGGAAAACATGTTCCCCGTGACTGACTCCGCATTCTTGACTCTTTGACTGCCACTCGTCAAAGTTTTGGCGAACAAATTCAAAGTATCTAGAACAAACTTGAAAACATGAAACAATTCTAAATTCGGCCAGCCTTTGCAAGAGAGGAGGGGGAATTGGGAATTTAGACCGCCCACTGGGAAAAAAGGTAAATCAATTTTACTCCTACTTTTCCCATTTGCCGCCCATTCTTCTACTACAAGAAAGGACGAAGAACGAATAAAGGTGCGACGACTTGCGAAAGATTGAATTTCCGAGAATTCCACTCCTGAATGAGCTCCACTCCCACCACAATCTAAGGGTTTTTTTTATCACACTGAAAAGAGGATTGGGTGTATCCTCCAATCAGAGCTAAAGATGGGGCTACTGACAAAAATGTGCTTCATTTCATTAATGATCAATGCTTGAGAAGGAAAATCCAGTTCTATTTCACCCCAGACCTTTCAGACCTTGTTGTTCCATTAACAATATTGAGTGGCTTAAAACATCTTAAAACCACTGACACACCCACCTATATACAACCAGATAGTAATTTGAAATACCGGCAATATCGGTCCACGCAAAGTTATTTTCATCACCATTAGCACTGGCTTTATTGAAATTTTCATCCATTCTAGAGCTTCTTATCTCCTTTTCTTTCTTCTCATTCGGTGCTTTGCGCACACCCTTTTTGGTCTTCCGAAACTATTAAGCATTCCACAATGAACTTCGAAACCAAAATAGCTACACAGGATGCCTTCGTCTATTGCTAAGCAATGGTTTGACCCGATAAGGAAACCACAACAGACCATTCTCACTAGGGTGAAGAAATGATGGGGGGCCGACCAAAATGGAGATGACCCCTGCATTTTTACCCGGTAACAATTGAAAAATTATGACATTGAAGCAAAGCTCAGAAATGAGTGGAGTCTTCGCAGGATGCGACCATTACCGGTCAAGGATGAGCAAGATTATAACAACAATGGAAAACTGCTGAATAGGCCGGATTTGAATCGCTTCATCTGGGCCTGTTAAGGGATTAGAGGAAATATCCCCGTCCTTCCTCAAATAATGAATGGCATCTTAAGAAAGAAGGGCTGATTGGCGTTTGAGCACTGTCGACTTTGGTGGAATTCTTTTCATATGCAAATTACACAGAAGGCAGTAAAGCAAAAATATGTTGCATGGCAAGGTCAACTTCACGTCAGAAGCTAGACACGGGCTTGACAGAAACATATCTCAATGTCAACACAATCTGGCTTGAATTCATTGCAGCTTAAAAAAGCAAAACTACGAGGATCTCCTCCATCGCTCCATTCAACGTGCCAATGTCCTTTCTACGTCAGTGTCGCCATGTTCGGGCAAGTTCAAAGTGCCCAAGCGCTCCAAGAAGAGCCTTCAAAGACCCTCGGGAGGTTCAATCGAATCCAATGTGCTGTACATTCAAATGAGGGATGCCAAAGATTTCGAGACTTGGCTGGAATTAGCGCGATGTCTGCACATTTGGGACCTGGACGCTCGAGGATTTCATCGAGGACTTTGGCGCATGCATTATCGAGGAGTGCCCCTGTTCATTGTCGGCGTTCCATTTTCTGACTATGCGTAAGTACTAAAAGGAACCAGGCCCTCTTGATACTGGATCGGTTGGGCTAAAGGGTCCACAAAGTAGCATGCATGACGAATGATGTGAGTGGGGGCGACTACTGTACCTTTGAATTTGCGAGATGTCATAAAAGCGTCCCATAAAACGAAAAAAAAAGGTTTGATTACCTCAACATGGGACACGGAAAAAGTGCCAACTATGAGAGACGGACTGTTCAGGAAAAGCCGTATGATTTACGAGAGTACAACATGGGGCCAAAGAAATTAGGCGCAGAGATGCAGCCGGTTCACGTCGAAGGAATAACTCAAATCTTGGATCACTATCTGACCACAAAATATGGGCTTGGAGTGCGTAAACTTGAACTACAGTAGATGCGAATCTACTTGAATTCATTTCATCGCTTCGAGGCGAGCAGATGTGTTTTTTAGTATTTCTAAAAATAGTTGTCAGCCTTATTAATGGGACGAATTAGAGCTTCCACATTTAACAAGTAGAACCTATGTATAGATTTGGTTGGAGGTGCTTATTTTTATTTTGAACGCCTTTATGATAGCTTGGATTAAGATGACGAATTCTCACCAGCCCTGATAAACCTCGTTCATAGTCGGAGTGCATTTGAAGTGTCGTGGCATTTCGCCATTGTCATCTTATCATTTCAGGAAACACAAGCCCAAACATGTCAAGCCACTTGTGCTCAAGAAGACTTCGAATCATCCTCCCACTACATCCACCAAAGCTTGAGTCACGTAAATCCCCGAAATCCTGCCTTTCTCGGCATCTTGGACCTCATTGCCTATTCCTCAAGTGGATGTAAAGTGATCATCTTAAAACGCAGGGCATTATTATCATTATGATTGCAACAATAACAACGATGACTGCTACCAGTGCACACTTCGACATCGATCCAAAACTCTAGATCTGCTTCTGCCACAAAGCCGTTCTCGGGAGTTGAGTAAATCCTCATCAAAATGCAGATCTTTTAAGTCTCTTTTACCCGTGTGTGTCTAAAGTGTCGGCTTGTTGGAATCCTAATTCAGCGTGATAAATCTACTTTTTCCACCTTCCTTGGCTTTTGTTATTACGATATGAATGTTAATGTCTCATTGTTAGGGTGGAAGAATGGGTATGTAGAATGAGAACCGAGGCTGTGATCCATTGAAATCAGAAAATGCTGACAATAAAATGAAGGATCACAGGTTTCGCCTACTTTGAATAATGAGTAGGAAACCTTGAAATAAAAGTGCACAAATAGAGTCACTTTAAGTCAAAGTTGAGCACGAGAGTAACAAACTAATGTCTAAAGGGTAAAACAGAAACATAATCCAAAATTTGATGCTTCAGGATGGCAATATCTAAGAAAATAGAAAAATTGCGAAGGGAACATTTTTGTAGCCAAACTGACAACCAGGGCCACCAGACAGTTGAAAATAACATTTTTCAATGTAATTTAAAAGAATCTCCTATTTTTGTCCAAAATTACAAAAATGGGGATAATTTCAAAAAGATTTGGGAAAATTGTTTGTTCCGTTGAAAAAAATCTGGAAAAAGGGTAGTTTCTCAGTCAAAATCAGAATTAGGAAACAAGCAGCATGAAATGTTATGGTTGTAAGAAAAATGGTAATTACTTTATTTTGGAGCTACCAGTTACTTTTCCAAAAATTGCAATTACAAAATTGGGAAAATTTAAAATAATCTTGGGAAATTGCTTGTTCCCTTGTTTCCCCTATGTTTCCACAATGATTTGGAAGAAAGATGATAAAATCAAATAAAAAAAGAAGCAGAGAAGATGGATCACAGTTATAACAATACAGTATGTATTCATTTTATCCGCTATTCCAAGGTATGAAGTAAGACTCAAAGCTGATGGGATTAAAGGAAAAGATCCGTTTCTTCTGCAATTTACGAGAAAAGTGCTACTAAAAACAACTAAAAATTCGAGTTATATTAATTTTCAAAATGATTACATAAAACAATACCTTTTTTGCCAATAATCTTTACCAAAATTTGGTGGCCCTGCTGATGAATTAAGAGCACACCATTCACATTTTTGACTTCTTTGTCCCCCAAAAACGGATTTCATGTGTTCATACCGGTAATGTAAAATAAGGGATTTGTTTAGCACAAACAGTCAAAACTAATGTAGAATGAAAATTCAATAATGGAAACTGAAATCTTAATATGAAAATCTTATGATAAGTTTTTGAATCTTCAAATGATATAAAACATATGAAAAGTTTTCCTCCATTAAAAGTTGAAAATAAAAGCGCTCAAGAACTGAATGACTCCTAACAAAGGGATACTTTTGCCTCCGACCAAAATATACATCATTTACACAATCTCCCTCGAGAAAAAAGATAATTCTCGATATAAGAACAACTTACTCAAAGTGGGCCATGTTGTGACTTCAACATTGATTGAATTATTTACTGATTCAAACACTCGTTTCAACTTAAAAGCAAAGAGTAAAACCAAACCGGTTTGAGAAACAGATTACTCAACTTTGTTCATACTGTGTTTCTACTCCTCGAAATCGCGTATGCCTTCTCTCATTCATATGGCACCACAAACCTTCCTCTCTCGGCTGCAAATGAATGGAATGGTGAGATTTATTGTCGCTGTTTAGCATTTTATTGGAGGTTGTCAACGAAGACTAGAATTTCCATCCATCTCACACCCTCTGTCCAATGCCACCAAGATTGTTCATTGTTTCCGTACTTGCGCAACTATGATTAAGCCAGATTAAGCCAGGCCTCAAAGCAATGCAAAAGTCTGGTACCAAATTGCTAGAAAGCCAAGCATGGTCTGGGAATTCAAAGCTTGCGAATCCAATGCATCAAAGGGCCTTATCCCCGCCATAAATCAGGCCAACATTGTTTTTCTTGATCATATTTTCTCCCTGTTGGGAATTGGCAAAGTCTTGTGCCGTCGTAAACGGAAAGAAAGAGATAGAACCCGGAATTACTTCCTTTGAAAAATGTGGTTCTGTTCCAGATTCCATGTGATGCTCTTTTCCAACCACCTGCGTTTAACTGTTTTCGTGCAGATGCGACTACTACTAGTGCTGTACACTCGCAATGCGTTTTCGAGCTAAAAATGCCCAAGGTTTTGGGTGTAGTCAAGATTCTCATTCGACATCTACCTTTTTGCAATGAAGAATAGAAATAAGATGGTCTTCCGCCATACAAACCAAAACAATGTCCGGGAAAAAGTCGATATCTTTTGTTAGTATTTGATTCCCTTCTCTTCTGAGAACATGGGAACAGCAATTATTGCAGAAAAAATTCTGAACGTTTTGTTCAATGATCAGGGCTTTAGCTGTTCCTCGAAAAAAAGGAACGAATTACATTGCCCGTTCCTTCCTCCAAAATGAGGAACGTGTTATTGTTGAATTCCTTTTGGAAAAAAGGAATGGCTTTACAAAGTACGAACTACTTTTTTTGAATAGGCATAAATTTTCAGGATGATTGAAGGCGTGATTTTAGACATCACAATCACAATAATTTAGTTTTAAGTTTAAAAGGTCCCGGCCAGCGAAGCCAGCCATCACATCGTCCAATTGTTCCGATAGGCAATTTCAAGTCCGGTATCAGAATGGCTCTCCGTCTGTGGGTGTGAATTAACGTCTAAAAGTTTCCTTGAGAAAGGTCGGGGAGGAGAATCGAACCTGGGACCTCTCTCACTATAGGAAACTGCGCTACCCACGACGCCACGCCTCCTCACTCCCTAAGGATTTCTCCCGACAGGTTCAATCCGATCCCCAACAGGATTCGAACCTACGCCGTCTGGGGAAGCACTTACACTCGGCACTTTTAAGAACGCGCTAGTACGCGTGGCCACTCTGGGAATAGTATTCAAAAATATATCTAACCCTGCTTTAAATGTTGTGCGAGGATGAGCTCCTAAAACCTCTACGATTGCTGTTCATTTCGTTGTTCATTTTTAAGTTTAAGATTTTTTTCAGTTTTCTAAGAATATATCATTTCAAAAAAATTGAAAGGCATATAGAAATATCTTAAGACAATAGCATTTAACACTTATTTGATACTTTTTTATAAGTTTTGACACTTTGATAGCTAACACGTTAACCCTTTGAATCCCTCAACTATAAATTTTGCTCATACTTGTTTTTGTCACCGTCCTTCTCGAAACCCTTACAATGGTCTGCATTTTGGCTTAAGGTTTAATTTATGGTAAGAGAACTTAAGAGAATGAGATATCCAGTAACAAGTGAGATCTCGAAAGAAAATTGCAAAACTTTATATGTAACTGGACTTGAAGGTTTTAAAACTAGAAAAAGGGCAAGTTCTAATAATTTAAATGAAGGAAAGTGGACTCATTGTAAGCAATTCTTATAATGCCAATATACTGGTTGGATCTTGCTCTGACCAACTCCCTGGCGCAAATCAAGTGCGTCCAAGTGCAGGAAGTGGACAAGATCAGTGACCATTACCCAATAGCAATAAACAACCCACTCCTTAGCTTGCAACTATGTCTCAATCTGACCACAGGAGGCACTGATTTGAGGGGACAGGCTGACATTTTTTCCACGGTTCATTGTCCCAATCATTTTATCAATTCGATGATTTCATCCATACCCAAGGGTTCCAAGAGGGAAAGGCAAAAACCTGCATCTATTCAATTTGAACTTCAGACAAAAACACTTCGTAATTCTAAAGCTCGAATTAAAAACAAAATATCGAAAATCACATTTTTTTCTGGTAGTCTTTAGGGATTTACACTTGGTCCTCCCTCCTCCGTTCCTTTTTTTGTTGTCAATAGGACTAGGATAAAGTTGTTATTTTTTGGCCAAAAGTTGCAGTTTTTAGCCCTAGGGTATTGTATTTTTATTAGTAAATAATATATGTTTAATAGATATATAGATAAGAAAAAAAAATATTTTTTTAAGTTTAGTATTTTTTTAAGAGTTTCACTCAATTCGACGAAAGTTGCTAAGAAGCTGCTATTTTTTGGTCAAAAACGTCAAATTTGTTCAAATTTTGGTCTCAATTCTGCGCAATTTTTTTTGTGGGGGGTAGGGGCGTTTTTTTAAAATTACCACTACAAGGAATTGGATTCCCTGTAAAGAGAGTTAATGGTTAATATAGTTTATATAATTACCGTTTATATGAAATTTGATCTTCCAATGAGTTACTGTTGGCAGATCTGTACAACCCTTGAATTGGTTGGTTGGTCAGGAATAGTATTTAAAAATTTGTCCAATCCTGCCTTCAATGCTGTTAGAGGATCAGCTCCTACATGTTCCCGACGAAGACAACAAGTTGAACAATGAAGGAGCCCGATTATAAGTAAGACCCATGAATGCTCTTGAAGACACACAGTATTAGATACCTTTCATACCTTCTCTGAGTTTTGTAGAGCCCTAACTTCTGGAGTCTTTCCCAATACGAGAGCTCTCTCATTCCTGTTATGTTCCAAGTAAAACATTTTTGGACCTGTTCGACCTTTGCAAACCTGCCTAACTCATTGGAGCCCAAATGGGGGAAGCATATTCAAGATGCGGTTGAACAATCGACTTGTACAGAGTCAGCATTGCTACACTATCTCTGGACTTGAAAGTGCGGTAGATCCAGCCGCACGTTTGAAATGCCTTCCCCACTTTCAACTGGATATGCTCATCAAACTTTCCATCATCTTGGATTACAACTCTTACATCCTTCATGGACGATATCGCAACCTCCTGTTGCGATAGGAGCCTGTCTTTGAGTGGAACATCTAATTTTGACATCCCATACGTCATTGTGCAGACTTTCATCCCGTTAAATGTCATATTTCTCTGACTGAACCAAGAGTAGCCTTTCTCCAAGTCCTCAACTAAACATTTTGAGTCCTGACCATTTCTTCCACAAACTAATTTTGTTTCATCAGCATATGAAGAAATACTGGCTTTTGTTCTTATTTTCTGGAGAGGAGCAATAAAGAGAATAAACAGGAGGGGGCCTAAAATTGAACCTTGTGGAACACCTGACTTGACATCATACATGCCACTGAACGATCCATCAACCCTGACTATTAGCTTCCTTTTGCTCATGAAACAATCAATCAATTCAGGACCTTACCCTGGATCCCAAATTCTTTGAGTTGATCGAGCAAAAGACCATGATCTACCTTATCAAAGGCCTTGGCAAAGTCAAGATAGACTACATCAACTGACTCGTGACTTTCGAGCCCTTCAATGATCTGCTCAATATGATCAACCAATTGGGTTATTGTACTAAAATGAGCTCGAAACCCCTGCTGCCCAGAAGAAATTATATCATGGACTTCCAAATAATGTACAAGCTTGGACTTCATAATCGTCACAAAAACCTGGAAGTCAGAGAAATGGGCCCATTTTTCTGACTTTTTCTGGATGAAGTCAGAGTATGGATGAAATCATCGAATTGATAAAATGATTGGGACAATGAACCGTGGAAAAAATGTCAGCCTGTACCCTCAAATCAGTGCCTCCTGTGGTCAGATTGAGACATAGTTGCAAGCTAAGGAGTGGGTTCTAATGCCATCCTCTGGCAAAACTTCAGGTTTTTCCTACATACTTATATTTCTTTGTAGTGGCATTATATTATCAAAATTGTACATTTTGGAGAAATATTATTGTCAAAAAATGCTTACCGGTTTGACAAAGAGTGGCATTAAGAATTAGGGCTGACGATTTTCTCGAACATTTCAATTCTCGAGAATGAGAATTTCTCGAGAAGTCGAGAAAAATTCTCGAGAATTCTCGAGAATTTGAGAAAAAGTGAAAATAGCGAAAAAAATGTACATTCAAAGCTTCCAAAGCACTTGAAATTGTTTTTTTTTTTAAGTTTATACCAAAATCAGTATGAACATGAGTGTGAAAAACAATGATTGGACCTCACGGACAATAAATCTGAAATTTCATTTCTGACATTTCTGAAACGTTCTACTGACATTGTTAAAACTTCGGACATTTTCGCATTTTTGGTCAGCTGTAATTTTCAAAACAGGGGTTTCTTGTACACACCACCACAGCCATTAGAATCTCGAAAAAAATCAGACACAGAATCTTGCCTCGAATCTGGACAGAGAAGATTTTGTTTGGGCTGGTTCACGAGTTATTTTCTTGTTCGAATGTACCATAAAGATGTTTATAAAGTTTCAAACATTGCTCATGGCTCCTATTGTACTTTTACTTGAAACTTTTGTTTTGAATGAAACAGTTTTGCCATCAATTCCAAAATATGACCTAGAGTAATCTAATAAAAAATTCTCGAAAATTCTCGAGAATTCGGAAAAATTCTCGAGAATTTTCGATCCTCGATTTTTTCGAGAAATTCTCGAGAATTCTCGCTCGAGAATTCTCGAGAATCAGCCCTATTAAGAATCACATAATGTCTCACTCTGGCCACCAGTGGCGCTGATTTTGGGGAATGGATTGTTTAGTATCTCAACATGTCTCACGTTTGTGGATCAACCAAATTCACCAAAAAACAAAGTCTATGAACCTGTAGCAGACATTTAATGTTCTTAAACGCCCGTCGACCCGGTAGGAATCATCTTCCCTGGGATAAAAAAGGAAAAAGTTCAAATTTGGGCGGAATTTTACTACCAATTAACCTCAAAACCTCTTAATTTGAAAATCGAATCTTTTCGTCTTTTATCATGGGGTTGGAACGCGAAGCATTCAATAAAAGTGATTTCTTAATTGCGTGAGAATCTTGATCGTCATTAGGACTTCCAGGTACGTGCAAAAAAATGTACAACACTCAACCCGTTTCATGCGACACTCAAACGATGGATCAAGCAAGTAACTCAAGCTGAAAGAAACCTTGGGAGATTGCACAATTGGCCAAAGAAATCAAGCCCGTCATAAACTCATTAGGCGATGTTCGAAAACGCCTCTGATGCTCTATCCACTCACTAATCCAAGTCATTGACCAAAACGGGGAAATGATGACCATCCATCGCCATTTCCATGGGCTGGTCCATTATATGAAATGCACTTTTTTTCTCGGCTAAACTTGCCAAATTATTTCTTGGAGAGAAAGACTCATTTAACGGATCCCATTTAGAGACATAACTGTTGTAGTGCAAAGTCTTGTCGTTGAGGGAGAGGGTTTAGAGTGGTCATCCAATGCCGATATCTGTTATTTTTATCATTTGAGGATCCATATTCAGGTGGTAGAAAGAAACGATTTCTAACCAGCAAAGAAAAGAAACCATATTGACATTCCAAAGTGGAGTGTTGTTTAAATAACTCAAGAACTTCTTTCCGGAAAAAAATATTCCACGCCACCATAATTGGTAATACCAATAATCATCAAAACAATTCATCAAGCCATTGTCTGTCAAACGAGAAAGAGAACATCTTGGAATTTTCTCCCTCAGGAGAAATGAGTTTCCCTGGCAAATGGTCCGCTAATTCCCGGCTGACTTAAAACCGAGGATCAAATAGGGGATGGAGGAATATTCCATTCACTCGTACGGGTTCGAGGAGCCGTCGTCGCATCCCATTATCATTTTGAACATCATCGCCGAAACACTGTTTCTTGTTCTTGATCTTCTTCGTCTCCTTCATTTTCTCCTGCTGTGTGTGTTCTAATCGTTCTAATACTATCACTGTCTCAAGAACATTTCAACTCAGGTGGATACATCAGTTGGTTTCAATCTTGGTTTTGGCACACTGACCGAATTCCAATAAACCCATCCTCCAGGGCTCAAAAGTGAAGAATGCAGTAATGATAGGGTGGCTCGAGTGGTTTGGCATTCGATGAACTTTCTTGATGAATTGATCAGAGAAGAAATTGAACTGTAGGATTGTGATCCCTTGACCACACTTTTACACTGGCGAGGCAACTTTTTCTAAGGAGGTTATGTTTGGTAGATTGCATGCTTGGATGAGGCTTGATTCTAGAGTGCTGAAAAATAAGTAATGAATTGATAATCGAATGGTCAATCCAACTCTACCACAACTTGGATAAATATACAGCTTTGTGTCCACAAGTAATGCTATTAGACAGTCAAAGCTAGGTTCTAGAAAATCAAGATATTTTTACATCGAGGATTGTAATATACAGCTTTGACTGTATATAAGTATCTGTTTTGTAGGGTCTCTTTATGCTTGGATCTCAAAAATCTTGTCAGTAACCAAGTTTCAAACCGTTATTCATGAGGAAAGTGAACAAATAATCAATATACCAAAATCTAAGATCAATGACTCAAAGTTAAAGGATTCAATCAAAGTCGTCAGCGTGTTTGTTTTTCAACAGTGTCTCTAAATTATGCCGGCAAGGAAAAGGGCAGATGGTCACCAATGATCTGAGTGTGTGTTTTGAAGCAAGCGCAGGCGCTCCTCTCGTTCTTTTCCTTTTTCTTTTCGTTCGTAAGACGGCGATTTTGGCTCGATCGTATTTTCAGTTACATTTTGGAAGTGGTCATCGCTCCATCTCCTTTCAGTTGAGTTTCTTCGGAGCTACTGGTCCTGGTGAAAGGGTACCTAGCTCAGCTAGTTTAACCCTCCCAAGAGACTTAATAAACATCCGATCCCTCGGTAAATCAAGGGTCTTATCAGGAAATGTTTGGAAAGTGCGAGCTGTGCGTGAAATGAGGAAAATTTGAACCAATATACAGTATCGCCTCGAATGCGATGATGATGTTTTCAATTTTCCATCACCACAACAATGAAGAAGAAACTAGCTCTCTTGGAAAAAAATCATGGCCAGTCAGCGGTCCATAAAGAAGGCGATGCAATGGTTAGATGATGACTCTAACGAAGATCAAGAATGAGAAGGATGAGAATCGCACGTAATCCCAAATCGCTTCGAGACAGTTCAAGTGTTTCAATGATCATATGATCCCATCTCACAATCAAGTTTCTTACGGAAACAATTACAAAGTCAAGTCGAGACAAGTGCAATAAACATTCAACCCTAAACTTTCTTGCTTGTGCGTGTTTTCATTCATTCAGAACAATGACCAAGATCTACGAATCTACGGCCTCTTTGGCCAGTATCTATCAAGCCAAGAAATCCGGTGATTCCACGGTGAACGTTCTCAAGCAGCAATTTCAGACTCAAATCGAGAGAAAGAAACAAACTGTGCCAAATAAAGCCACGCCCACACCCAATCCCAAACCCAGTGTGGTGACCTCGATCACGCCCATGGCTGGGGCGGTGCTCACTGAGCGTGAAGGTGTCCGCAAACTGACCCGAGAAAAGAGCTTCGATGAAGCGAGAACGGCGGTTCAAAGTCAGATTGAGAAGATGTTTCAGACGGTAGTGGCCAAGAAAGAGGGTCAAAACACGCCTCATCATGGGGTTGTTCCGCCCGTTGGACCGGAGAGGCGGTACACCATGCATGGAGTGAGTCATTTGGCTCCTGACGAGGTGCCCGTGATGTCACATTTGCCCATTCATGGCATTTTGCTTCAGGTAAGACAAGAATATTTTTAAGATTAGAACCAGTAAGAGCCTTGTCACTGTATTGAAAATAGAATGGAACAATTACTTGGTTAATTTTTTTAAGAAGATTGGTACAATTGGAAATTGTTTTAAGACACAAAATAGACTTATTAAAAGTGGAAGGAAGCTGGTAGAAATTCAATTGAATAATTATGTTGGAATGTTACGGATAGTTTTGTGTCCGTTGTCGGTGAGTGAGCGACCAGATGTTTACTTTCAATATTCCCACAACCAAATATGTAGGAATCAAAGGTGGGAAAATACTTTGAGAATATAGCACAACTTAAATGACTTGCACTTGCCCCGAATACTTAACAATATTTCATTCGAACACAACACTTCTTAACCAGCCTCGAATTTGCACCTTCGTACTTTTTCGCAACATGAAATTTCACACAGCTTTGTGCAATCATTTCCATAGGCAGCGAGCGAGCTTTGGTCACACATGTCTTTGTGAGCCTGAGGAAACACCTCAGAAATAATGCCTGACCAAAAATGCAATCAATGGGAATAAAGTATGCTGTTTCGTTCAATAAAAGACGAATTTTGTCAAAAGTGGCAATGGAACTCTTCAAAGCAGCCATAACAAGCTCAGACAGACAGGCTTTTTTCAGTTTTTTAGAACAATATTGCATCAACTTTTAACTACATAAATTTGTACTTGAAACCGACTTTGTTTCTGTATGTAAGTTTTCAAGCAAATCATAGTAGAAGAGAATAGCCGCAAAACTACTGCTTCGACATTTCTATGATACAATTTCGTTTCTTGGGTAATGTAACACAATAAAATAGTTTATTGTTTTGAAAGAGTGTATTCCAATATGGTTTCTTATGTTGACTAAAGTCTCTAGGTTTTTGGTGAAATTTTGCCTTCAGTTTCGAGCGGTGAGCACCCAACTTTAGTCTTGCCATAATATGTGTTTTTCTTATTTAAATAAATATCATTGATTGTTGGTTATATCAGTTAATGCTTTTTTTTTCATAATACGTAGTAGTTAATGATTGATCATTTGTGCTCAAAAGACAATAGAGTCAAATGGCCACGCTCATTGAGTCAGATGAACGCCGCTTGATTGAAAAAAAAGTAGATTCATTCCCATATTTACATTTTAGGACATATCTCATGTCAAGAAAGAAACGACAGTTTGCTAAATAAAACGCATTGATTTCAATAATCAAATATGATGGTGTTTTCGCGATGGGCCCAAAACTTTCCTTTCACATTTTAGATGTACGCATCCCACATTTTCAAAGTGAAATCAAAATGTGCCAAACACCTATTCTATTACAAAGACGAAAAAGGCTAGTAATAAAAGCAAGTTTGAATCTTAAGGATATTACATCGTAATAAGCCAATCTAGAAACCGACCAATAAAGTGTTTCATATGTGCATTTGTAATAAGGACTAGATCGTACCAAGCAAAGGAAAACGGTTTCTTCAAAGCCATACTTTAGGACGGACGTGCAAAATTACCTTGGAGAGTAGTGGGTAGGTAGTATTTGCGAAGGTCTTGATCCAAAAAAGTTCACTTTAATGCGTAGCGGAGTGGCTGGCTGTATCATAAAACCAATTAGGATATTCCCACTTTACTTGCCAAGGCATCATTTCTTTTTGGAAGAGATCTTGCATCACGAGCATTACGTCCATTTCATCTTCATGTCCAAAAACCGTTTTTCCCATCCAATTCGAAGCCTCTTCTGTATGTTCATATGAGGAGTGTTGAACAGCTAAGAACTCGTCGCAAAGCAATGGTCTTTGGATTTGACTTGCTACATGTTCAACCACAATCACCCTCAGTGAGTGAGTGAGTGAATGAGTGTATTTAGTTGTCAGTGGCACTGTTTGATGGAACCTAGTTTGACTCGATCAAAGGATCTGAAGAGCCAGCAATTAAGCGAAAGTATGAGACAGAGCTTCAAACCGTTGTCTATTTGAGAGGAAGAAGTCATGGCCCCAGTTTTACTATTCCTTAACAACGCCAACATCAACTCAATGTTGAACTCGTTCTGCAGTTCAAATCAGGTCAACGGTGAGCTTGAAACATGAGACCATTTTAAAGGGAACCATTAATCTCGCTCGGCCACATGTTGTTTGATCCCACCAACAGAGTCGACTAAGGATGGTGGTCCCTTTTTTATTAGTCTTTTGAAATGAATCTCGAATACTGTTTTGTGCCGGGGGTTCTTGTGCAGAATTTATGAAGCAATATCTCTTTATCTGATTTGGGATCGATTGTTCAATTTCTACTCAAATAATTACCCTTCTCAAGTGTTCGCTTTACGTAGTAGGTTTCTGGATATTTAATGTCAAGTATGTTCAAGATGACTTGGGTAGAAGAGAAACGCATCTGATCCACGTTTCGATTCCTGTGCGAAGAAATTGAAACCACGCGTCGTTCAATTCCACTTGCAGTATGTTTCCCTCCTCAAGTGCATTTCTTGATAACACTATCGAGATTTCTTTTAGATACTGGTTCGTTGGCAAACAAGTGGATAATAAGGTGTTGCGCAGGGTGCATGTATGGTTAGCTTGATAGATGAGCTTCAAGTCTTTTTTATGTTCACCATGTTTGAAATGCTGCGGTTTCTCGCTCGATTGATCAGAGTGAACTTATCTGAGCGTAGAGTACAGTCCACCTAAATTGGTACATCTTTTCCCACGACTCGCCACAGACTCATCAAGGTTTCATCCAATCTTTGGCAGTTCATAAATATGAATACAATGACCATTAAGTTTTTTTCCTCCTCTTCTTCTCTCTTTACAGACCTTATTGGAGAAAAAGCGCGAGAAATCTACCATGATCGATCCCATTGAGGAGGTGTCCAAAGAAAACTCTCAAACATCGACCCTACAATCCAATTCTGGCCGTGATTCGCAGACCATGTTACCCTTTCGGATCCACGACAGCAATGGCAGCACTATGTCCAGACATTACAGTATTGACAATCTCGCCTTGCATGAGGAAACATATGCCCGACAAAAATACACGTCCATGATGAACTTGTCCAATGGGATGGCAGGTCCTCCCGGAGCTTCCTTGAAAAACTCAGTGTCATCCAGACATGTTCAAGGAGATAATCCAGGTGATGCCACTGAACAGATGTTGGAATTCTATGATGATGTCCCGACTCCTCCGCGTCGCGTTTTGCCGCCAGTAAATCCCAGGGACGCCAATCTCCTACATTTGGGCCGAATCTCACCCGAAGAGCAACTGGACAAGTTCTTGCAATCGGTGGAGGAGGTCAATGCCGAGAACGAGAAGATTCTCAATGGCGAGGAAAGTCAGATGTTGATTCAAGAGCAGCAATCCAAAGCCGCCAAGAAGCATGTTCCACCCTCGACCTCGGCCAATCGAAGTCGGAATCTGAGACAAGACTCCTCCATAGTCAATCGTTGGCATTCCATGGAGAGTGTGAACCCTCCTGCGAGAAGTACCCGATCGAGCAGTCCCAAGAAACCAGTGATTCCGCAAACGTCTATTCTAAGTAAAAAGAAAGTCGACAAGGAGCCCAATTCGCCTTCAAAAACGACCAAGAGAAGAGCTCCGGCACAACCCACGAGCAAGATTGGATTTCGAGAAATCAATGGCCCCAAGTCGTTTGCGAGCATGAGTCAGTTGGACAGTTTGAAGAGCGATTCAATGGTTTCCGAAGCACCGTCGTTCTTAAAGATGAAGAAACCTTTGGCACCCGCCAGCTTCAGTAGTGGAAAGTACTCGGAAAACACAAGCTCTAACAAATCAACGATGCAAGGGGATTCAAATAGCAAGCGAAGCTCGAAGCCCAGAGCACCAAGAGTCCCACCAACGTCACATCGACCATTAGGGCCTCGAGCAAAATCTGAAGAAGCTTTGAATGTTTCATCCAGATCGATTGACGGATTACATTCTCCCAACAAAATGAAACCGGGCCGAGTGTCGAGGCCTTCGAAAGTCATCTACTTGGGTAGCATCCCGTTGTCCAGTCAGGCGTCGGATCTAAGCTCGCTTCAGATCCCTCTAAAGAGCTTATATTTCAATTACATTGAACAAATCAACAAGGGTGTGGAGCCTTTGAACAGTTCTTTAGAGATAACCGAGACTGGTTTGAAGATCAATTACATCCGTGAGAGACAGAAGGGCGTTCAAGAGATCTTTAATCCGTTTCCAACCATCGCCGTTTGGGCCGCCGTTCGCTTTGTTTACAAAAGAAAACCCGATTCCAATGGGCAAAACAATTTTCAATTCGCTTTTCTTCCTTTAATCAGCGATCCGGGGGACGCAGAAAAGAACCAACTTTTTAGTGCCTTGCCCAATCAAGATTTAAAACACGCAGCCTCCACTGAGCACCCCTCGATGTTTGCCTGTATTATGCGAAGGAATGGAACCCAAAAGCGATTGGAATGTCATGGATTCGTTTGTCATTCCAAGGACGAGGCCGTGGATATAGCCTCGAATCTCTATTCGTCTCTCATGGAGACCATGAGACAGCAATGGGAAGACGAATCGTCACCCACCGAGGTCTCAGTGAGTACTCCAACCAGACCCCCGAGAAAAAAGCGGAGAGGTCGCAAAGCAGTCAGCGATGAGACCTCCAATGCCGAATCCAGTCGGAGTCGAAGTCGTAGAGATATGTCCAACCAGAAATCCGACATCAAACGAAGTCAGTCAGAGAAGTTTTTGAATGAAAGTCACGAAGGTCGGATCCAGAGGAGTGCCTCTGAACGACGATCGGATACCGATACGTTAACCCGGAAGAAAGGCGACATCTACACGAAAGTAGCCATGCCCAGAAGTAAGAGCTTCATGAATGTTTCTGGCCAATATAATCTCCAAGAGCTCTTCAAGGAGCTACGAGACAAAGAAGGAATCGAGAGCATTGATGACATTCTTCGGCACGTCATCAGTCGGGATGGCATGTCTTTTAATAAGATCTCACCCATGTACAGGGAGCTGCTGATGAAGTTGGCCATGAGCATGTCTGGCGACGAGATGTTTATCCGATCCAAGAACATTATCATGGCGGACAAGCTCAAGAAGAATCGACCTTCAGATAAAGACGGAGATTCGCCTCTGTCTCGCATCTTCCACGTGTTCGGCCTTGGCAAACGGAGTCGAACCAATTTAAGTCAAAACAAATTGAACAAGGCCGACATTGGTCAGCCGATTCCGCTGAACGAGGAAACCAAAACCCAGCTGACAAAGCAATGGATGAAATCGACCCCTGAGCTCATTTTAGCCAAACAAGCTGTCAAAAAGGCGATCCCTTCCAAAATCTCGCTCAAAACCACAACCAAGGCCAGCAGCTACATGTCATGCAGTGAATGTGATTATCAGAGTGCCTGTGGAACCCAATGTGATTGTTCTATGGTGACCACAACCGCAGATGAACAGGATCCCCCAAGGTAAGTCCTAGTAAATCAACCCTTGAAATGCAGTTACTCAGGAGACATTTTTCGTTCTGAAGGCGGACAGTTAGTAAAGAATGGTATATGCGATTTTCCGCCCTCAGGGCAAACGCAAAAGAGTTAGTTGCAAGATCATGCTGAATGCCTTGCCCATAGGGGGCCAAGATGATCTCCCAACTGAATAATGGCGAATGCGAATACTAAAGGGTGGTGGTGATTAATCTGCGGATTACGTCTCATGACGGGAGACTTCCTTGGGACGACGCTGATGATCTGCGCTGCAGTCGTGAAAATCAAAAGTCAAGCGTCATATGATATTGTTCAGATTAATGATGTCAGTCCGCTTCCCAACCGACGGACGCAAGAATAACGAACATGGATTCAAATTGAACCAAGGAACTGAAGGAGAAAGTGGAATCTTACGGTGATCTCAACACTGACAACAACAGATTAGCTTCTCTATGCGTTCGTTCAGTAGTTCAAGATAGGACAGCAGCAAAGTTTCAAGGAGCTCGACTGTTATTACGCAGATTGTGTAAGGGTGCTCTAGTCTGGTGGTAAGGAAAGAACAACTCCTCTCACATTTGAAACACAGTCCAAGCTCTGCCAAAATCCAGTGACTAATTTGAGAACCTGATGTGTTTCAGGCTTTCATTGGTCATTAATCTGTCGAGGAGACCAAGTGCCAAGTGTCGAACCCACAGCGATTGTACATACGTACCACAGACAGACAGACAGACACAGATACAAATACATGCACAAAAAGAGAGTGAACAGATGATGAAGACTCAAGCAACATACTAGAAACACACTGTTCTCATGAATCTGGTAAAACAGTGCCAATGGTTGGTTCGCCACAGTGGTAACCAAACACATCTGTTTTGAGAAAACCATAAAAACAAAGCGACTGAACACCGATTGGTATTGACGGAAATTAGAGCATAGAAACGGAGGAAACTTACGAGTTTTAATGAGACCAGAGAAGAAGTAACGCGATTCTGTACGGAAAAGAAAGAGAGAGATTGAACTTTTTCGGCATTCCTTCATGTTCAAACGGAACATGTGTTGATGAGAAGAGAATAGGCGAGCGGCCAAAGTGTAACGAATTCGGCTAATTTTTCGTGATTGTTTCTCAATGGAGAGATTTTTTTGATCTTGGGAGAGATTTTCGACTTCTTAATAGAGTCTGATTTGTCACCTCAGAGGAAGCGGCGAGTCTCTTGAAAACCGTCACCAATGGGATTGGGGTGCACTCTAATCCATATGATCGCGTCCATTCGTCCCCTTCATTTGGACATCACACGAGATAGATGATCTTAGCACATGTTATTGGAATCTACTAGGTAGGCACGTCAAGGAGGGAACTTTCGCTTTCGTTCGTTCGGACTTTTGGGCTAGAAGATCAGCAGATGGAGTAGGAGGGAGTTAGCTAGCAAGTGGGTTGATAATGGCTGCCAATGCGATCAAAGGATCAATGGAAAGAAAATGGAAAGGCATCACCAGATGAGGACTTGAATTGCCTGCCATCTTTTGAACACCTTTCCACTTTTAAAGCCTCGATAACGAACGATACAGATAGTCTTAAATAAAGAAAGTGGGCTCTAATCACATAATTGAGACGGAGATTGGAGAAGATCACCCGTCTAGAGAGCCAATTGACAGTAATGCCAAAGCAACGCTTTAAAATGCCCAAATCACTGGGCAGGTGCTTTTTTGACACATAAAGCGTCGACAATTGATTTCCCGTCGAGGAACTCAAAACCGTACTTCACAGATTGTATCGACTGAATGAGTTGGAGAATTGAAAGCCACTGAATCCTAACGTACAACTTTGAAAGCAAAAACTCTATATATATGTCTCACTCTCCTTGCTTTGTCTTTTAGGTCAGCCATGAAAAAGTCGATTCCACAACCATCGGTGCCAACTGCTTCACCTCGGAAGAAAAATCAACCCTCTTCCCACTCTTCAACAACATCTGACATAATGCCTACAAGCAACGGGAGCTCCTCCAAAGAACTGATGACCAAGAACAACAACATCAACACCGACATCACTGCCAACAACAACAACAATAACGTCAGTAAAAAGAAAAACCTAAGGCAACATGAAGCGCCGCCTCCTCCACCACCAAAGGCATCCACATCATCATCATCAACAGGCAGTAAGAAGCCCACTTCCATCCAGCAACAAATCCAACAGATGACTCCAACCACGGTTCAGCGCATGGATTACTCCTCGTGCAGTTGTCAGAGTAGTAGTTTCCCGGAAAATCCCGATCACAAAGACGAGACGACGACCTGTTATTCATGCTTTTCATGCACTAGCGATGAAGGGGACTACAATAGCAGTAGCCAGCGGTCTCATCATGGGAGCATTGACGATGATGGACTAAGTGATGGGTCCGAAGCCAGCTCCACGATTTCCGAGGAATCCGCCGCTTCATATCTAGGAACAATGGATTCACCACAAACGGCTTGGCAACGCAGGAATCTTGAAATTATGCAGAAGAAAAAGGTCCCACAAAAAGGCCCCATCGATTCAGACGGAGAAGGCTGTTCTTCGTCTGAAGAGAGTGACGGACCCAATGGCTCCTCATCCACCAACCCCTCCATTCGAAGTGTTATACAGAAGGTTCAAATGGCCACCGAAGGTCATGCTGGAAATTCGTCCTTGACATCGTCAAAATCCAGAAGCATTGGGAAGGGAGCGGAGCACGTGGATGGTTTTTTTCGCAATCTGAACATGAATCCGGAGGAGCATAATAATAACATTACAACCAAAAATGCTCCGGGTAGCTTTCCAAAAGTAAACCATGGTCAAATGATGGTTAAATCTGGATCAAGATTGTCCTTGGACTCGTTATCCTCTTCATCATCGGAAGCGTCAACGGCATCTTCTTCGTCTTCGTCCAGTGATTTGAGTGTTGATTCCATGGTCAATGGACGAAAAGGTCCGAGACCCGCGTATTCAGAAGCAAATATGCAAAATTCATTGGGCTATTTGCCTTAAGTGAAGAATGATTTATTATGTGTGTGTTTTTTAAAGTAGGAATGCTTGGAAAAGAACGACATATTTGATGAATATACAAGGATTTCGTGATAGACGAGTCTAAAGAAAATATGAAACTGATTTCGCCCCCAAACTTGTTTATTTTTGGGCAATATGGAACTGATTTGGGTGTTTGAAGTAGTTGGAGGGGTATGCCACGAGCCGTCAGATCTCAGGAGATTACACACTGAAAAAGATTGCCACATTGTAAAGCATTGTGCCATCGCTCGCCTTAGAAACGATGGAGAGAACAAGGAAAATGCAAACAATACTCACTAGTTTCTTGCTTTGGCCTTGAGAGCTTCTGGCCTGTGAACTGGAGCCAGAGGCTTGTGAAGTTGTTGGCTGGGATTGCGACCTTTGGTGGTGCTGGCGACGACCTCCACCACCACTTTGGCCTTGGCGTTGTTGTTGTTGTTGCTGTTGTTCAGCGGCTAGAGCAGCTTCATGCTCTTCTTCTTGCAGACGCAGAGCCAATTCCTCGCTAACAATCAGGATAGAAATCTCAATTGAAAATTCTACTTGTTCAAGCGTCGTTGGGGAGGAAAGATATGATTTTGGTTTTTGTATGTAGTTCCAATTTGTGCCAGATAACTTAAAGACAACTAACAAAACGTCAAACTGCCCGTGTTAGTGTAGTTAGGGTGAATAATAAATGACGTTGGTTTGGTAGTAACCAAAACCGAAAGTTTCGGCCGAAAGAGGGCTTAATCATAACCGAAAACAACTGACTACAAAATTGTATAAATGCAAAATTCACCTCTAAAATTTAAATTTCCCATGTGTTCGATGTTGGGTAGTCGCAAATTTTGAAAAATCGGAAAACTTAAAGTTCGGAGGTTTTCGGACCAAAGATTTTTTGATTTTGTTGTCAAGCTTCATCTTTTATACGTAGTGCACGTCTGCTTTCGTTCCATCACTAGTTGGTCTTTTAGGTTATTTGATTTGAGAATAACGGTTAATTGCTCGAAACTTATTGCTGCTGACTGCCAATATTTTTGTATCCAGGTTTGACCAAGCCATGGTTGTGTTTGCCATCTGTCCCAAACCTAAAAAGCCCCCAGGGCTTACAAATACAAATGCTTTCGTTTTCTACCAGTCTATGGAAATGATAACATTTTTTTCAGCTTTTAGGCTCTGCTAAAAGAGTATTTCTCTTAGTGCAATTGACCTCTTCTCCATCAATTGCTAATACAAACTGATTAAGACATAGCATTTCTCGAAAGAGGTTAAAACAAAACGCATCCCAAATAGGTGTACATGTAGATACTTACTCAGACAATGAGCCTGGTGGTGGTAATCGAGCCCATTCGGAAGATCCGTCCGATGTCTGATTGTTCACGTCCCGACTACGTTTCTTATCCTCTTCAGCCAAGGTCATGGCAAGCAAATGACTAATTAAAAAGTCATGTTTTAGACAGTTCTTTTTAGTTCAAGAAAACCACTCACTCTTGGTCAATCTGTTGTTCCTTGGTGCGAATATCACAGGTGATGGGTTCCTTGGGTGACACGGACTTGAAAGTGTGGTCCACAAATTGGCAGTCTCCATCGATGGTGGACAAAGTTTGCCAAACCACAGATGACTCTTTGAGAAAGCCCTGGTCGCTCATCAGTTCAAACAGCTCCTACAAAAGGCATATTTCAACTACCCCATGGTATCACACAACTCGTCACGGAATCAATTTTCCACTCGTTTCATTGTCCAAGCTCTTACCCCCTTCTGTTTGTATAATGTGGAGAAATGATTGTTCCGAAACATAATGGCCAGCTCCCCGTCGCGCATCTTCTCATTGAGCTCACACAAACCATGAAATGTCAATTGTAAGGCACTTTCTTCCAGAAATTGTCGGGTCAGTAACGCCACACGCACCTAAATAAATCAGGATGGTTACTTCACTATTGATGACTGAATACAGGTAAGGGCACAAATGGTACCTTTTCCTCATCGTCACTCGACATATCCGTAATGGTTTTGGTGGTGAGCTCGTTGTAGCTCAGATTTCCCACTGCTTGCGCCAACAGCTTGTTTTGTGGATCTACCACCCAACCGTGGTATAATGGCACATTTAAGAGGTCGAAAATGACTAAGGAATCCGTGTATTCAAATTGGGTCACCCCACTGAATCTGATATTGACAAACAGCCCTTTAACAATGGAAGGCAAGAGTGCGATGGCATCATTGATATTTTGCTCGTAGTTCAACCGCTCGTTATCACTCACATTGTTGGGCATGGCTTCTAGTAATATTTCGGCTGGAAGAACAATTCTCGTACAATTGAGCATCAAGAAGTCAAAATTTTATACTGAAATGTTTATGATTGATTTAAGCTTCTAACAACATAAAACAGATGGGTTGATGAGGAGGGGAAAAACTTTCGTATTCATTCGAAGTAAGGGCGACAAGAGTGCAACAGATTGAAAAACAAATACTATCTAGATTGAGCTAAATAACCTTGTAAACTTGTATAAGGTCATCATTCAGAGGTGGTTAGGGGACGAAATATCATGATAGGAACGAGAAAAGAGAACCTTTAAAGGTTGAGAGAGCCTCAAAAAACAAATCGTTTAACAAGAGGTTAAATGACAAAAACAACTTCTGCTTTCTATTCTGCATCAAACAAATTATCTGCTCTCATATGTCTTTAATTGCTCTTTCTTAGTATGTGTGGCTTCCCTACAAGCTCTTCTTCTGAATGAAATTCTAAAATATAATTTCGGACAATGGTTTGCTTGATGACTTTTGTTTCCTTGGAATTAAAAATCCACGGATGTGGATCCCCATTTAATCAAGTAATGGTCTTCTTACACTTCTTTTTTTACACATTCGCATTCGCTCGCTTATCATATTGACATAATTGGACGAATAATGAATGATCAACAAGAATCATATACATTTTTTATGTGATAAGTAAGTAAGTGTGATATTTCCGTGGCTTGTCCGCTTCACCGCTAAACTGCTTGTACTTATGAACATACCAATCGTGTTTCGTGTCACCGATTGGCTGGAGCATAGTATGAGGAAAAATTGTCAAGAGATTAAACGGATGAGCCACAAATATGTCACCTATTGAGACACAAACTCTTTCTGAACATGTTCCAAACTTACCCAATTTTTCGACTAATTCATCCGACGAGATCACCTCACATCCGTCGGGTAAAGAAGTCTTTCCTCTCAATAGCAACAAGTTCATCAGACTCAACAATGGACACGGTCCATTTTCCTCTTGCGTTATGATTGGGCACCTCGATTGATTGAAGGTGATCCATTTGACATAGTAAAACGGATTGCTCGTCACTTCCATGGCCACTTCTGGAGCGGGACTCTTGGGTCGTTCCTCCTGAACAGAAACAGTCTGAACCTGAGCTTCTTCCTTGACTTCCATGTCCGGACTACCACGACCCGAATCCGGTTGTTTTGATTCACCTAGAGGTACAAAAGTAAGGGACTGTTAGCTTCACATGCCCATGAGTGCTCAGAGAATAGCAATACGAATTTGTTCTTTAATTGTATAACAAGGGGGAATTTGGACAACAATCAATGTAAGTGAATTTTAGTTAGCGGAATGATAATGAACGCAAAACATATTCTAACAAGAACGCGTATGGCTAGAATAGTGGCCTCACAACGACAGTAATTAACAATGAAATTCATCCTAAAAGCACTTCAGCATAATTAACAATGTCCACGCATCCACACAATCTAAAACCCACCTTGATCTGCCAATGGATCATCCTCTCGGTCGGTTTTAACATCTTGAGATCCTTCTCTTTGAGGTTCGGGAAGACCAACTACAACAACAAGAAAGCAACCTTTTTTTCATAACTCTTCCTAACACCCCCAATCTTACGAGAAAGTACCTTCATCCGGATGCGATTCCTGGGCTGTCTGCTTTGTGGTGATTTCTCCATCGCCTTGTTCTTGTTGTCTTTGCTCTCCCAAGGGTGAAGGCAAATCCTCGATGTTGGCGGGAGAGGCCGGAACTCCGGAATCGCCTGGAGAGCTACTCATCCTTTACGCCCAAGATCCACCCACCCACCTTATTAAGGGGACGCCGTGGTTGTTACTGTTTGATGCGAAGGGTCGAAAAACGAGTAAAAAACGAAGGATGTGTTTGTAATCTGTCAGATTCGGAGATTGTTGACTTCTTTAGTCGATGAAGTTTTGTGACTCAGTCTTTCTCCCTCTTTTTCTGTTTCTTTACTCATCAACGGAGAAGAATAGCTCAAGTGTCGCCAAAGAAAGGACGTTCATTGGGTCTTTTTGAGGAATTGCACTGCAACGGGAAAAGATGTTTAAGTCTTAAAATCACACGACTTCATGGATCAATTTGTATTTCATTTTGTAGGCCAGTTTTGAAGTGGACCCGGGCTGCTTTGTTGCAATCTGTTCTGCTAAGTGAGGCCATTTTCTTCATAAAACCTTGATTAACAATGATCAGTCACAATGATGTACTTAAGAATAACTTTGAACAACTATCAATCAAGTCATTGACTGGCCTAATTCTGTAATATGCCAGTCTGAGGGCTGCTCTAACTTTGACCATTTTGCAAATTACAAACAACCTTACTTAATGAATTAAGACCTTAACATCATTTTAAGAAATACCACTATTACATTTTGGAAATATAGTACCCAGGGGAATAATCTTTGAAGATTTCAATAATAACCAGACAACCATAGATCCTCCAAATAGAAAGTGTTTTGCATCTGCGTATGTCTCTGATTCAAATACGACAAAATTCGACCTCATAGAATTTGATTTGGGTTGTAATGGCAGCATAAAAATATTCTGGATTTATAAGGCAAGACAAGAACATGGAGCGACAAAATTTAACCCTGAATTTAAGTCATCAAAGTGTCCTAGACGAGATTGAATGGTCATGTCCAACAATTTCCATGAATACATATAAAGCTACCTAATGCGCCCCTTTGCCTTAAAAATCTGGCCCTTTCGAAAATATCTTGTCGTGCCTTTGTTTGACAACTTGACGTTTAACAAGAGGTTTCGTGGTTCGATTCCTCCCTAAAGGAGTGGAATTTCGTCCAAATCATTTGGGTTTATTTCACGTTAAATAATGACAAATCACATTCCAAGGATCGCCACCATAAATACACCATGCTGTAAGGCCACATAGGCCACAAAACACCCTGAGCGTTCTGATAGGCCTCATTGACGCACGTGGAAAACACGTGCTGAGGAGTGCGGGCACGAATCCGCTCCATATGATCAGCCGTGACCTCGGGCTTGATATCCAAGGATTGGTACTTGGATTGGATCATTTGGGCAATGTAATTGACCGCATGTGAGGTCTGACATTCCAAGGAACTGCAAGAGAAAAGAGGCTATTTTTTTACTTAAGGGTTATTGGACAAAAAGCTTTGTCAACTTACAAAATGACAGAGTTATGGGCGGTTGAAGTGTTTGGGCCGGAAATGGCAAAATAATTGGGATATCCGGACTGCAATGATAACATGAAGATCAGGAGTCTCATGACTTGATTTCAAATTGAAAATTTGAATCAAATATCGGTATGCTTTTTCCACCAATTCAAGGCAAACCATTTTCATACCTTCCTCACTGATGTGAAGAAATATTTCTTACCATGAATGAACCCATGTAAGCTTGAGGGGCATCTCCCAAAGCTTGACAGAGGTTGATTTTTGGATCTTGACCGACGACCTCAAAGGCGTTAAGTGAGCGTAGTCGGTCAAATCCAGTGGCAAAGATTATGGCGTCCAATTTGGTGAGACCATTTTCAGTCATAATTCCATCTGATGTGATCTCGGCTATTTTTCCGGTCTCCAGATGAACGTTGGGCTTTGCAAAAGACTAAAACAGACCATCGAAACAAATTCAAATCTGAAGTGTGGAACACTGTTATGTTCTTACCTCAAGGTACATAGAAGACGGTGTAATTCTTTTGCATCCCACATTATATGTAGGAGTAAGCTTTTTGATCATCTCCGGATCTTTCAAAACGCAGGCGTGGTGTGCAGCAATGGCTTCGCCTCTCTTTTTTGCCTCAGCCGAGTCTGGTTTCAACATCAAAGGAAATCGAATCTCACTTTGCCAAAACAAAAACCAACGGTAGAGAGTCATAGTGATTGGTAGCAAGGAGAACATTCCCTAAAACATAGAGTTTTGTCTTGTAGGAAATGGGTGGTAAGAAACGTCTATAAAGAGCTCACCAAAATCCAATAGGGGGTCTCTGGGTCAAATTTAGGAAGGACCCAAGTAGCCGTTCGTTGAAAGACATAGAGTTGATCCACTTGTTCGGCGAGTTGCGGAACTACTTGAACTCCAGATGCACCCGTACCCAAAACACCCACCCTTTTACCCTTCAAGTCCACGGAGTGATCCCATCGGGTGTTATGGAATTTAGGCCCATTAAATGAGTCCAAACCTTTTTAAGAATTCCCAAATAACACTCTAGCTTCTATTCCGTTAACTTTGAAAACCTTTAACTTGCCATTATAGTTTGGGATCTTCGGTGCATGAAGTTGGCCACAAGCTGAGATCACAAAGTTGGCCGTGTAAACGGAGCCATCTTCCGTTTTCACCTCCCACTTAAATACGTCGGGGTTCCATTGGCACTTGCTCACCTTTTGGTTGTACTTGATGTGGGGATGAATGTTAAAATAGGTCGCCAAATCGACGAGGTACTTGTGGATCTCCGGTCCTTTGGCGAAGGCCCTTGACCACCTAAAACACGACTGTTTGGGCGCATTGCTCGAAAGCAAACCTACCAAGAGGCGCCTTACCATGGGTTTTGAAAGAAGGAAATACAATACAAATGGGATCGGACGTCACAGGCAGCTCCAGGATAGGTGTTCCACCACCAAGTTCCACCCAAGTGCTTCCCTTTTTCCAATACTGTAAACTGGACTCCAATCTCTTGGAGCTTCACTGCAGTGCACAAGCCGGCAATGCCAGAGCCCACTACAATGGCGTTATACTTCTCTGCTCCTATTAACATCGAGGAAAATTCAAAAATCAATATTAATCAGAATTTAAATGAACTTGAAAAACTGTTTCTTACCTGACGGTCTTCTCCTTGGAGTAACTTGATATACTTGAAATAGGATGGGTGGTATCAACAGAAATGCCAAACCCAAACTCCAAAATATGTAGCATAGAAGACTCAGATACACAAGTGGACCATAGTTGTAGTTCCACATCCATATTTGTATTTTCCAGTCCATGTTGACGAATGAATGAGTGTTCTTCGAATCGCTACAAATGTTAATCAGTCTTGGAGATTCAAAACGAATCCTTTTTATGATTCTGAGAGACGTACTGTCTCCAAGACACAAAAAAGCAACCGTACGATGAAACGATTCTATTGGTTTAAGCCAGATTTGACGTGTGAGTCCGAGAAACCGGGGGCGATGATGCGGTGTGGCCCATTTCTCTAGCCCCTTCTTGTCCACGACAAATCACCAATACTCTTGTTTGATCTTATCTCGGGGAATCTGGAAGCAAATAAGATTCCAGATCCCGTTTGGAGGGTGGGTTAGGCCATGGACATCTCAAAGAATGGACTCGGAAGGAACAGATTGAAGAGAACATGGAGAGTTCTTGAGCACCCTTTTTTCTCATAGATCTTAACCAAATCTGATGTTCAGGATCATAGTTATGATGTCCGAGTTGTAAAAATTTACAATAGGTTATGTTTTGTTTGTACCAAGAGATGCCACAAGTACGCTTCCAAATTTGACTTCAAACTTATTTTAAGACTGTGAAGACACTTTTCATTATTTTTTGTGATATATTTACCAGGTAAGAGCTTTTATTCATGTAGCCTCAAATGCCTGATTTGATTTAAGAATTTGGAAAGAAAGTCAATTGATGAAGTATGCTTGGAGCATGCATCTTCAAGCACGTAATATGTGACCTTAAATATAATCTGCAAATGATTTTGTCGTATTTGTTGTTGGTTCAAAAATCCTGGTCATTTTTAGTAGAAATTAAATTTCTTATTGAATAAAACCGGTTTTTTGTCTTCCTTTTGAGTTCATGGACATACAGGCTCTCAAGTCAGTATGTCCATGCTTTTAGAAGTTTTGAGTTAAGAGGGTTGAAGGAGTGAGAAATCAATCAGTATGTTAGGAAAGGAAGATCTAGAACACACCCTGCTGAGAACTTGAAAGTAACAATGAGAGAAGTAGCAAGTATGTTTTGAACACCATTTCGGAATGTAGATCAGTAAAACTCTAACTGAAAAGTTGACACTATTCTTCACCTTTCTATTACATCAAATTTTGACCAATGATATCGTCTTTTTTGCCCATGAACAAAGTAACAAAAAATAGATAAATGTGTGACAGGCAAAGTCGCTTCATCTCAAAACTGTGCCATGGGAATCTGAAATTGACTTTAAAGAATATTGTTATATATGCTTATCGTCCAATGATTTCCCTGAAAAGGTTCTGAACAATCTGAGCTAGTAAATCCATCCAAACTAACCCTCCTCTACTCTGACCAAAGTGAAATCGTATTCGACATTGTGGTTGTAAAACAAGTCAAAAAGAGTTCAGGATATTTATTCTACACAAACGATCAAGCAATTTTAGTCAAACTGAAAATCGTTGGGATCACATTTTAGCATATTCCACCACATATTGGTCACACTGTTTGGCCAAATGGAAAGATTAACTCCGTCTTTGTTTTGGTACCAAGACTCACATCCGCTGGAAACAACGTGATGCTTCAAATTGTCACGCATGTACTTCTCGTACTTCTCAATGGCCTCTTCCTTGACCAACATACTCTTTTGACCTCTCCAGATAACGTGCTTGATGCAGTCGGCGATGTAATTGATTTCACACTCAATTACACTGAAATTTGAAAGAAGATCACTCTTGACCAAACAAGTTAAGCATGCATGGTACGTTTAGAGCACAAATGCTCAAGGCACAGCCTTGAAGGATGAACGAAATGTTTGTGTGTTGCCACACAATTATTTTGATGATGCCACTCACGTGATGACAGAATTATGTGACAATCCTGTGTTTGGGCCCAGAACAAGGAACAAGTTCGGTTGATGGGGCTGGAAATAAAGAGGGTACATTGAGCTTTTATTCGATCACGTGGTTCTAAGATGACCAGAAAAATGGATCAAGCATTGAAGAAGCTTGAGGAAAATAAGACGATAAAACTAGGTGTTATTCCACCTTAAAAGTGAAGCAGAGTAACCTCTTATTTCTTTTATGCTTTTTGGTCTTGAACAGCGGTTCCTAAACTGGGGCCAGGGCCTCCAAAAGGGGCCCTGAGATCCTCCAAGAGGGCTCTGAAGGATTTTTTGAAAATTGCCAAAAAAGGGGCGAACTTGTCAAAATAAAATGGTCATAAATTATTTTGAATTTTGATACCAATCAGTCCTTCTTACAATGCTTCAAAAAGAATTATCTTGTTTTTTTTATGCAAGAAACCTACAGGGAAAGAACAACCCCAAGAGGAAGTTGTAGGATGTCAATACCAAAAGTTGCTTTATGAACTCGAATGCTTAGTTATTGGATAACAGTTGTAAACTTCCTGAAATTTCAGAATTTGCATTGTAAAAATCTCAATTTCCAAGTTTCAATGGGGGGGGGGGGCTTCTCAGGTAGAGCTAGGGGGCCTTGGCACAAAAAAGTTTAAAAACCCTGGTCTAAAAGCAGAAAAGGAAATTTCAAGCGTTTTTCTCGGTCATTGAAATTTTTGAGATTTGATGGCCAAGAAGACCGAAAGCAGACATGCATTATGAAGAATGGAGTTTGACAAGAAAATTGAAGATTTTTTTTGGTCCAAAAGCTACAAAACTTGAGTTTCAATTTTTTTAATTGCGATTTCCCAACATTGAACACTTGAGCAACTTGAATTTTTAGAGTGAGAAACTTGATTAGCCATTCTGAGGCTAGTTTTTTAGACGCAAAAGGTCGATCTCAAGATCGTACTTTAGTAGTGCAAGTCCGATCTTAAGATCGATCTTTGCGTCTTAAAAACTAGCCTCAGCTCTCGTCGAGAGGACACTTTATTTCCAGGCCGAGAAAACCGTAAAAGAGAAAGAACAGTTCCAATGGTTCAATTTGATTTAAGAATTACACCTATTGTTGTTTCCACAACTTGACCTTGTAAATAAGCAAGGTTTGTACTCAGGACCTGGTAAAAGACGAGCGAGCTTTGAAAATAGTGCGGAAATAATTTCATAAAATGCTTGTTCATAGCTATCAAATTATATGCTAGAAAAAAACTCACGCTTTTCAGAATCTTCAATCTGATTAGACATTGACCACGTACTGAAGATTACATTTTTGGTTAAGAGAATCGTTTCGGCTTTTCATTTTTTGGAATGCTTTCAAAATATACATTTTGTTAACTGAAATTTGATCACGTGGATATTTAAATCAGCTTTGGCAACCATTCAGCCTTTCCTAGCCAAATATTTTGAAACTGAAATTTTGGAATGACCCATCCTCAAGAGTCCACTTCTCTTAATCATTCATTTATTCTACCAGTCTCTCTTTGTTGCCATTTATATATTAAAAAAGGAAGGAAAGTTTCTTCCCAAAGGATGGTCGGTTACTCCTTTGAGACAAAGGTACCTACAGTGCATTAACCTTTTTCAAGGGAATTCGGGGTTGAATGATTCCGAAGTCTGTAGTTAAGATTTGAAAATGTAGAAATGTCTTTAAAACATTTTAGAAGCGTAGATTCTAAAATGTTTGAAAAATATAGATTTTGTCTTACTCACCACTGCGATTCCTTTCAACGTTTTGGGAGCGTCCCCAAAATTCTTGTGCATGTCTTCCCCATTCTTCCCCTTGGTAGGAACAGCCTTTAAAGTGGCCAAAGGGTCAAAACCAGTGGCATAAACAATAATGTCCAATTCTATTTCTTGCTCTTTGTCACCATTCGTCACCAGAATTCCATTTTCGGTGAACTTTTTGATTTTGTCAGTTATCAGATGGACATTCTCTCTGTTGAAAGTCTGAAAACATAATGATTAATCGAATTAAAAATTGGTGGAGCAAATCCATATCTTTGGTCACCAACCAAATTCGATGGCTCACTTGCAGATAGGTGTCTGACGGGGTTACTCTTTTGCATCCCATAGCGTAGTTTGGAACAAGTTTTTGAGCAAGATCTTGATCTCGAACCAACTTTTTATGGTACTTGGTCAGTGCTTCCACAGCCTTTTTGGCGACAAACGCGAAGGTTGTTTTGAAAAAGAATGGGAATCGCATCTCTCGAATCCAATAATTTTGCCATCGACTCCACGTGGTCAAAAATGGGAAGATCGTTCGAAGAGCCTAATTACATTAAAAAATTGAATTTGGTTACATGATTTGACTTTGACAAATGGAACTCTCGTACTATCAGCCAAGAAGGAGTTTCGGAGTCATATCTTGGTGGAACCCAAGCAGCTGATCTCTGGAACACATAGAGATCCTTGACTTGAGATGCCACAGTGGGAACGATTTGAACAGCAGAGGCCCCTGTTCCAATTACACCAATTCGTTTATTATCGATCACCAAAGAGGGATCCCATTTGGCACTGTGAACTCGCGTACCTTTGAAGCTTGTCTCTCCTTTAATCAAGATCACAAGCTGATTACAAAACAATGAAATTTCAGTTTGATCAAACTATCTTGTAATCACCTTCAAACTTGGGCATATTGATTTTGTGAATGCCTCCACAGGCAGAAATGACAAAGTTGGCCTTGAATTGTTTTTCGTTCTTGGTGCGAACCACCCATTTCTTTTCATCTTCTAGCCAATCACAGCTGATCACCTCGTGTTGGAACAACATGTTTGGATACAAATTGAAGTAAGCAGCGAACTCCTCCATGTAGGTGCGAATCTCTTTTCTTTGGGCATATTCTCTCGTCCACCTATTTGATGCAAGTTAACCATCACAATTTGCAAGAAATATCCAAGGCTACTACACTTGAACACGAAAGTTTTGTCGTAATGAAATTTTGAAACGAAATAGTTTATGGAGTAATGCTCGGGCAGATTTGAACGACCAAGTATGAAGTGCACCCCACCAGTTTCTAGGCTGTTTTTAGAATAGCCAAGGATGGCTCAAGCCAGGATTACTTTCAAAATACACACTGGGTCCGATTAGTACAATGGAATTTCAACGGAACAATACATTTGTTGCAAAAACCTCACATTTTAGTACAATGATCGGACCCAGTGTGTATTTTTGAAATTCGTCCTGATGTACAGTGGTTCCTGGAATAGCTTAGGATGTAAATCAATTGCAAAACGGTGAGATCTCAAGGCAGAAAGCCTTGAGCCTTTGATGTCAAGGGGAGTTTCTTAATGGGCTCGAAAAGGATTAGGGTCTTTTGTGGCCCAACATTATTTTGCACCATATTTTGAACATCGAGCATCTGGTACCCCTAAAAGGAGTTTTTGTGAAGGAAGGAAGGATTAAAAAATGGACAGAATTCAATCATAAGTTTGGAATGGCCTAAACCTCTAGAAAGTATGAAAATTTCAGTTATTTCTTAAAAAATTGTTAAAGTTCAATAGCGTTGAAAAAGTCAGAAAGAGTTCAAAACATTCACAAAAATATGTATTTCTAGAAAAATATTTGCAAAATAGTTGAAAAAATCGGGAATTTTTTTTGTTTTGACACCAACAAAAAAGTGTTCCGCGTTTAAGACATGTTAAAAGTTTTTAAAACGCAAAGAAGCAACAACATTTTAATAAACGTGGCGCCTCAAACTTTTGATGACTAAATGATTAAGTTTCTCTCTGTGCTTTTTAACGCCTGAGAAAACTCAAGCAATACACTTCACATTTATTTAGTTCTTGCTCAAGGCTTTCTTGGAGATGCCATCTGACAATTTTCTACAACATCTTTCTCAGTGTTAATGCTTTACTGCACAGAACTAGAGGCAAACATTCGCATGTATGACACTGAAACAGGCCCCAAAAACAGGCTTTATTGGCGCTCAAAGCGACCCAAACAAAAAGCATAGCCATCAGCTGAGCAATCATAAGCAAGCTCCCGCACTTACCATGGATTGGGAAAATACGAGTAGCTGTACAAATGCGAATTGATATCACATGCAGCTCCAGGATATCGATTTTCCCACCAAGTTCCACCTAAATCCTCGGCCTTTTCCAAGAGAACGTACTTTACACCCATTTGATCCAATTTCACTGCCGCTCCCAAACCCGAGATTCCACCACCCATGATAATTGCATTATAGTTCTCCGCACCTATTCGAAGAATGGGCACAATTTACATTGAATTTATCTCTGAAATATTTCATTTTGAACTCACCAGGGATCTTTTGCTCTGGGATGACATGATAGATAAGGTACGCCAAAATAGGCAACAAAGGCCATATCCAAGAGGACCATCCTAAGTTATAGAGCTCATAAACAAGGGCTGAAACCAGAAAAGTGGAAGAGTATTTGTAATGGAACTGCCAAATGGTGTGTTTCACAGATCGCTCCATGTTGTTGAACAGGAGCAAGATGCTTAGAGTGAACTTGAAACTACGAGGGTAGGTTAGGTACGTACACGATGCACTCAAGATATAGCTTAGTGCATGCGCAGCGTGTCAGACTGATTACAGCTAGGTTCAGTTTGCTTGAGTTGTCGAGGTCCAAGGCTGATATCAAATGTTAACCTCATGCAAAATTAGGGAATGATGGTTACAAAGTTGAAAGTTCGCATTTGCTTCGTTCCTTTGTTTGATTGAGACTTCAATAAAGAGACAATGTTTTACATGACGGATGAGTAGGGCCTGAAACTACATTTTTCTTCAAATATAAATGTTTCTTCAATTATCCTCGATTTTTTTTTATAGTTGTTGGCTTTTTTGAGAAAAATCTGATTCTATATTTTGATTCTTGATGCCGTAAAATTATTTCAGAAAAAAATGAGCGCAATGAGTGAATGGTCAATGCCAACAGGGGTTAATCAAAATGAACCAATTACACCAAAATGTCAACAAAACGGCATTTGTACTAAAGTTAAGCATTTACTTAATAACCCTAACTACTTATATAAACGTAATAGATTGCGCCATCTATCGATGTAAATGGAACATTCTCTTGTTAAATCAGTTACGTGTCAAGTGTGCCTCCTAAACCAACTCATAGCATTAACCTTAGTAAAAATATATTGGATAAATTGGTGCACACGGACGAAATCACAAAATAAACGTTGTCGTTTAATGACGGAAAACCCACTATATAATATAGTGGGTTTTAGGAAATAATATGCAGTCTATCAGAAAAGTTTGCATAACGTCGAGCGTCAGCTCGTTTTTTAAGCCTGGCCTTGGAAGGACAAGGCCGAAAAGGTTGAAATTTGGTCAGAATGACCAACATGGACCAACATACCACGCAAATATCCAAAAACCCAGATCCAATCAAATAATCAAAACTTTTTTTTACCAAAGACTGAAAAAGTGGCGGCGCAAAAGTTTGCATAACATTGAATCAATAATTTATTGAAAACCCCTTAGCCTTCAAAATAGCTAATAGTCGCTTTTTGTAACTCTTAACAAGATTGTTACAAGTCTCAGGGGGGATATTATGCCACTCTTCAATGGCCACGGACTCCAACTCGGTCAGATTCTTGGGCTTTCTCATCCTGATTCTCCTCTTGAGCTCTTGCCACAGATTCTCAATAGGATTCAGGTCTGGATTCATCGCTGGCCAGTCCAGCACCTGAATGCCATTGTCTGTGAGCCATTGCTTGACCATTCGACTCGTGTGCTTTGGATCATTGTCGTGCTGGAACAAGAAATCCGGACCCAACTCCAACTTCTCCGCCGACTGCTGCAGGTTTTCTTGAAGGATCTTGCAGTAGTCCTCCTTCTTCATGATCCCCTTGATCCTCACGATGTTCCCTGGACCACGGGCACTGAATGCTCCCCAGAGCATGATGGAACCACCCCCGTGCTTGATTGTGGGAAGGGTGTTCTTCGGGAGGTAAGCCTGTCCAGGACGGCGATAGACAGTTTGGACGTGGTTGTGACTGAAGAGCTCAATTTTCGTCTCATCCGACCACAAGATGGATTGCCAGAAGCTCTCGTCCTTGTCCAGATGGTCCTTGGCGTACTTCAACCGCGTTTTGGCGTATCTTGGCTTCAAAAAAGGGGTGCGCCTCGGCCGCCTTGCCTGAAGTCCAGCAGTCCTGATGGTCCTCGATATGGTATCCTTTGAAACCTTGAGACCCTCATTGGCAAGGTCATCCTGGATCTCACCCAAGGTTGTACGAGGGTACTGCTCCACCTTTCGCACCACTTTTCTGACGGATCTTGCCGGAAGCTTACGAGGTCGTCCAGGCCGGTCAGCATTGCCAACATGTCCTCGCTGCTGGAAACGTCGGACCACTCCTTGGATGGTCGGGATGGGAATACTTAAGGTCTTGGATATCTTCCTGTATCCCTGGCCTTTCTTGTGGAGGTCAATGATCGTGGCCTTGGTCTCTAAGGCTAACTCTTTTGCTGCACCCATAATTGCTTCAAAACAGAGAGGTTCATCCAGACTTTTTTCATCATCAATCTCTTGAAAACAATAGAAAATTACAGGTGTTTCTCGAAAAATCTCACACTTTCCTCGACTTGCTCAAAAGTGTTATGCAAACTTTTGCGCCGCCCCTTTTTCAGTCTTTGGTAAAAAAAGTTTTGATTATTTGATTGCATCTAGGTTTTTGGATATTTGCGTGGTATGTTGGTCCATGTTGGTCATTCTGACCAAATTTCAACCTTTTCGGCCTTGTCCTTCCAAGGCCAGGCTTAAAAAACGAGTTGACGCTCGACGTTTTGCAAACTTTTCTGATAGACTGTATATTATTTTGACATGCTATGACAAAACATAGAAGAATAAAGATTATTTATTTTATTTTGTGACATCAAAAATCTATATCATTTGTTTGGGAATATGAGTTTGCATACACCCGGAACGTTTTTTTCGCTTTTTTTGGGCCAAAAATGAACCGGTTAAACTCAAATAACTCATCAGCTGAGCAACATACAGTATTTTCAAGTAATTTCGATTCGAAAGGTATCTAAATCTGCTCTAAAAGTGTACTGACTAGAATTTCAAAAATTAATTCATTTAATAGGTTTTTAGGTATATAACTTTTAATCTAGACCTGACTTTGAGAAACTCAGTAAATCAAAGTTGTTCCTCTTGGTTTCCTGAGCCTGAATCACATTTCATCGTGTTTGGGAATTTCCATAGAAACTTGATATGATTTTTCAGTACCGTATGGTACTACAGCCTGACCATTTTTTCATAATGTTTGAATAGATTTAAACGACTTCCTATCCAATCTCTTCCCACCTAGTCCCTCTATCCTGGGAAATGATATTTGGAATGCTATCGACCAAATTGTAAGGTGTAGACGGCTCAACGTTTAACTGCAATTTTGAAGATGCCTTTTCGACGCCTAAAATGTTTTGATGAACAGTCAGGGTTCTATGAGCTCTCGAATCATGGCGGACAGTAATATTTCAGTTATTTTTGGCTGGAGGTGATTCCACACCCCTCCCTTTTCTCAAAGACCGAGTAAAGCTTGATCTGATTCCCGTCATTCACTATTTTTTAAAACAGTTTTATTGCCAGGTAGAACCGGGCAAGAAGAAAATATCGAACATCAAACGGACACTTGTTCCAGAAATTTTATCTCGCTTATTTATTTTTACAGTACATATTAACCAATACAAAAAAAAATATTCTAGAAACATGTTGGGGCACATGGGTAGTTTGATCGTACCAAACTGTACTTACATTAGCGTAATTTTTAGGCTTAAAGTGAAATTAGGACACATCTGTCGTTTCAAGGTGGAAAAACGTATCCTAAACTCAGATGTCGCTTGGGTCTAAGAGGGTTAAGTAGCATAAGAATAGCATTTAGTACATGTGTGTTGTTTGAGCAATTGAGTTAAAGAGTGCCCGCAAGGCTTCCCACGATTTTTAAAAAACAAGGGGCTTCATGTCAGCAAGATGAAAACTGCGGTGTTTGCTTTGTTACGAAATCAACGAAGCAAGACCTCTAGACTTGAAAATAGTCCAAGCATACAAATAAAAAATTATAGATATGTCTATACAAAGGCAAACTCTCGACTCTTTTGGCAATATTCGATATCATAGTCAACGCCAACGAAGCACATTCCTCTTTTCTAACGATAATTTTTAAACATCCGTTTCCATTAGTTCTTGAACTCTTTAAAAAAAGTGTCTTAATTCATCGTCTTAGAATTCAAATATTTGAGAATAAAAAACTTAGTAACTTGTACACGTTACTTGTTTTCATGAATGTAAGTCAAAGATTGATTACTTTATTGCTCTCCGTTTTAGAGCAAAGGTATGACAAGAGTGCTAACTGACCTGTTAACCAAACGAACGTCATTTCAGGTTTAGAAATACGTTTGAAAGGAAATTGTGAAAGCAAAGAATCCACGACATAATGTTCAATGAAGATAAATGGTCCAATTGAGAGCGATTGATCTAAGTCATTCTCTCCTAGATTTTGATCCAATTTTCGGTTTTCCTCAGTTGTTCGGGAACAATGGAACCCAAAAGCACATTCTTGCAAGTAGCTTTAATTTTGATAACTATCAATTTTTCATTTGGGCAAATCATCAAGTATGCGAGGTATGAATCGGAGATGGCCTCACCCTCAACATGGCCAAGCTACTTCTTCGGTTCGAGCCCGCTTAACGGCGATCAAGGGGCTCAAAATTTTATCTGTGGGATTCGTTGCCAACTTAACGAAGTAAGTTGTGGCATATTCTTGGTTAAAGACAATATTTGCTACATGGGATCCAGAACCAATTCACTGCCTTCGGTTTTCGCCGGCCCTCAAACTACCAATGAAAAGGTGTTTGTCAATCCTGGTAAGGAGACCACAGGCATTTTCATATCAAATCACAATTAAAGGTATACCAATTTTAGAACAAATTGACGATCTCAAGCCACTCTTCAATTCGGTCTCAGGATCTGAGAGTTGGAAAGAATGGCTGTCCAACATGGATTCCTACATTGACCTTCCTGCAGGCAGTGTTTTAAACCATTGTTTATACCATTGTCTGTATGAAGAGGCCGTTTGTGACATTGTGGTCTTTGAAAGTGGCCGATGTCATTTTGGACAACTGGACGGGCCCAATAATGCTACTGAAGCTCAACTTTTGGATTCAGTGGGTCCTTGGGATCTCTATTTTTCTCCGCCTTTTCGGACTTGGTACTTTGGCAATGAAACGTGGAATCCGGCCTTTACTTCTGTGGGACCCCGAATGTCTAAGCACTTTTTCCGATTACTTTATACTTCAATTGAAGAAATGTGCGCGATTGACTGCAACTTTCATACCCAACATTCCAGTCCATGCTCATTTTATGCTTATGACAATGTGACTCAAAAATGTTACTTGGGCTCTCTGAACGACACCTCAAATATGTTTGGAGAAATTACGTGGGAAAACGCGACGGTTAAATCGCTGGCTGGTAAACTAAATGCATATGCAAATAAAGCTAGATTTTTATTTACAAAAAAAAACTTGTCTTACCCAGATCAAAAGACGTTGGTAGTGAATCATTTTATGAATGTTCCAATCAAAGGGTACCACATCAATGACTTCTTATATAAAGAAACAGAGAACAACAGCGCTTGTGGATTAACTTGTTTCTTGGATCCGGATGCACGTTGCTCTTTTCTGGTGGTGGTGTCGGGATTTTGTTATTATGGAGATGTGTTCCAAACCTCTTCTACAATTCCAGCCCCGGAAATTGATCCAAGTTCAACCAAAATGATGTTTATTAACACAGGTATGTACAATATGTACTTGATTTGATTCAGAGCTTTGCTTATTAAATCGTGCGTGAAGTGTTTCAAATTCAATTGATCAAGTATTAAAAAGATTAGTGTTCTTAATATCTTTGACCTTTATAGGTCCCCAAACGGTTGGGTTACAATTTTGAATTTTTTGTTTTGGTCAAGTATATTGCTAGAACCTCAAAATACTATGAATTGTCAAAAAATAGTTGAAAAAAATGAAATTAATTTACTGTCATTAGCGTAAACAATGATGGCCCGGGTACTAAAAATTAGATGAAAACGGGTGTTTTATTGTGTAACCAAAATTTGCTAAAAATGCGTCACTAATGCAGATAATAAAATGTCTGTGGACGAAAAAAAAATAGAATTTTCAACGGATTTAATTGGATAGCAACCCTTTGGTTTGGTCAAAATGATATTTTTGTCTACATATTCAAAGCTAGGATAAGGGTGAAACGATGAAAAAAAAAACAGTTTTCGTTTAAGTTTCAGCGCAGAAAGCTAAGCTAACATACAAATGTTATACAAATGCAGTGCACATTTAACTGCGTTGTTCTTAGAAATAAACTCATACTTAGGCATTGTTTCGTACAAAAACAAGTACTTTCTCATTTTCAAGACATTCGCCTCAAAAGTTGACAATTGAACGGAAAAATCGTATAGAGCAAATAGAAAAGAGTCTTATTTATTCGTACTTCTTCGTTTTGAAGAGACATACATTTTTGGGCTATTTTTCAAAACAGAGGGAAGGACCCCCAAATTATAGACAATACTGTATGGCCAAATCTTAAAGCAATAAGGAGAAAGCTTGGTGTATTTTGGAGCCTGATTTTTTTTTCTTCCTAAAGCCCTTTTCCCTATACGTACTTGCCTTTGACCTTCTGTCCATGAAAGCCTACAAATATGACTAGATAAAAAAAATTACATTGACCTTTTTTTGATCAAGACATTGCTCGTAAATCCGAAGGTGGGAAAAGGAAATAACAATGAAGCTCCTTCAAAATTACATCAGTTTTTTTCATGTAAAGGAAATGGCACAAGCGTAAAAAAACGTGAAATACGAATATGGGAATAAAAAAAAACTCCTGTTCAATTAAATGTCATCAAGCAATACTGAAGGAGGGAAAAAGATCTAAGTTTTGCACAAAAAGAGGTAGGAAAAAATTAATCTTGAGAAAATAACAGATCACTTGAACGTTTTTCCTGTCGCCCCGAAAATTGTCAAGTATAAATGTATTGTTAAACGGTAATTTATAAACGATATTAATCATTAAATCTCTTTACAGGGAATCCCATTCCTTGTAATGGTTTTAAAAAATCCGCCCCCCCCCAAAAAAAAAGTTTTATTTTAAGAGCCATCAGTAATTCTACGTTGAGATCCGTTCAACAATTGGTATAATTTTTGATTAATAATTTTACAGAATAACTGCTGAATAAATGACTGTTTAAGTTTGAAGCTCCTAAATCTAGCCAATGTTGAAGTTTTATTAACCCATGTAAAAACCATTAGTAGCGTGTCTCAAAAGCTATATCATTCTTAAGAAAACCAATGGTCAACAGGAATCATCCCTCTTAATTTTAACAGAAATAAAAAAACGTACTTGGGTACATCCTATGTTTAAATGATTGATAAATTGAGATTTGTCATGAAACAATAATTGTCTTGATTCCTGCTGAGTAATGGAACCAAATGTACCCTTTAATTAGGTGACAAATACTCATCTATTACTTTGGTCGATTTTCTAACTTTAGATTACGCTCAGAGTGCCAACGTATCGGATCATTTCTACACCCAAGTGACGTTGCCCTTCAAGACCGCCCATCTGCGACTGATCACTTTCCTACCCAATGTGAAAACCTTGGAGGCTTGTGCAATTGCCTGCAAAGCAGGATTCGAGCATTTCACACCCGACAAGCTTGATTTCAAATGCCAATTCTTCATCTACAATGACACAACCCTAAATTGTCACAGGGGGAACCTAGAATACAAGAGAAACGATACACAATCAGAAAATGACGAACTCACAACGATTTACATTGAAACGGGTAACAAAGTGAACAATGAAACTGGCTTCTTTAAATGATTACAGAAACTGATCTCTTTTATTAGCCGTCTTGGAGGAAATCAGTGATGGAACAGATTTTTCACAAGAGACATTTAATCCATCGTGGAGTTCGTATATTTACCGTAAGGCGACAGATGCCGCCACAAGTCCGCTTCAATGTGGAGCCATATGTATCTTTGATACGGGTCCTTGCAACATTGCCATTGCGGATGTAATAACTCAAGCGTGTTATCTAGGGGACTGGTATGTGAACAGTACGGAGTTTACCAGTGTCTCCATTACCGGAGGTGTAAGCTATCGTAAACGTAAGTTGAACTATTTAAGAGTGGTTCCAGAAAATTGTTCTCTTTTAAAAAGGATGGGAAAAAGGAGACGAAAGACCAAAAAGAAGTAGGTGTAATTAGAGCCCAAAATAACAGGATTATGAGTAAGCGTTTAAGAGCAATTCATCTCATTCATATTTATAGAACTTCGTTAAAACTAGAAGGTTTTTGAAAATATGTTGCAAATACATTGAAATAAAATGCTACATTTTTCTAATGTTCTCTAATCCCTTGGAAACAATGACAGCAAGTGGTACCAATCAATCTATTACGAGTAAGACATTGGTCCATTTTCAATCACTTCAGCAAGGGAAACAGAATCATTTGTGCTAACGAGTAAAGATAACTTTTCTGCTATTGCCCACGGCCAGGGATGGGGAGTAATTGTAATTGCAATTACAATTACGTAATTTCAATTACATGTAATTGTAATTAATTACATTTTTGGGCCAAGTAATTGTAATTGTTATTAATTATAATTTTGGCCATGTAATTGACAAATTTTCAATTACAAATTACCAATTACTTTTAAAAATCTTACTTCCTCAAATTAACCATAAAACCAATTTATCAGTTTTTACTTGCATAACAATTATTTTGTTATTAATTTGCGGTCAATGTGATGCCACGAGCAGGTAGCTTTTGTTACAATACACACCCAAGCTTTGATTTTTAAATACTTTTAAACTGCAAGAGCTTTAGACTATGATTTTTGTTTAAGGATTTAGGGCTTTTCATAACCAAGGGCAGACAAATGAGGTGCAAAAATAAAGTTTTAAACCGTCGTAATACTTGTACAAAGTTCGTGTTTTCTGAAAAGAAAATTGAAGTCAATTACATGTTCGGATAATGTAATTGTAATTAATTACATTTTTTGATGAAGTAATTTTACTTGTAATTAATTAATTTTTCAAGTAATTGACCCAACTCTGCCCACGGCTCCGATGAACATAGGACAAAGTTTTAGTTTCAGTGGCCATTTCAATGGTTCTAATCAGAAATTATGATCCTAATTAGACCCCAAGTGGGACCAATCAATCTCATGCGCGTGGAATGTGATAATTTGAATCGACTTTTATCCCATTTTCAGCCCACCTCGGAGTAATTTTGGGTGGTCAAGGCGTAGGTGGTTTTACATCGGACACAGTGGATGTAATTGATGAGTTTTTAGATCAATGTCAATATCCAGCTATTCCCAACTTACCCGCACCCGCTCATTCTATGGCTGGATTGTACATGGCCTCGGAAAAGAGAATTGCCATTTGTGGAGGCATTCAAACAACTGGCGCAATCGGTGAGTTCAAGAGCCAATTCCAATCATACTCAAAAAGTTATATGGCCTTCAACCTTAGCCTATTTCAAAGTGTAAGGCCATTATCAATCATGTTGCTCATATGCCCCAACGATATGCCACAAAAGACGAATGATGTGAACACACTGCGCACCTTGAATGCATTAGACATTGACAAAGAATGATGAAATTTTGAAGTTTCTTATCATTTCATTGTGCAAATGCCATCTTTCTAAGACAGACTCGCTTTAGGCTGAATCTTTCGGTTCCATTTGCATTCCCTCAACGAAAAGAAGGAATTGTGACCCAGACCTTAGAAAAGTAATGCTATGCAATCAAACCTGTGGTTATAACTGGTCATTATAGATGAGTTGTTGAGCACGTTTGAAAGTATAGTAGAAGCATATGAGACGGAGTAGAAATCACCATGTTCGATCAAATTTCGGTGGTTCAGCTGCAAATGAAAGACGTAGCTTTTGGGGTCGATCAAGAATAGCATTTCAAAATTTGTCCAATTCTGATTTAACAATGAAGGAGCCCAAAAAGGAGAGAGGAGGACCTCATTGTTCGAAATGTTGTTTGCATTATTCGTGTTGGTGGATTAGATAACAAAGTATTACAATATTCAGCAACCAAGTCTACGAATCGAATTGGGTTTGACTTTTCTGTGTTTCAAGAATCTGATCTTTAGGATATTGCGTTTATTTTTTATTTTTCGCAATTCTGATGTTTTTAATAGCCCTGGCATTTTTTGGGACACTGAAATGTCTCTTAGAAATCTCATGATTTTTTTAAGAGGGATTCTGTATGCCTCTTGCAAATCCTTCATTATGAGGACTAAAGATAGAAAAAAGCAAATGAATCGAGTTTCAGATCAAATTTATGTGCATTTTGTTATCTTTCCATTGAAATGGCAATACTAAAACAAATTTGGTTCTACCTACAGACGAATGCCTTTATCTGAATTTGGATAGCGATCTTGCTGAATGGGTGCCGTTCCAACGTTACCAAGAAAAACTACACAGCTTTCAGTTGGAAGAATTTGGAGGCAACATCTATGGAATCTCTGGCAAAAGTGACACGGCACAAGTGTCAACTATTTATCAATATTTACCAAGCACTAATGTTTGGACAATTCAAAATAATCTTCCTCAAGCCAGAGAGGGTCATTGCACAGTCGTTCATGATGGCGAGATCTGGATCATTGGCGGGAAAACGTAACGAGCACGGATGTCATGATTGAATTCAACTTCTTGTTCACAGGATCCCTTTTTTCTTTAGGGATAACCCACCATGGCCCAAGGAAGTGACCATTTATAATCCAACCTCGAATGAATTTCGACCTCCTGGAACAACTGCCAGTCTCGTACTATCCCGATTCAACCCCGTTTGTGGTGTCATCAAAGACCCTCAGACCAATAACGATTGGATCCTTGTTATTGGGGGCCAAGATGAAACCTCAAATTCCCCTCTGAGTTCCATTGAATACTTTGACGTCCAAGAGAACTTGGAGTGGAAACTTCTCACCACCAAAGTACCCTTATTTGAAAGTAATGTTACTGTACCTTTGGGAGGATCAGCCAGTGGTGGTTTTATCCAGTTTGGACCCTCTCGTTACGTATTGGTTTCCGGTTCCACGACCAACGAAGGGGTCTCAGAGCACAATCTGGCTACATGGAATCGGGACATTGGGCATTTCCATCATATCACCACCACCAAAATGTTAGCCGGGAGGGTGAGAATTTTGGAATGGAATATTTTGGGAACCACGAATTCACATACAGGGTGCCCCATAAATTCCCCATTCATCATCTTTGAAAAATAATTTTAGTGGGAATAATGTTTATTGGAACAAATACTCTTCTCAAGGTTGTAAAACTAGGGTTGGGCATTCGCCAACTATCCACAACACATCAGGGTTCATAGTTTCAAATGCCGGGCCAACCAAGTATTAATTTACTAGATACCCGCAGTAGTAGCGGCTTAAACAGTTTATTAAATGGGAGAAACTGCGGTCATACCCGAGGGTAAGGGAGTAATTAATACTTGTTTGAGCAAACCCATCCCACGTGGACAACCATCTTCAGACAACTTCAAAACCGTTTTGTGACTCCAAAACAACAACTACAGAAAAAAGACTCAAACTTTCTTTTGTGTCCAGTGCACAATGAGAGACAGAAAAGAGGACAAACTTTCATCAAGGTACAATTTCTGGATAGTGTTAGAATTACGACCTCCGAATCCTTGGCTTTGTGACCTCCAAATAAGCTGATGTTTAAAGGACCATTTTGGTCAGTAATCCTTCAAAGATTTACAAACATTGTTACATCTGCCTTCATATTTCACAAATTGTCCATGCTCTTTATTCTTCATACATTTGTGTCCATGTCAAATGACGAAAGACGAAAGCAAACATGGGCCAAAACTTGGCCTTTTTTAAGGGTCTCCCTGTAATGCGTCCTTACAAACTTTTGCAGGACCTCTCAGCTGTTGTGAAAATTCCTCTTCACACCCGATGGACTTGTTTACCGATGGGGAGCGAATGGGTCAAAATGGTGGAACAAAACTCGGGTCATTTTTTCCAACCTCTTCAGCTGACAGGTTATCCCAACACACCAGACACGATCATTTCCAATTTGGACACCTTGGAAGATTACAAGTACTTCCAAAATTTATGAATTAATTAAATTGTGGCCACCCTGAAAACAATGCAATTTCTTGTTAAAGGTCGTGCAATGATTTTTATCATTTGCGATTGGTTTGGCCAGAAGTAGGGTATTTCAATGAATGGCGACAAAAGAGTAATTTTATTAACCCAGGTCCCGTTTTGGACTACCAAGGTAATTTTCACATCAATGAAATGTCCACGGACGAGATGAAGATTCATGCTTATCTTTCGTTTCTTTCAGCCATTGCAGTCAGGTACCCATATTTCTTTCAAGGCCTGGTTCATGTCAACGATAATCTTAAGCCTGATGGCCATCCTGATGATACCTATTTCAAGGGAGATACACGAACTTCAGGCCAATATGCCGTGGGACGTTATTCGGAAGGACCCGGTGGATGGTTGCCAGGTCCCGTGGGTAATGAAGAAAGTGGAGACATCAACATTATCGTGAACAAACTAATTCTTTATGTAAAAAAAGATTGTTGATTCAATGTTGTGCAAACGAGCCACTACTTAAGTTGAAGAATGCTTTTATGAACACATTGCAAATATGCCTACGCAAAATTTGTCGCAAATTTCGGTTCTTCTTGTTTCGTCAAATAAGTCTTTTGTTCAAAAAACTTGATTTGCAATCTTAATGACGAATGTGTTGACCAAGATTTTTCTCAGCAAACTTAATTCTATGGAGAAATAAACTTTTGAAATACTGTGGTGTAGAAATGGTTCTGGTTCTTTGTTTTCGTGTGATTACATCTTTTTTACCTCGCCAGAATACAAAATTAACAGAAATGTTTAAATGTATTTTAAAACAGCATTCTGAACAAAATACAAAATATTTTTTTTGGTTAAAAGTAGGTGGTTAATTATAAAAAGGTGGCGGGAAAAATGGGAGGGGGGATTTTTTAATGATATTCTTTGCGATATTTTTGCATATCATTAAACAATATCTTTTTAAACGTTCATTCATGGCCGTGATTCATTAGTGCATTTTATTCGAACCAGGGACCTCTTCTTTTGGTAGGAAACGGCGCCAACCACTTCACTACGTTCAATTCATATTTCAGGACCTTTGGTGCGCTCTTTCCAACCTCACAACAATTTTTTGACTACATATCATCCTTACTGTATCACATCACGTTTATTACATCTCGCCCAATGTTCATGACCCCTAAACCATTCCACTTTTTCAAGTTTTTTTTTCATAAGACAGATGAGTGGCTTAGAAAAAGGAAGGTTATCTGTGAAACCAGGATTTTTGGGTCCACAGAGGAACTTTAGCCCAAAGCACGAGGTGCATTTGTGAATAGTCAAGAATGATGTCGGTTGACTTTGGGAAAACGGCCAACTTTTTTTCAAAATTGCAATTCTGTTGTTGATTAGGTAACTTGAATTTTTTTTGATGAACCTCTTAAAAGAAAAAAACACAAAGGCATCGCGTGACACGGTAATATTTAATCTTTATTGCAAGGATGAACCTGATTGTATTCTTACAAATTGTTCCAAATTTATTTTTTATTTGAGCTTGACAAGCCCAAACAATGCCGCTTCACTGAAGGCAAAAATTGACCTTGCCCATTGGTCGTTCACTCTGGCATTTTCTTTTTACTTTTGTTGCATAAAATGTAAGGTACAAGGTAAAGAGAAGAATGACATTTTTCTTCATGGGTTATTTGGAATAGCTTTGGTAAGCTCAAAACAAATGCAAGGTAAAGTACCTTTAGTTACATTACATTTTAAATGTATAGTATAATCTTTTTGTAAAATAAAATCTTTTGTGACTATAGTTTCAGGGGTCTTCTTTGTACAAATCTTGAGGGCTTGCTTGGTGGTAGAGATCGGAATTGTTTGGTATACAGACGCCAATTGCTCCAAATGCTCAGCTACATTATGCATATTGGCAATCTTGAAAGTAGCGAATTCGCCATTGACATCAATCAACTTGGCACACTTAATTCCCTTCACCGAGAACTGGAGGAGAAATTTGGCCCATACTCCCATGGGATGGTCTTTTTTACGCGCAATGATCTCAAGACACTTCATACCCACAAAGATCGGCTTTTCAAGGATTCCAATTCTCATCATTGTGACAAAAGCTGGTTCTCCTCTGCTACAGAAACATAAAGAACCTTTGGGTGGAGGGTCACCAATGTAAAACGCATTGAGGGCATCTGTCCAGTCCTTGAAATTTGACATCAAACACAAAAGTTGCATGATCTCGGTCTTGGCTACATGTCTCTGACAAGACGAAGAAGGTTTATCGGAAAGCACTAAAATATCGTCCGAGGTATCTTTGTTGGCATTCAAAGATCCCAGTGGATACAGAATCTTGATTCGAGGCTGCATATCGGACTCTTCCAACACTTGTCGGGTGGCCACAATTTTAAAAGTTTGATTAGGGACAACTTGGCTGTTTTTAGTCACATTGATCATCCTCTTGTTTGTGACATGACGGATGAAAGAGCAATTTGGATCATGCAAGGCAGAGGTACAATTTCTAACTCTCTCGGATTCCATATTACTTGGTAAAATGGAACCCTGCAACTGTTTCACCTCATCATGGGTCAACATATCTTGTAGGATGGCCAATGTCTGGTCATGTGTAAAGGTCTTCAAAAATTGCCTCAAGTTATGTTTGGCTTTTTCTTTTGCAGATTGACTGAGAGATCGATATGGACGATCTGGGATGATGAGCTTCATCGAACATTTCTGACCTCCTGGTGAGACACTTCGGTCTGAAGTTATGCTTTCCGAATCACTTCCACTTGATATCACATCATCATAATCTTGGTCAGCGGGCTTCTGCCTTTTGATCACTTTTCTTCTCATGACAGGTTCGGTCACAAGTGTCAAATTGTCGGACGCTACCCGTCTAGGCAATACCCATTGAGCATGAGTAGGATGATATTTAATGGGTGGTGTGGGGAAAGGTGCCCGGGAGTGGCACGGCGAGGTTCTTGGATTTTGAAACGGTGACCCATTTCCTTGTGCCGGGGAATATATGTTTGATCCAGATGGTGAGCTTCCCGGAGATGCCCGAGGTTGAAGGAAAGGTGACCTTGAAAATGGCAATGGCATCGGCGAAGCGGGAGATTGGACCGGGGAATACTCCGGATTTGCCGATACCCCTGGTTGGATTTGATGAATGAGATCAAGAGGTCTGGGCGAGGATCCTGTGCTCATATTGTCACTAAAAGTATCTCCATTCACACTTCCGTGTTCAGAGTTTCCGCCAATTTTCCAACAGGAGAATGGATTAGGCCCTTCTGGACTTTGAGGTGGTATGAAAATCGGATCTCCATCAATGGACCGAGTGGAGTCAGGAACTGAATTTGGGTCAGCCATTGTCGACGAATTGTCTCGATGTTTAAATCGACAAAGATTTTGAATGGTTTTTTGTTGGGATTCTCTTGGTTAAGGGACCTTTTTGTTTCTTGATGAAGTAATCTTCACTCAAATAGGGAGGTAGAGAAGGCCAAATTTAAGGTGCGTTTGGGTTCTTGTAACTTGCATCAGAAAATGGTGCTTTATTGAATTTGATCTGGTTTTCGTTGAAGGAGCATAGATTTGAATGCCTGCTAGTTCTATCACTCAATTTTTGGAGCGACTATCAATATCACATTGTATTCTAAGCCACAAATTGAATTGATATTTGCTGTCACCCATTTGAGTGAATGGTGTGTGGACTGGAAGGAGGCCCAAGTAGCACAGAGTAGCAAGTGTCACTTCCGAAGGTTGCCAGTTTTTTATCGAGCTCGAAGGCCAAAATCGAATTGACTTGAAGTCAAACAAAAAGGAGAGATGGTTGTAGCGCAGTTGACTTACGCTCGACCGAGCTGTGCTCGAGTTCATGGGTTCGATCCCAGGTCTCCCCCCACCCCTCTGTCTAGTGGATATCACGCCTCGAACGGCGCCTCCTGAACCCAGAATGGGCCCCCCTCGACTCCAATACATATATAGATATACGTATATATAAATTGTACATATAAAATATCCAATGAGACGATGATTCTCGCAATAAACATTATTATTATTATAGCCGGACGAACTCAATATACAATATTCCATATTCCATAATTCCATCAATATTCCATAAATATGTTGTCCAAGAGACAAAAAAAGGGATCAAAAAACGAAGACAAGCTGGTTGGGTGGAAGCGATGTAAATTTAAGGTTCAATTCGGGAAGTTCAAATGGTGGGTCTTAAGGGCTATTCGCAGTTCTGTACTTGCCCTTGAATGTACCAACTCAAATTATCATTTCCCCTCAACCCATAAACTCGGTCCATAAATGCAATACAATATCACATTCAAAATCGGAATAAGATTTTTAACAAAAAGCCAGTTCCTACAAATATGGTCTCTAAAGACTCCAGATGGCAATCCGGATACATGCTTGCTTTGCTGTAGGGGTATTTTCAGCTGATTTAAAGGGCCCATGCCAGGCCACATATGATTCATCGTAGAGTACATACAGGCCAGGCAATACAGTTAAGACTATCATAGGGTGATCAATGTCATCAACTTGGAACCTGGATATACCATGAATGAAGGTATATTACAATGATTTTAAAACAGGTTGGCAAGGAAAATTATTGGTTAAAAACAAAAATTGTGATCTTTTTTTCATTATTTGCATAGGAAGATGTCACGAAAATCAAAATATTTTTGATCTTGTACACCAGAGTGCTACTTTCTTACTTCAGTGGAAAGGAATGTATCAACACATTCATGTGAATCGACAGGAAAATTACTTGAAAAAGTTTACTTGGTAACGTTTTTGCTTAGAGCGTTCGATGTCACAAAATAAGAAACGACCTAAATGAAATACGAAGGAGGGAACTGAAAATGGTCAACCATACGGACAGCTATGTATGAAAAATATGATAGATATGATGCAATCGCAAGAATTGTGCGCAAAGTTGAATCGTACAGTCACAAAACCTGTTGAGATGTGAAACGCTATTCTTAAGAATGGTTTTAACACATTTATCAAAGCTTATCAGCTACATTTCCAAATTTCAAGGACGCAAGTAATGAATAAAAATATAGGCAACTTCAAACCCTGACAAAAAAATGTTTTTCATCCTGTCACAACTCTAGTCTACGAGCAGAACTATTGCTGAGTGTGGAAAAATCTGAAGAAACCGATTTTTCTCTCGTAACAAATTGATCCAGCAACCTGATTATGCGTCCACTGAAACACAAGTTCCATTTCCAAAAAAGGATTTTAACTCAAGCTTAAAGAATTTGCCAATAGATTGTGTGAAAGAGGGGAGGAGCAAATGCCAGGTGCTAAGCTCACAAGACTTTTCTCGTAATTTAATTCACCTTCTACACCAAGGATCGTCAACCACTTTGGAGTTATGACCCACCAAATTTGACAAGTTCGCTGAAGGGACCACACAAGATAATTTAGAGCAGGGGTCGGCAACCGGTGGGCCACGGCCCAAATGTGGGCCCAAGGGTGGTCGTTGGTGGGCCCAAGAGCTATGGCGAAAGTCCAAAATAGTGGGCCCGAGAGCTATCCACAGTACTGTGCTTGTGGGTCCAAAGCTCTTTGATCGCTATTTTTTGGGCCCCTAAACCTACCAATGCCTGTCTGGTGGGCCCCTGACAGCACGAATCAAACTTCGTGGGCCTTGACCCAAAAATGGTTGCCGACCCCTGATTTAGAGGGTTTAGGGGCCCACAGTTGAAAAATCACATAGCTTTGGGCCCACTAGTCTAGTACAATGGATGGCTCTCGGGTCCACTATTTCGATATTTTCTCATGGTTCCTGGGCCCACAAAAGTCACACTGGGTCTACATGTGTGCTCCAGGCCCTCCGGTTGCCAAAACCTGTTCTTCACCACCTTTAAGGGTCTATTTAAACCTTAGTAAAAACTCGTAATATCAGTTGCTCATGATTTTGAGACACCAAACCACATGAATCAGCTTATTCACAATTATTACTAACGCTAAAATTCTCTAAATCAGGGGTCAGCCACCACTTTGGACTTATAGAAATTTGACTAATTTGCTCAAGGGCCCACAAAACAGAATTTAGTGGGTTTAGGGGCCCACAATGAACCATGAACAAAAGGTAAGCTTGTTCCTCCAAATCAGCGCCTCCTGTGGTCAAAGGGGTCAAAGTTAGACATAGTTGCCATCTAGTGAGCGAGTTTTAATGCCACCCTTTGGCAAAACTTCAGGTTTTTCCTATTTCTTTACAAAGGCTCTTTGTTATCAAAATCGCACATTTTTGAGAAATAATATTGTCAAAAAAATGTTCAGCATTTTGCCAAAGAGTGGAATTAAGAATCTCCATCTTGCAACTATATCTCAAGTTGACAACAAGAGGCGCTGATTGGGCGAATAAGCTGATATTGTGTTAATGGTTCATTTACCAATCACAGAGCTTTGGGCCCACAAGTTCAGTACAATGGATGGCTCTCGGGCCCACTACTTCATAATTTTCTCATGGTTCCTAGGTCAACTAAAAATCACACCGGTTGCCGACCCCCTGCTCTAAATAATATTAAGATTGTTCAAAAGGTCAGTTTGAAATGAGGAGTTTGTAAAACCAATTTTATGATTAGGGACAGGAAGTTTAGACAAATTAAACTTTCAAATTAAACGAAAAAAGACGACTGGAATTGCCTGATTAGACGAAAAAAGACGAATAAAATTGACCGATTAAATAAAAAAAGACAAATATAAGTTCCCATAAGACAAAAAAAAACGAAAACATATTTTTAAGACGTAAAAAATCGAATCAATTTCTAAAAAAGGCAAATGAAACTGGCTTATAAGAAAGAAGAAAAATTAAATGCCCGAACAGACAAAAAAGGACGATTAAAACTGCTCCCACATAATAGACGCAATGTACACTGTGACACATAAATCTTTGCCGCCTCAGAAACAGGACAAAATCTTGTATACATTCGCTTTTTAAAAATCAAAAAACAAAACCTAAATATAGTTTTTGCTGTACATCTTTCAATCAAGTACTTTTAGCTTTTACACTTTTCCATACGAGTGATCAATGGTGCCAAAGGAACTTGATCCCCATAGCTAGATTCCGGCAATGTTTCCAATGTCCATAATTCCTGATTGTTTTCGAAAAAGTATTGTACAAGAGCTGTCTTGATCTCGTATTTCAAAATGACACCCAAATCAGTTGCTATACATTTGGAGGGTGCCTGTGAGCGTGATTAAAGTTGGATCAATTGAATACAAGATTAATTAGAGTCATATTAAGTCGCCGCCTTGAAGTGGAAGACGTTTCATTTTTGGCGAGAAGAAGAAAGCTAATGGATCCGGAACATATTGAATAACTTCATGATTTAATAAGAGAAATGTCTCAAAATTTAATAGGACCAAGAGATATTGACCTGGACCCTGATGATGACAAAGTTTGTCACAATTAGTTGGTGCAAATGTCTTCTGACGGTCCCAAAAGCCTAAATTGCATCCAGACAACTGAACACCTCTATTAGATTTTTCCAACACACATACAACCCGACTCAAACAGAATTCACATCATGTTATAAAACCTGATTTACTCTTTTGACAATCATTGAACCATCATCAAAATTTGAATCCACGGAAACCAACCATAAAGGGGTAATTGCATATCGTCCTTTGGGCGCTTCTCAAATCATGGACACATCAACTTTTATCAAAAACAGAGCCTTAAGGAATTAATTCATTTTGGTGTTTTCGTACAACCTGACAAAAATGTGTAAAATATAAAAGTAGTTTGCAAATGACTGATAAACATATTTCATTTAGTAAACCTTCTTCGTTTGCAATTGGTAAGGCAAAAATAAGTGATTTTGTTATGATAACCAACAGGCAAAGATTTATGTGTCACCCTGTATGTCCCTATTGATGGGGACCAATCTGTCTATTTGTGCAAAAACGGCAAAATCTAGAAAATTTAAAAAAAGGAAGTACCCAATGAGCAAGAATTAGCCAGTAGGACATATGTCAAATAAAAACCAAGAGTTAAAAAATGTCTCTTTTAAAGGAACGTTTGCAGTACAGCTATACTTAAAATAATCAGATTTGCAGATCCAATAATTGTTCTAATGGCCAGAAAGCTTTTTCAACCCAATAGTAATCTTTCCGTTTTGTGTCTGTTGAGCAACTCAACGAGTACAAGTTAATTTATAAGTGTAGATTGTATTTTGTTTGCGCAAAACCGCAATTGACAATCAAATTATTAGATTGGCCTGTAATTGGCGGGGGTGAATTTTCTTCAAAATTTTTATTTGCTTCGAAAATAAAAAAAAAAACGCTTAATGAGCTTCAAATCCAAGAAAATCCAAATTTTTGGCCAATTAGACGAGAAAAGACTAATAAAATTGCCTGATTAGACGAAAAAAGGCGAATAAAATCCAAATTAGACGAAAAAAATTAGCGACGAATAAAGGTCAAAAAGACGAATAAATTTATTCGTCTAAAGTTCCTGTCTCTATTTATGATACTGTCTTTACTAGAGACAGGAAATTTCGACGAATAAAAATGTCAAATTAGACGAAAAAGGAAAATATGCAAATGAAATGTCCGTTTAGACAAAAAGAGGGAATAAGAGTTCCCATTGGACGAAAAAAGACGATAAAAATCTAACGTTTTGTATGAGCAGAAACGCAACTGATAACTAACCTTAACTTTAGCCCAAGTTTCGAACAAAACTTATTTTAAAATCAGAAAATTAGATCAGAAAATTTGGAAAAAAATATTATTAAAGAGCTTAAGATCCCAAGAAAATCTTAATTTTTGTCAAATTAGACGAATAATTTTCTCTCGACGAATAAAGGTCAAAAACACAAAAAGAGACGAAAAAGTTTTTTGGTCAAAAGTTCCTGCACAAGCTAAGCAGATTTCGAACCATGAAATAGAGCAATTGAATCAATCAAGAAAAACACACACTGGATGTCGTTACGCATCATTTCACAACCTGGTGAGTTTTGATATGTCGTCATCAACGTTTTCAGACGTTGGACTACAATTTCTCCCACGAACAACAAACCTCTGCCAGATCCATAACCCAATCAAAATTATAATCCCGTCATCCCAATTTATGCATGAGAGTGCAACTATCCCCTCGATGATCCCGTTCTATTCCCGTTTTCACTGTCAGCATCCCCTGCACTATCGAGGAGTACGCACAAGCAAGAGATTCCTAAAAAGCACCGTTGTTTTCCCTCTCCTCGTCCAAAGTTAGCGCTTCCCCGCTTGCTAACCAACCAACTACCAACCAACCAAGCACTCAACTCTCCTTCGCTACCAAAAACCACATATGTAGAGGCTTGTCCAACGTCTCCCCAATCCAGCATTGATCAAAACTTTTACTTACTTTCGGACAGAGGGAAGAGCAAGGGGACGGACTCCTTCAGATCGCATTTACTGGAGACCAAAGAGCGAAGGCGAGAGCCCAACGCGCTCACGCGTCCACATGGTCCTCTACAACAATAATTGCACTTCTCACCGAGTTAGTTCCAAGACCATGTTATCCTGCAAGTTCATCCTTAAGTAAGCTCCTCTGACCATCTTTAGTGTGATAAATTCAAATCCAGCTTTGGCAAAGAAGGCCGTGGATCTGCCGGTGCAATTGGGTGGTATAATTATTGCTCCTCAAGATGGATCCCAATGACCCAACGGATAGTCCAGAATTTGATGGTGATTTCAACATGGACGTGGCTATGACAATATTTGCCTCAGTGATGTTAGCTGTCCACACGGTCATGTTGATAGTGATGTTAGCCGTGATGAAGCCTTGGAAGATTTGCTTTGAAACCGGACTCTATTTCCGTGCAGTGCCAAGATCCAATGAAAGGGACACTCGTGTGTAGAGGAACAACTTTCCAGTCCCAACTTATTCTAGTCACATTAACGTTGGTTCAACAAAGTTTATAAAAAGGTAAGCGAGGAAAATATCAGGGAAAAAAGACGTTCAAGATGATTTCTCCTTGGACTTTGCGTATTCTCCCTGTCATCACGCAACATGGAGCAGCAGCACAGTTTGTTCGAGTATATTTTTTCTCTCTTGCGCTTGATCATGTTCAGTCAGTTTCACCAACCAGCTGATGTCTCTGTACAATGAGGATTTGTCATCTTAACTCCATCCAAGATCCAAACGGTCGTGCTTCAATCCTAATCCTTGGACTGAACTTGATGTGAAGCGAGACCATGGTGTTCGTTCTTTCTCTGACGCATTTGCCAAAAGACAATTACTTGCTTCATCTGAACACTTGATGCTTCTTTTCATGTTTTCCAAAGTTCAGTGTATCTTTCTTTGGTCGAATCGAAGAAAATTAAGCGAGGGAGGAGAAAATAGACCTAAAGCAACAGCTAATGGATATGCAAAGCTCAGGAACAGATTGCGGATCTCATTTAGGAAGTTTCTCCACTGATAAAGCACTCGATGCAGTAGACTTTAGTTATTCAAGAGCTCGTTTGAAAGTAATGCTGATGAGGCTAGTTTAATTACATCAAGCAAGATTCCAAACTATGTCGTGGCTCGTTTTTATAGATTTATAGTTAACAAATGGTTTCTAAGTGAGACCTTGAATTCACAAAACGTAAGAAACCAAGTCAATTTGGTTCCTACGTTTCCATAACTGACAAAAGAATGATGAGCGATACTTTTTTGGTCCAAAAACTTTACTATCATGAACATTAAGGACTTTTTTTTTGTTTTTTGTCCCAGCCACTCTGACACAAAAACAAGAATCAAGATCGATACTTTGATCGATTGATTATTGTTAAAAATTCAACATTGATTACAAAGAACCTTCACGGATCATTTGTGCGAATTATAAAAGAACACATCATAGCATAATGCGGGTTTAGTGAGATTTTTTCATTGCACTGAGGATTTATTTTTCTTGTAGTAAGCAAATGCATTGTAAAAAAATTAATGTACAATTTTAAAGTGTATTTTTCTGATGCTAAAAAAATCTGAAGCTACTAGGGCTGAAACACTTTCTAATGGCAAACCAACAAAGGTAATAAACATTGTTTTAACTTGAGCACTGTAATAGTGCTCTGGTTTTAACGATATTTGATCCCTCGACGAATTCGTGTTTGTAGAACTTGACTGGAGAAAACGAAAGATTAATCAGGAAAAGTTCAATAATTGCTCGTTTGTTTTGCCTGAACAAAGGCATACTAAAAATATGCATCCAATTCAAGTGCATTTTAATCCTATTAGGGCGTTATTTGATTAACTTTTTGGTCAAACATCTACTACATACTACTTGGAAGCTAACATTCATGTAGCCTCATTTTAGAAGCCTGAGAGCGTTGAAAAGACCCAAAACGGTGGAAGTCGATAAAAAGTGCTTCATGCATGCAATTCATCCACAAATTCAAAAAACCTATAATATTTACCCATAATACTTGTTATCCAGCCTTAAAAGCTGTTATTAGAGGATTGGCTGTTTCAATGAATGAGCCCAATATAAAGGAAAAAGGAAAAGAAGGTTAATGATTCGTATAGACAGATATGTCACTCCAGTAAGGTCAATGGAGATTTGTTTTGTGCTCATTTCAGCGGCCACTGACTCCCTGAAATCGCAAATTCCAGTTTTGAATCACGTAACTAGTTGTGCTCAATGTCCAATCCCATCGCACACACAGTGCAAGCTCATTAAATCACAAACAATTTGGCTCGTAGAACTGTAGCTTTGATTCCTCATCAACTTGAGAACACGAGTAAATCCTCTTCTTTCACCATGAGGCTTTGGTTGCGTTTTGAGAGCACCTCCTCTTAATAGCTTTTTGTAAAAATATGTCAATAATAAAAAGACACACCATAAAATGGAAACAGACGCGCTATAAGTACCTATAATCAAAATTTTAAATAGTCAAAAGCAATTTGTGCTACCTTTTGTAAGATCTAAAATAATGCAAATCGAAGAAGTGAATAAAAACTATTTGAAAAATCGACCAGAACACCAAATTTGAGTAATTGTCAACGAAGGCATTTCATTAAGCCTTGTTGGATTAAAAGCAAGATGGAAGTAAACATCATTATTTTCCACACTAACTAGCTTTAACCAATACTTTGAGAAGAACTGGGATTTAGTTATCTTGTTAAGATCAGAAGGTGAATTGCAAGAATTGAAGAGAATATTTGTTACGGATTACTTTGCAAACTCACGCATTCTAAAGTAAAATTTCCCTCAACTGGATTTACGTAAGAACTTTCAAATTAACAGGCATCAAATTTTTTAGTTACATTGGGCTTTTTCGCACTCTCAAAATCAGTTCAAATTGCTTTGCTATTTGATTCTATCTATTGATTCTTTCTATTGCTTTCTGTGTTGTAGATATAAATCTTGAAATGGATGCTCTGTTTTTCATTTTGACCACAAAATGGGATTGAAAGTAGTGCACAAAAATATTTCAATAAGTTTAATTCAGTGGTTACAGTGGTTTGACAACTCAAATTTAGCAATTCGTTTAAAATTCACCTTTAAGATAACAAAATTTCCATGAGCTTTGTCACTTAAGTCCTAGCATGAGGTCATTTCATTGCCTCATTAACATTTAGTAGATCAATGAACTCAATCCATCAATGACCTTGAAGACACATCTACCGTGTGATTCATAAGATCCAAAATAGTAAATCATATCCGCAACCTGGGGTTGTTCTAGCAAATAATGCGAAAAGCTCAAAAAATCTCAAGATATCCGGGCTATTTATTCCTTTTATGTCGCCTTATATTCGTTTTCAGCTAAATTTGGGAAGGGAGGAAAAGTCGGGGTCACGAACGATATTTTCAAAAAATGACCTTCACAAGAAAAACCGTCGTCAGTTCAATATTGGACTAGAAGAAAATTGTTATTCTGACCCTTCAAGTGTTTGGCCAATCATAAACAATGAAAATGAGGTGCATCTATGGTTTCCATCACGAGTTATAGATGATACAGCAGATTTTTTTTTATGCGGATTTTTTACTACCGCTACAAGGAATGCAATTCTCTGTAAATTGAAGGATTTCTCCCGACAGCTTCAATCCGACCCCCAACAGGATTCGAACCTACGCCGTCTGGGGAAGCACTTACACTCGGCTCTTATAAGAACGCATTAGTACGCGCGGCCACTCTGGCTTCCTTAAAGGTTGAAAAGATTTAAAGATTGTTCCGGTTTTTTTAAACACCCGGCATATTCACCATTTGCCGCTAACACCGTCAGTACTACGGTTTCAAAGGCGCTTTAAACCAGCATTGCTGCTTTGCTAAGTGGAGAGGTGTTGTTGGTGAAAACCCCGGTTGATTTCTCTGGGGGGAAATTTTTCTCGTTTCGTGGTATTGTGCTCCTGCCATGCCTCGAATGATGATGCTTGAAATTTGATCTAGAAGCGAATACTTCGCCTCTAATGGCAACAGATTTACTTGAGTGGTGAATTGAAATGAATGTCGGGGGTGACAAAGGCATCTGCACCAACCAACCAACCATTCGACCGACCGACTCAAGCCAGAATGGACATTGAAAATGTCTCCTACATTCGTCCAAGGGACGAGGGCCCGTTTTTCAGCCAAGTAAAATTTCCCAAATGGCAACAGATTCGCGGAGAAGTATTGAAGAGTGTCAAGGAGATAAAGAAACTCGGCTCATCAAGCATAATGATGGTTGGACAATTTGAATGCTCTCCATCCAAGTAACGTTGTAGGGAAAGCTAAGGGAAAGATAATATCCCACGTGATCAAGTGGACAACAAGTTTTCCAGCGGTTTTCCCCCCTCAGTCATCGGAACTTAAAAGACTTCTCCAAAAGCAACAGCACAGTTGGCTAAAGATCTCTTCACCACATGATGTGGCATCTGGGTAATTATCCATCGAATCCTGGAGTAGAATTGATTTAGGTCAGGTTCTTTACTTGAAATATGTTCTCACAAGCACATTTTCTGGAGGAAAAAAGAACAAGAAACAACGTGTTATGTTAAATTGTGTATCGCTAAAGATTAAAGAATATGGAGAATATTCAGTTATGATAACGATGTTAGGCACATTTGTTTGAAAGCTTCAAGAAACTACAAACGGCATTAGTTTACGATTTTCCTCCTCTTAAAAACTATATTTGGAAAAAAAATCGGTGGTTAAATTTTTGAGCTCAAGTCATAATTCTTGAAAGCTGCCAACATGCGGAGTCTGAAAAGTGTTCAGTCACATTGTCTTAACCTTCAAAGAAAACAGAATGGAGTCAGTCCTCTTGAAGAGGTAATTGTCTTCAATTTCGTTCAACCTTTATTCCGAGTCAAGGTTCGGGTGACTAGGCTTCAAGGTAAAAATGACTTGAAGATCTGAGCACCTAGAAATGAGGTAATAAAGTGATCCAAAAAATAGTTGTTTACATAATGCTATGGTAGGATATCTTTGAAAGTGCTTGAGTTTTTAAGACCATTGAAAATGGCAATTAATGCCAGAAATGGCTTTTCCTTCTTTACATTTAAAACTAAAAACTTGGTGCACACTCTTTTGCAGTCCTGTGAAGTAATTGTAACTTCAATTACAAATACATTTCCAAATAATTGTGATAATTACATTTGAGATCAAAGTAATTGTAATTAATTATATTTGAGATCAAAGTAATTGTTATTAATTATATTTGAGATCAAAGTAATTGTTATTAATTACATTTGAGATCAAAGTAATTGTTATTAATTACATTTGAGATCAAAGCAATTGTAATTAACTACATTTGAGATCAAAGCAATTGTAATTAACTACATTTGAGATAAAAGAATTGTAATTGATTGCATTTGAGATAAAAGTAATTGTAATTAATTACATTTGAAAGCACATTTTATGAAGGAAAATAGAACAAGAAATTTACTACACATTGTTAAAAATTGAAAAATATGAAGAATATTCAGTTTTGATAATGATAATAGGCAACATTTCTTTGCGGATGCGGATTTTTTATTACCGCTACCAGGAATGGGATTCCCTGTAAAAAAAATTAATCATCAACGTTACTAGATAAAATTAACATTTGTATGTTAGTTGGTTTGCCAACGAGATCTGTACAACCCTTGAATAGTGGGTTGATCACAAATAGCACCTAAAAAATTGTCCAATCAAGCCATTTTTCTTGGGTAAAAACAACCCACAACATCAATACACTCTCAATGGCACCGCTGTGAGAGTCTCTACCGCCGAGAAAGATGTGGAAGTCATGGTCCAAGACGACCTCAAACATGAAAAGCATTGCTTAAAGGTGTCTCTCACATGCAACCGAATTACGGGTCAAATCTGGAGAAGTTTCAAGCATAAAGATAGCGAAATTATGATGAGGCTCTACCAAACTTACATCCTACCCCACCTGGATTACGGGGCAGTTATCTGGGCCCCATACCTAAAGAAAGATGTCACGAAGATTGAGGCCATCCAGAGAAAATTCACCAGGATGATCAATGGAATGAAGGGACTAAGTTATGAAGAGAGACTTACGATCTTGAACCTTCCTACCCTTGAAAACAGACGAAAGAAAATGGATCTGGTTCAAGCCTACAGAGTGATTGACAACATTGATCAAATCCATCCCAACCCCTTCCACTTTGTCAATTCCACGAGCTCAAGGGTCACAAGAAGTTCAGCGAAAATGGACATAGTCAGTCAAAAGTGCAATACCGATGTCAGAAAAAAATTCTTTTCAGTCAGGGTTGCCAAAGGTTGGAACAAGCTTCCAGTGGAAGTCCAAAATGCCGGAAATTTGAACATTTTCAAGAAAGAAATTGAAAATTTGATTTGACTTCACCTAATCTGTGATACTTATATATTCTTACATTTACACAACTGCGTGTCAGAGAATAAATATACTATACTATAAATGGTGTAAGAGGATCAGCTCCTACATGTTTCCAACGAAGACTATTGACGAAGACTCCCGACCAACATTGAGAAATATATACGTATTTGTTTGAAAGCTTCAAGGCACTACAAACGGCTTTTGCTAACGATCTTCCGCCTTTCAAGAACTGTTTTAATTGTAAGTAATTAATTACATATGAACAAAATGACATAATATTGATTGGAATAGCATCGAGAGAAATCCAGCTAAAGATGATTGCGTTGAGAAAAGTGACAATTCGTTCAAGTCCTCTTGAAAGTTGACCAATTGAAAGTAAAAATCTTGGGAAAAGATGGCCTCCACTGACTCGATCAGAGCACGTGAAAGATAAACATCTTGTTTATCTCCCACCTCAAGAATAGATTTCTAAGGATTTCATTGCATATTTCGAGACTAAATGAAATTCGTGTTTTATCTAGCTAGTTAAAAGTGAGACATTGGAAAAGAATGTGTTATGATAAATCATATTTCAAAATGCACCACCTTAAGAGTAGAACAGTCTTGCAACACATATTTCTTGGATAATCACTTCGCTGATTCGCCAAAGCAAGGCTCTCCATATCATGTCGCGTTATGTTTCCAACGGTGCGATTTCCCCTCCAATCTCATTAAATAACGATTGAGCTCGGTGTAATTAATGTTTTCCATTGTGGCAAGAATGTGCAATATTTAATTAATTCCACTAGAAGATCATACGGTTTTGGAATTCAAAATATCGGAACATGCATTTTTTCATGAAGCAACAACATCTTGAGCAAGATGAAGTGACTTTAGATAGTTTCTTGTCATATTCATGGATATTTTCAACCCATACTTCCCCTGTAAGGATCAATTTATGAAAAGGTGGATAAGTACCTGATAAAAACTATGGTTATTTACCATTTGCTACTGCTCAAGTTCACGTGCAAGTCACTAAATACTTTACTTGTATTTTTAGCATATTATTTTTGCGCCCTTTTGACTTTTAATGCCATTGCTATTGTAAATATGACATGAAAATCCACTTTGTTTTAATTTTATATGTCACGTCATTTTTCATCCATGGTATGTTGGAAATAGGTTCATGAGAGGGAAAATACGTCAGAGCTAAATTTAGATGCAGCGCAATTTCAAGATAATTGAAAGGTAACACTCAACCTCTCTTTTCTCTATACTGATAGGATAATTCTGTCAAATTCAAATGGTAGCTCAACCAGAAGTTCTTGAGAAAAACTATTGGCGCCCAAACTTTCAACCCTACAGACTTTTGGTTGATAAAAAACCAATGGAACTTAAGATTAAAATTCTTACGCCTCTGTCTATGGATTCTGGAGCACTTGACATATCAACCAAACAGAGGCTAAAATATTTTTTTGCCACTGCTACAAGATCTGTTCTACATATTCCATATTAGTTCAACCGGTCATTTGAGACGGGAATGATTTTTGATTGGAAAATATGCAAATGATGAACAAAATGGTTAAATGATGGCATTTGCAGACACAGCAATTTTTTTCAACGGAACGTTTGCCTCAAATATCGCAATCTCTACATTTGAACGCTCGTCGAAGTTTGAACAAGTTTTAACTCTTTGGGCTCTTTTTACATCAAACTTGGTTAGGTTGGATTGATTGAACCTGATTTGGTTTGATCTGATTGTACCTTACAAATATTTACCTGTATCTGATCGCTGATGCACAAATTTTCGTTATTGAAACCCAAAGCGAGAAAGACATGAGCAACATGAATATATTTTTTTCCTTTTAGTTGTTGCTTTTAAAGTTAGAAGTGTGATTTCTCCTTGTACAACATTAAGAAGGGCAAAAGCAAATGTATTTTGAAGTATTTTTTTCGACAAAATAGCATACAATATGCCCCCCCATTCTTCATCGTACTTGTCTACTTTCGGTGGATAAACGGAAACCGAAATTTATCACGTGGGGATAGGATTGTCAAGTTTAACCATAGACCACGTATTAAGAAATCCTTGGTTTAACCAAGCATTTAACTTTTTACGACTTCTTTCTTTCAACTTTGGTCGGTGGTTTAGTCACATCAAGTTGTTTTGATGTTTGATTAATAAATGTTACTTTCATAGTACAATGAGCCATGTTTAAGTAAATTTTATTTACATTGCCTGCTTCGTATTTTCTTTCCACGTTGTTTTTTGCGTTTTCATGGTTAAAGCACATTGCCCTAAAATTTGAGGTAAGTTGACGCAACCTCGTCCTTTTTAGGGAGGTCGTTTCTGTTTATGCATGACCTCCCACTCAGGATTATAAGCCAGTATTACGTCGTCAAAACTGCTTGTTTAGTTGCTACTTTGTGAGACAATAACGTGTAATCACTAAGGACGGGCAAGAAGTGATAAAATGTTTTTGGCAACGTTAACTAACTTTTTCTGCCTTTTTTGCAATTTCAGCCTTTATTTGCGCTTTTTACTAGCGAATTTAGCATAAACATTCAAATTGCTGAAAATATGCTATTTATGAAAAATGTCAACGGGTGGAAGATTTTGTACAAATTCGAAAAATACATATTATTCAATATACATCACAAAGTTCAGACAATTTATAAACATACAAAATACAAGAATGAGAAAATCTCGTTGAAAGTAGGCCTTCTCATATTTTGAGAGCACAATTATACCTAAATAATAGAACATTTTCTGCCTGAAAATAGGAATATGGAGTTCCTTCAACCTCAATATTTTTGTATTTCAATTATTTGTAGCATATTTTTTTATGTTAACAATTCCAGTTAACGTAATTTCGAGTATTTTTTGTACCCAGTTTTGATAGTATATACAGATCGAGTGGATGGATATCTTCATACCAGTTGCTTACCTTTCTCATTCATCTCATTCAAACTTATAAAAAACCATTTTGGAAATCTTCAAAATACTTATTGTACGGTAGGCTGAAATAAAGTCAAGTTCTTGTTTTCAAGAACGATTCACCACCCAAGGTACGTACCCTACGTACGCTTTCTTCTAAAAAAAAAAAAATCCTCACTTTGAGCACACATTAGAAGGACTCTTATTGCTGTAATCAATTAGACGAATGTGTTAGGTATACACCTGTACTCTTGAAGTTATTTCGACCTCAAGCCAACTTCATCGTCTCCTTTTGTCACCAATTTACCATTAATCTTTTTTAGGACTCCAATCTAAAACAACCCTGTCAATGCAAACACACATATTTCAAGTCAACTCAAAAATTTACTTCGTCTAATTTGAGCTCTGGTCCAAAAAGTATGCAGGAAATAATGAGGCATGCAGGGGGAGGTTTAAGTGATCTCTTCAAAAATCTTATCGCGGGCGGATGAAAGAAGAGAAAAGGCTTGTTTGGCAACAGTGGGTGGCTCGTGAGAATTTGGGCAGTTTAAGGGTTTTCGCAATTTACAGACCGCCCTTATGACTTAGATGCTACAAAAAATGTCGAATTGCCAGTTTGGACATTTTGACTCTCGGTTTTGTAAGAATTTGCAAAATTATTCTATTGATTAAAAAATGGCAAGCACTTAAAAAAGACCTTTGATATTGAAGAGAAACACGTACAAAAAACGGCATTTTGTTTGATACCATGATGGTTTTGGAGCTTTACAATACAAATCAGTGCTTATAACATCACTTACACTTGTACTTACCCAAAAAAGTGGCCTTTTGTTGAGAATTTTCTCGTGCAAGAACGAGCAAAGAAAGTGTGCATTTTTTTCCAAAATCCTAACCAAAGGTGTTCAAACTTGCAATTCGACATTTTTCATGGCATCTAATTCGCAAGGGCGGTCTGTACATTGCGAAAACCCTTAAACTGCCCAAATTCTCACGAGCCACCCACTGTTGCCAAACAAGCCTTTTCTCTTCTTTCATCCGCCCGCGATAAGATTTTTGAAGAGATCACTCAAACCTCCCCCTGCATCTCCGATTCTGGCCATGAACTTACAGATTTCTTTTTCTTTCCGATATTTCCTATTTGCATCTGCACTTTTGATGCACAGTTCATAGTATTTTTGAGCTCGTTAATTTGCATTTTTGTTGCGTTCTCAACTAAGGCCAAACTTGTGCATGCATGCTCGTGCATGGCTGGTTTTTAAAATGTGCTAATTCACAGACTCTTCCTACCTACTTTCCTACTTTGAATGTTGCCCCTCAAAGTGCAAATCAACAAGCTAAACATTTAAAAACACTTTCTATCTGCAACTGATTTTCAACGTCGAATTTACACACTTTTGCTCAATTACATGGACCTTTATAGCTACAAAACACGTTGAAATGTATGCAATTCGCTCTTTTATGCTAAATGATGTCACACTTAAGGTACTGCAGCAGTTTTTCAAAGCAAGGCCATGGTTAATATTGTAACTTTGACAATCAGCGTCGATTTGAAAACGATTTACAGAAAATGTTCAATCTTCAGTGATATTCATTTCGGAAAGTGTCCCAACTTTCCGTATGTGCAAGCAACCTTTAAAAGTCAACCATTATCATATCTGCAATTACCCCTGAAATGCCAAAATCTGAGGATCAAAGTATCTTTGAATGTCTCAAGGAGCCAAGTGAAATTCAAACTTGGCCATTTCAAGCAAAATTCTTGATTTACTCAGAAGCGAAATTGATTGTCATGCCAAGCGTTAAAAGATCATCATTTGTTCTGAGCTAAAGTTCGAGAGTGTCAACGCACGCTTTTGTTGTTGATGTGTCAATTACGAGATTGAATACCAACACCGACAGTGCCACAAAATCATCACTAACCAACCAACCATCCTTCCTGTCACTTCCTTTTGAACTTGAAATGGTTAAAATATCAAATACTTCCTGTCTTCTCGGCACTTGACCACCAACCAAATCGAACTCGAAATGAGCCAAGGATACATTTCTAGATGCCTTTCAAAAGCGCATTTCGAAAATGCTTCGAATTTGGCATATATTTCGGCTCCGTTCAAGTTCGTAGGTTACCCTCTTGGAATTTCAAGCTTTCCTGTTTGAACTAGAAAAAATGCATGGAATCGAAATGCATGATTACATTGCCAATTTTTTATAGAACCGTCTTGAACGACGGCAAAGAAGTGGGACAATGTACCTCGCAACACCCATTAGTGACGATCTCTCATTTCTACCGTAGCAATATTCTCACCCATAGATCACAAGCTTGGAGACGTTCGAACCAACTGGACGATCACGCAAATATGTACGAAACGGTTCTCCATTTCAGCCATGAAGCTCTCCATCTGAGTGAGAGAAAGTGTGGCGTATCTCGCTTGAATACCGCCAATTTGAGTCGCCCAAAATTTTAGTTCTAACTGTATCATGTATTATGGGCTCGTAGCAAATCTTGTTGGTTCGCCTTAAGGAAAAAAGCGAGAAACGAGAACCAACGGATCTCTAAGAGATTGCATTCGGCATTGCAGTAATGATTAAGTGGTCTTGGAAAGGATTGCCTAGCCCGTATTTTCAGCACGACAACTGGTTTTCTTGTCTTCTTTTCAATTTGAAAACATTGGAAAATAGCGATGGGATGCTGAGAGATGTGGATAAAAGTTTCCAACTTGGCTGAGAACATCTGAACTATTGAGTCTTAAGGCGTACAATGGCGCAATACTGCAAAAATAACATTGAAGATGTTCTCAGGGAACTCTTTGCGATGTAATTCACATGAAAATCTGATGGCAACGATTATGTGGCTTTTAGACAAAGAGCATTGAGAGATGACAATATCACCTTTCAGCCGTAATTCTGTTTAAACTCGTGCGAATTGATGTCAATTCTCGTTGAAACTAATTGGCTAAGTGAGTTTGTTTAGTGAACTATTCTCGATTATTTGATCATCCCTAACCTTGCAAACTTTGGTTTTACAAGCAAAATTCGTGCTTTAGAATGGTGCAAGTTTGTAACGGAATCTACGCATGTTTTGCGAGGTAATGGGAATTAGTGTAAAAGTCAGTGGCAATTTTAATGACAAGTTGTTTTTGTTTTAATTAGATAAGGCATTATTTTCATGGTAAGAAGAAAATGTATTTCAATGGATTTAATGTGAAAATAACATTGGATAAATCTTACGTTGGAATTCGAGATGTCTTGATTGACTTCCAATTCATACAAGGATATCTTTGAGAGCGGTTCACATTTGCCGTCGGCAAAGTGATTTTTTTCAATGTTCGAAAACATCAGGGAGAATAGCACCGAATCTTTTGTTGTGAAATGACGGATTACTACAAAATTTGGATGCAAATGGCTCTTTGCATCCCTGATATTTCCACTAAATAGATTATTCATTGACCCTAAATCCCCGATTAGGCATTTCTGGAGTGAGAACTAATAATTTCTTTCTTCATAAAAAAAATTTGCAATCTCGTTAAAGTCCCTATAAACAACTTTGCATTTAATCCCTTGTTGGCGGAATGATCATCAGTTGGTCTCGCAATTTATATCATATCTCTTAATTAGCCCTAGACACCATCGTGTTTGATTCAGTGCTATTTTCTTCGTCCAATACCAAGCCAAGTATCTCTTTCCATCCATTAAACCGTTCTCAGTTCAGAGAAGCAAAAAGGGCCCTCCCTTCCTTTGGTCATGAGATGAAGTACCTACTGTACCCTACGTAACACCCTCTGCTTTTCTTACCTACTTACTCACTCAGTAGTCAGTACTCTCATCAGAGAGCGAGAAGAGAGTGACTGAGGGAAAATTCCCTCTCAGTCGCTAAAAGGCATTCGTGGAGAAAAGACGCGCGTTTCTCGCTCTTCGCGCTTTGACTTCCATTGAAGTACCTACGTACGTACAGAAGTTGCAGTAGTAATAGTGAAGCACTGTACAGTAAATGGTGATGTGTTGTTAGTGTCGCGTCTGGATCTGGTGATAGTGGTGGTCATGGTTTTATACACAAACACACAGTCTGTGAAGTGAGTCCAACGAACAAGTGAAATTTTATGGAAACAAGATCATCATCACCATAATAATGATCAGGCTATCTTGACTTCCGGTGAACAATTTATGCACGACTGACAACACTGGTGTCAATGCTCTAGATACTTTGCATACAGAGAATATCAGGTAAAAAGCAATTCTCACTCTGACACAATTACACCATACTGGGTCAAAGTGGGATAAAAATAATTCTCGACAGATGAATACTTTTGCCAATGGCCTAAATTTACATTCAGCTTATGTTTCACACAATTGGAGACTTTTTTTCTCTATATCGCATTAACGTAATTGTTGACAAACGATATTCTTAGATCCAACTTTCCTTGTATTCAACTTTTGAAAAAATTGGAACTGAACTATGACGCTTGCTTTTGTCTCCGTAAAGATACTTTTCTCGTCAAAGTTACGTTTAATGGAGGCTTTGGATTGGCGTGTCCACTAAAAGATCAGATGACCAACAATGCATTTAAAATTAGTTTATCTCAAGTGACCACAAAGAAAGGCAATTTGCATCCGGTTGGATGGATTTCAAAAGTCTTGGTTAGGATAAACGGTATCACGCGGTAAACTACTTAAGCAAGTCCTACTCAGTTGTCTAAAAACCACAGGAATGATCAATTTCTTTTTATAATCCAAACGTACTTCTCATTGTTTCTTTTTCGATCGTGGTGTGTATATTCATTACGTCAGATGCGCTCCTAAATTCCATTTTCGCACAAGAACGGCTCGAAATTTGCGGCCAATGTGGATTTTTAAAGCAACCACAAACGACAGTCAATCACCTCAACGTTTTCTTCTGAGACAGCATTAATTTCCTATTGCTTATTTACCGTTTCATTTCTTTGAAGTCTTCCTGTTTTGTTTGTATTGTACCTTTTGAGAATCACGGAATAAGGCGGGATCGCAGTGAAGATTTCCCCCTGTCGTTTCTTTCAATAGGCAACTTTGGTAGAGAAAAACATCTTCTCAGTGCAAAATGCCATGCTGAGGTGTTTTAGGAACAGTTTGTCAACATATTGAGCATCATTTTGAATTGTAAGAAACTTCCATTGGCTAGATCTGCGAAGCCTATCTGTTCTCGTTAGTGCCACAGATGAATCGATCTCGAAAATGATTCATTATCCCACAGGAAAAGTGATCATGACGTTTTCTTCATTCAGCGAGTTTATTTCGGAAATGGCACAGATGTTTCTCTTTTTCGTCTCTATTTAAGCAATGAATGACAATAGCAAATTTATGTTTGACCACGTGGTGTGTGGTATCTGCGGCACTTGACTGTACTAAAAGCCAGATTTCATTCATAGTGGGCTCAATTTGAATGATGAAGAGTGCTTTGATCAAATGTTGGGTTGTCCTCCTCGATGCTAACGGGGAAATCTTCGCTCGAATCTGTTCAATTTGCAGAATCAGGCCATGTTGGAAAGTGTTGCCAGCACAATGCCCAAGCCCATATGACACTTTTTTTAATCCGAAAATCATGATGGGGAATGGATCATTCATTTCTGGCACATTGGCTTCTTAAATGGCCAGGAAGGCAAGATTGGTACTCACTGACATTTGTGACTGGCTATTCCATTTTTTTCTCACTTCATGGCTATGGAAAAATGATCTTCCGGAATGATTAGCTCGGTATTCAAATTGGTCCAGAGTACTTCCCTCCATGAATCATTCAGAAATGAAAGTTCATCAACTCATTCCAACCAGAAGATCAAGGCTGGAGTGCCATTTCCAACGCAACATTGGTCATTACTGGCCAGGGACCCTAAACTTTTTTCATGCAAAAGTCTCGAGATTGTAGCATAAATTTCATAGCAATCAAGACAATCAAGAAATACCATTCTATGAATGTCACGCTCTGTCGGAAAGTGTTCTAGTGTCTTGCGTCACAAGAGCCTTACAAGCCAGCAATGTGTGGTGCGCTCTGACATAAAATAAAGAAAACGAATCTAAGTAGGTGTCTTTTCTGTCAATGCCAAAGTGTTCAAAAGGCTTCAATAATGTTTCTCAATTAAAAAGTGATGCGTCCAATTGAAATTGGATAGAAATCTCTTGACAGTTTCGTCATCTGGAGTTCTTGAATAGCGGGAGATAAGGACGCGTAGATAGGTGCGTACGTCAATTTTCAGTAGACACACTCAAAGCCAAGGCAATTTCAGCCAAAGGCGAAAGTTGGAAGAGTCTTGAAGGTCCCTAGATAACACACACTCAAATGTTTGCCCATATGACTGACCAAGAGCTCATATTCAAGGTAGAATTGGACAAAAAGAACTGAAGTCACCACCATCTGGGTTTTCACAGTTAGAAATTCGAGGTTAGCCCCCATGTAATGCATATCGATAATATCCTAGACGAGAAACAACGGATGGCGATTCATCCAACTTTCAAGATCACGAACCTCAGCCATAACCTTCCAATTCTTCTCATTTGTTTCAGCTCTTCTGCACGCACCCTTTGGATCATGTTGAAGATGACTGGTTGATTATTACCTTGGACAAAACTTGGCTCTCCGTCAGAAGTGAAGATTCTAATGACTCTGATCCTGGAGGAGATCCACCACGATCGATGTCCCAGGTGGGAAAAAACGAAGCAAATTGGCCAGTTTCATACAATTAGATAGTTTCTATTGGAGAACAAAATGTAGACAAGGAAGCCAAGAAACAGTTCTCAGGGACTTCGGGAGAAATCATGCCAGAACTAAAATTGACAAAAGTCTACTTTGATGGCGTGACAAGAAGACAACGACGACAGTGTCCACCAACCGATGCAGGGGACGTTTGGAAGAAATGAAAAGAAGAAAGAAAAGAAGTCCTAACACAATCAAAGAGAGTTTCATCACTGTTTGATCAGAACTTGTAGAAGAAAACCGTCCAAGATGATTGAAGCACGGGCAGTGGTCAGGGAGAAAGGGACGCCTTTTGTCTCAAGTCGCCTCCTTTCATTTGTCATTGTTGCCATTTTGTGCCAACCATGTCTGATGCAAAACGTTACCTCTTCGACGACAGAATCCATTGTGATCTCTACCACCCCAAATTTCAGTATTACCAATACGTCTGACTCAAAAGACATTCAAATTTCGACGATAGCAAGCGCAGCTAGCAATGCTACTAAAGACGCTGAGGAAGACCCCGACGATGTCGATATGGAGGTCGGGGAATCAAGAGCCGAAGCCAGGCAACTCAGATTCCCCAATTTTCCAACAGTTTCAGGACGCGGTCCCAATCAATTTCAGAGGCCAAACAGGAGACCGCCTTTCGAAATAGAAAACGCCCTTCGAAGGCAGAGGGAGGATATTCTAAACTCAGACTATGATGCCGAAGAGATTTTGTGGCCGAGTGAGCTTCCTCCGCCGCCTTTAAGGCCAGAGCCGAGAAAGAACCTCCTAAGGCTGGACCCAACAATCAACTACAAAAATACAATTGTTTCCAGAAGGCCACCTCGGCCACCATCGGGGATTTATCGACCTTATGAGGAAGAATTTGCGGCCGATATCAACACAGATCCGCCTTTTCGACGCAATAAGCTACGACCAAGTGCAATAGATTTAGATCGAGACATCATTCCAGTTCGCATGAGACCCAATGATCAAGAACAAGAGGGAACTAGACCAAGGTTCGTGCGCCCCAACTTTGAAGAGTCCCCAATCCAGGGTTACCAAAACAGGAACCGTGACATTGAAGTGGATGAAGAAGATATTCCTCAACCCACTCGAACTTCCCAATCCCACCAAGGATTGGGTAAACACAGCCCCAGAGGAGAACCGTCGGATATGGGTAGCCTTTTATACAAGGTTCCACCTCCATACGAAAGTCTGGCACAATGGGAAAGTCAGAAGACAGATTTTGCGGGAGAAGAGTCGCCTTTCTCTTTCCCGTATTCCACAGAAAGTACCTCTCCACCCAGGCTTCCTCCCCCAATTCCTCCATCAACGGATCCTCCTCCCACCTCAACCAGAAATAGCCGTGAAAGAGATGGGAAATTTCGACGGGGCTATTATCCTTCAGCTTCAGAAAGGCCCGTTGTTCGGCGTTATTCACCCAGACCATTGGTTCCCTATCGTCCCACGGAAGCGACTCCCAAAGCCTTGAGTGAGGAGGAGGAAGACGGGTTGCGAGCTGACTCCCAATACAGACGATCTAGTTCAAGTTTGGACTCCACCCAACAAAATGCCAAAAGGGTGAATCTGAATACAGAGTACTTCAGCATTCCCTCCGTCGTCACAAGGTCAACTTTGCCTTTCCAAAGTAGTTTCACTACGTTCCGTCCCTCTCGCGTCCCAGTATTAGTGAAAAAGTTGGCAAAGCGACCAATCATCAAGCCCACTGAAAGTCCTGATCGAACCCCCATCACCATAGCCACGAGCAAACCGTTCCAAAGAAACTCCACAAATCTTTGTGAAGACAATGCCATCGAGTGTGAAGAAGATGACGATGATGATGATGGACAGCTGCAAGCCAACGGAACCGTACAAGCCCTCACAGACATCCTACGTGGCGAGATCTGGGTTATTCCCATTGTTGTTGCTTCACTGGTTTTGGTGGGAATTTTGCTCATCTTTGAAGTTTATCTCGTCTTCAAGTCCATCCGATCGAATCCCAGCCGACGACATTTGTTTCTTGGACAGATGCTTATGCTTGGACTGTTGACTTGCAGCGGGATGGCAATTTGTCTCGGCATCAAACCCACGGAGGTAACTTGTGCCGTTATGCGAATCGGAATTGGGGTTTCATACTCCATCATCTACTCCACATTGTTAGTGAAGTTAGTTTTCCTGATTTCCTTAAACAGCGGCGTGTATCTCCCCGCTACGTACCAATGCCTCCTCCTCTGTTTTGCCATTCTTATTCAAATTGTGATTGGGGTTCAATGGCTAGTGTCTACTCCGGCTGAAGTAGTTTCCTTTGCCATCAAACCCGAAGGGGAACTCTATTTCACCTGTGCGGTCACGTTTGAGCAACAAATCACTGGTCTTCTCTATGTCATATTTTTGGTCTTGGTGGTTGTGATTCTGGCCTTCAAGTCCCGTGGAGTACGGGAGAACTACAGGGAAGCCATGTACATTGGTCTCACCATGGGATTCACAGTGTGCATCTTCACGTTGTGGATTTTGGCTGGATTCATCACTCCATCTCAATATAAAGATGTCTGCATGGCTAGTGGATTGATGGCCAGTGCTGCCATCACGTTCATCATTATGTTCATGCCCAAGGGGCGACAACTTTCCGCCATGGGACAAGAGGGCATCTATGCTGAGGACAGAGCTGACGTGTACGCGGGTAGCAGTACACAATCCACGGGCAGTGGTGGAACTCCCTCGCCCTCTTTCTTCCCCATCAAACCTGGAAAACTAGCCGGCCACCTCCGGGAGAATAGGGAACGATTGGACACACCGCCTCAACAACGCAAAAATGGTAAGACCACGCGTTTCCCCTTCTCTTTTTCCGCTCTTGTTCTCCTTTCTAAAGCTGCTAATGTAGACTGGCGACTTGGGTGGGCGGGGATTTTGAATGCACCACTGACATCATAAGTTGCTTCCCTTCACCGACAATCTGTCTCTAAATGCTATCCAGCTACTTTACCCTGTAGCGCCCAGCTGCACAAAGTACTTCTTTCTTTTTCAGCACTTCCACCTCGCCCAAGAGGCAATGGTCGTCACGCCCATGACGATGATCATGACCACCGCCATCATCATCACCATCATCACAATCATCATCAACAACATGGTGGCCATCATCATCCCCATACCAGTCATAGTCTTGAAAGCGAGCCTTCACAAGACTCTCTTGCCAACTTAGTGGGCACAGAGCATCCTCGCAGTTCATTTCTGGCCACAGAAAGTAGCCCACGGGGTGCTCGTTGGCGGAGTCGGTCTAACCCAGCCAGCAACTTTACAAATCGAGACTGGCGGGATTTGAGCTTCCAACAATTCCATCAACATCCTCGAGATCGCAGTCCTCCTCCCGTGGCGCCAAGAAACTTCCATTCGAGTTTCCATGACTTGCACACCGCCAATGAGATGAGGGCTAGTCGGGCCGATCTGCGAGAGTTGAGAGATCTTTTGCGGAATGGTTCGGGCCTTACTCGAGAACAGACCATGAGGACATCGAGGAGAAGTCTTCACGACAACAAATGGAGTCCACCGACGCCTCCCCCACAACCCTGCCGAAGGTGCTCGGAAGGCGTTCCCCATTCCGGGATGATGCGATTTTAAAATGACTAATGACAACAACGACAATGCTCTAACACTGGCGACGAAAGGGATTTAATTCGAAAATGTTGATGCTCTTTTCGTTGCTTTGGTCCACGAGTGGGATGATGATGAAACAGGGCTGTGATTGGTGCTTGATGACTTGACGAGAGTGAAACACAATGAATGGCTTTGGTTTCCTCTGCTCTCGAGGTTTGGCGAAGGTGGGTTCTGGGGGGTTGGATGGGTGGCATGTTTGAATTCCCATGTTTTGTACATACGAATATCACTAGCCATACATACATCTTACAAATAACCTATATATCTTGGGGATGATTTGGTGCAAGGGCTCATGACAAACCACATTCTTTGTTTGTACAGTTTCACATGAAGACAACAATTTTACCGTCTTTAGCAGACGTTTTCGACATTTTGAAGATTCATCATTTTCATGTGTAAAAGACGCAATTGTCCATTACATCGACATATTTTCACCATACACATGGCCTGGGGGAAAACCCTCTTTCCTTGTTCAATGTACACGTACAACTCTCAGGCGAGAAAATTGATACCTCGAAACTCATATTCATCTCTTTTTTCAGAGAGTTCCATGCAGATATCTAATGGCCATGGACAAGAGAGCCTCACGTCGACGGAGGACTTTCTCTCAGATGAGTCCTCTGCATCGATTGAACTTGATCCGGACTCGATTCAACCACACTCCGAAATGTTTGCAACCAAAGACTCAATAGAGCGGGAAGCCTTGAAATCGCGGCGACATGCTCACAATTGCTCTCGTCACCAAAATCCCGCCGCCAAATCTCAATCCGGGCTAAGATCCAACTCCTACGAGTCTTCTGCTAAGCAATCTACGACTAACCCTAATGTGATCTTCAGGAGACCCGTCGATATGGCTCCGGGAATTCTGTATTGATGAAAAATGATCGGTGACAACAGACACCCTATGTGCTATTCATCAAAGCAATGCAGAAGAATTTGGAGAAGAACAGCGAGCAAAACAGTGAAAGTGAAAGTTCCGTTCTTTTCTGTCAAGAGAGATGCCATAACGTCAATTCTGATATGTTTTTCCCACATGTTTGTACTGATATTCAATGAAAATGCTCACGAGAGAAAATGTGTTAAATATCCATAACAATGATCAAAACCACTCGAATACGGAACGGATAGATTTTCTTATTGGACTAACGGGACTTCAAAATACAGAGGGCGACAATTAGCATGACTAGGCAGCAAGCTTTTGTCATTCAACCATTCTCATTAGGGCTGAAGGAGAATGACCAAGTGAGTTTGAATGCATTCCTAGACCAAGAATATTTTCCTTCTGCACTGCTGAATTGGATTTCTCGCCCTTTTCCATTCAGGGCCAAATGGACCAAGAGCTTGGACGAGAGAGAAAACAGCTTTGTTAAATCAATAGTTCAATGCAGCACTTAGTACTAGGAAAGAGGAACTACAATTGTAGAACACTCTATTCCAGCGTAAAAGTAATAGAGACTTTAAATGTACATTCTTTACTTTTCTTGCAAAGCGATTCGCGCCAAGAGCGGCAGTATCAAGGTTGCGGCCAATTTGAACTTCACTAGTGTATTTTTCAGTCGAAATTTGTGACAAACATGGAACAAATAGAACGTAATTGCATTAGGCCCTAAGACGTTGGAAGAGGCCTTCGGTCAGTGTACGTAAGCCGCATTCTTGGTTGGATTGTGATTGAAGATAAAAATGAACTAGTGGAATAGCTAGTGAAAGAAAGATCTTCTCTCCTGTGTCCAATTTCAACATCGATCATGGGGGAGAGTGAAGATTCTCGCTACACTTACATTCAGGACGTGACTTTGAAGTCCTTGAGATTGAAACCAGACAAGTGGACACGGATGCTTGTCTCAGACGAGCAACGGACGTATTTGACTAATTTTATCGATCGAGGACATCCACAGGTAAAATGATCTTTCAAACGCCACTAGTTATGCTTTCTGGAGCATCACAAGGAGAGAATTCAGTCGCATAAGCTCTAAATATTAACCAATAAGGGTGGTCGTTTGATGAACGAGTGGGACTGAACCCAATAATTAGATAAAGGTTACATCTATCTCAGGATTATCAGCTTGTGTGAACTAATCAGTTTCAGGAAAAGCCAAGGTGCAAGCAAATGTAAATGTCATTCAGTCGGTACAAAGATAATTCAAGGATCCCTCGCCAAATCGTAACTTTTATATAATACTCCAACAATCATCCTTTCAAGAGTAATAAGACTATTTCAATTCTACGTTGAGAATATCATGGTGGTTTTCTTTTCAGGAATTGGTCATCAGCCAGAACTTTTCAGGGCATCTATTTATCCATACTGATTGGCCATCCCAACTCAAAACCAAAGGGGTTTATTTTGTCAAACGGGACAAAATGCCGTTACCCAAGGACAATATCATGTCCGTTCTAACTTGCGGGGACATCCATCCGAACTCCTTGGATCACTTTTGTGCTTGGGTCGAAGAGGTTTAAAATTAAAAGAAGCCCCCAAATTTTAGGCAAAAAACATAAAGTTGTTGTCCCACGTTTCAGATCTTGGTCCCGCTTTTGAAGAACGATAAGAACCTGGAGAAATTTCCAATTTGTGTTGCCGATGATATCAAACGTCAAGTCCACGAATTGGCGACCTCAGTCTACCAAATTAGGGGCCATATCAAGGGCAAGACTTTGCTGCCTTTTCCACAAGTAACTAGTAACATTTAAAATTAACTCACTTAACGAACCCACTGATCAAAATCCCTCTGAAAATTGTCTTAAAAAGCAAGGAGAGCGTCGAATTCAGGAGGAAGAGATGCGGGTTCGAGAATCTAATGGAGAGGTTTGTGACATGACTTTGAAGAACAACATCGAAGGGATTATCATCAAATGGGCTTACCAATCCGATGAAGTTCTAAGTAAAGACTCGGCTGAGTTACTCAATCGAGAGGGACAATATCCCGGACCCATGGCCGAGGTTCAATTCTGGGAGGCAAAGTGTATGAATTTAGAGTCCTTGTACGAACAAATGAAAGCCCAAACAACCAAAAGTATGGCCGCCATTTTAGACTTGACGGACAGGTAAGTGAAAACGGAACGACGGCTTTATAATTCGTGTATTGATATAACAATATCAATATGTATTTAATACATCGCGACTGACCACAGCAAAATCCCTCAAAAATCCCATCCTCGTCGCCAGTAAAACAACGCCAGTTTTGAGGTTAAGGACTTACATATATTTGAGTACGAGAATATAATAATTGAAAACAAGGATAAGTGGTATTATCAATATTACCCCCAGCCTTTGTCTCAGACGTCCGATCGGGAATCGCGAGCTAGGAAGACTGGCATCGTAGTGCGTTAGGGTAGAGGGGCTAATTGGGATTTTTGAGGGATTTTGCTGTGGTCAGTCGCGATGTATTAGTATTCTATATTGATATGGCATCATATAAGATTACATATTATATCTAGGTTCATTATATTGATCTCTTGAGTACTTATAGTCTTCCAACCTAATTAGAAGATGCTCTTAAATTTTAATCGCACAGATTTCCTATCCGCTTTTGATTCATCGTAACTAAATTTAAGCATGTTAATTGAAATCCAAAATTTTGAGCTATGGTTGACATTTTCTCCAATTTAGCGCTTATTACCCCGTCTTTCGATCCATGTTTCGAAACGTTGTGGCAGCTTTGAACGAGGCACAAGACATCACGCTCTTTCTCAAACCATTGACGCCATTGTTTCAGGTGAAGATTTTGAAACGAAGAAACCCTATATCAGGGGGTCGGCAACAACGTTTGGGTCAAGGCCCACCAACTTTGATTTTGTATTTTCAGGGGCCCTCCAAACAGATCCAAGTTAGTTCATTTGCTATCAAAGAGCTCTGGGCCCACAATTGTACTACTGTGGATGCTCTCGGGGTCCATTATTTTGGACTTTCCCATGGCTTTTGGGGCCACCATTGACCATTTTTGGGCCCATTGTTTGCCGACCCCTGTCCTAGATGAAGCGAAAATTTTAGCATGCAAGGTTTATTTTTTTTCGCAGAATTTGGAAAACATCGATTTCCCAGATATCATTCCACATTTGCGGCCATTAATGCATTGCATTTGCATTGTGTACGCCAATTCGTGTTTTTACAACTCTCCAGCAAGATTGATCGTTCTTATGCAAGAAACGTGCAATCTCTTGATAGAAGCGGCTAGAAAATATATGGATCCATCTTCCATATTTCAAGTTAGTCATCAAATTTTGTCTTTGTAAATTGGAAAAACGTGGTTTTTACAACTTTCCTTGTCAATAGGTTGAAGTAGAAGAAGCATTGGACAAGGTATTGATCACATTGAAGATCTTCAACAAGTTTCGAGCCGCCTTTCGAGAATTCAAAGGCAAGCTTCCTACCTATTTCCAAGCCAATAACAAGCCCAAAACCTGGGATTTCCAAGAGCACTTGGTTTTCAAACGCTTTGACAGCTTTGTCGATCGATTGAACATCATCAAAGAGTTCTTCAAAACTGCTCAGCAGTTCCTCAAATTAGAAAAAGTCGAAATCGGAGGACTTCGCGGAAAAGCTTTGAGCAGTCGAATTTGCTACGTTCATGAGGAATTCAAGGACTTGTACGGCGTATTCTCCAACCGCACCTACGACAGCCTTGATCCCAAGGATGAATCCTTCATCCGGGATTATGAGCATTTCAAGAGCAGGACCTTTGAGCTCGATCGGAAACTTGGGGCGGTCTTGGGTCGAGCTTTCGACGACTGTCTTGTCACTGAGTCCATCTTCAAGCTCCTTCAAATCTTTGGATCCCTCATCCAAAGGAACTTGATCGCATTGGAACTCTCAGATCGAATGCCCATGTTGGTAACGATGCTCAACCAGGAAATGGACGAAAGCAAGGTGATTTACACTAAACAAATGGCAAGAATCAGTCAAAAAGGAAAACCCAGCGTCGATCGAAACATGCCATTTATGGCCGGTCAACTGAAATGGGCCCAAGAACTAAAGGCCAAGATGTCGTTTTCGGTGAAAAGCTTCAAGGATCTTAACCATCCAATTTGCTACAAGGAGGGAGCCAAGACGGTTTTTAGGTAAGTTGTTGATTTGCAGATTTGATTGAGATCAAACAAATCATCAAAAACCGTTGAACAGGAAATACAAGGAGATGATGCAGCTACTCACAACATTTGAAGACGACGTGTTCCAAATGTGGAACTTGAGCATAACCAAAAAGATGACGCAAAGTCTGAGTAAACCTTTGCTCTGTCGAGACAACGATAATGATACCTTACGAGTCAATTTTGGAAAGGATCTCATGGCTGTGCTCCGTGAAGTAATTTTGAATATGGTTATTTTGCCAATGCGAAAATCTTACTTTGAGAACAATCCTTTAGGTAAGGTTCCTCAAAAAAGAGTTTCCTACGCGCGATTTTCCGGGTATAGCCGCTGAGCTTTTTGAACGCGAGGATACATTCCGGAATTATGTGAACAGTTTGGATCAGACTGTGGACCACTACAATCGAATCAAGAACAACACCAAACCCGTCGAATTTGAGTTGGTCGAAAAAGAAGTAGCCGAAATTGATCTCCAACTAGAGAAGGCCGAACATGCTCTCAGTTGGAATTCACAGGGTATCAGATGTAATACCATTCGATTATTTTTTCACTTCTTTAACTTTTTGTCGTTTGACCCAGGCATTTGGAACTACATGGAAAATCTTCGGGGAGTGGTGACAGATTTGAGTATGAGGGTCTCCAAAAGCCAACAGAACGTGACTACCATTCAAAAGATGATGGATAAATGGAACGATAAGCCGATGTTTGTACGCTGCAATGAACCGAAAGCCGAGGGTCTCTTGAACATGAAAGGTGGGACAAAAGCAAGTCTCAGTTTGAAATTGTATGTACTAGTGCCATCCTTGCCCAAGTACAGGAACCACTGTTCTTCAGGACGGATTTTAAAAATACACCTTGGGTCCAATCATTGCACTAAAATGTGAGGGTTTTGCAACAAATACATTGTTCCATCGAATTTTCATTGTACGGAATGGTCCCAAGGTGTGTTTTGAAAGTAGTGCCTGACTTATGCTATGAATTGGTCCCTTTAGAAATGCCCGAAAAGAAGGAAAAACGGTATGAGGAAGTTACTGAGGCAGGACAAACCATCACGTCTCTCATAAGGGACTGCCAAAAGTATTTTCAATGCTCGGAAGAGTTGCCCGCATGGCACAAGTATCTAACCTTTGTGGATCAGATTGTCGTCAATGGTATTCTACGCTCTGCAGCAAGTTCTTTGGGATATCTCATTGACGAAACTGATCCTACTATCACACAAGGTCCCCTTATTGAGGTAAGTATACTTTTTGTCGAATATTACCTACCATACCTCTTTAAGTATGTTTCATTTTTTAGGTGAAACTGGAACTGTCTCAACCAGACGTCATTTTCAAGCCCTCTCTGGATTACAACATTCATAACAATTTTTACGATATGGTCCAAGGTTGGATTGAAGATATCCTTTATGTGGCCAAGCTCATCCCAAGGGTTGCAATGGCACCACAAACTGAACAAGAAGATGAAGAACAACCACAACAACCACTCGAGAGAAACTACTACAACGTAAAATCAAGGAACAAGGTTTTAGTCACATGTCTTTTCTTTTTACTAGAGCCATAATGGTTTTTCAGGTCATAAGTCAGAATAAGGAGGTCAAGAACCTTTGTGAAGGGTTGTTGAGCCGAGTCAAGGCTGTCATGGTTTTGGCCAATAAGTATCGCAAAAGCCACAACGAACATTCCTATTTATGGACAGAAAGTCGTCAAGAGTTCATGCACTACTTTCTTACCTACGGTCGACAACTTTCTCAAGAGGAATTGGATGCTTTGGAAGAGGACGAAAAAGCGGTTAAGAAGCAATATCCGAGTTTGGACCAGTTCAAGGAACAAATCGATTACTATGAAGAGCTTCACGACCAGCTCAAGAACATTGAGAATGTGAAGATATTTCAATGTTGGTTCAGGGTGGATAGTAGACCATTCCGCTTGGCACTTTTGACGTGTATCAAGCGATGGGGTTACTCTTTCAAGAAACATCTCATGGACCACGTGGTGGACAGCTTGGCCGAGTTGAACGACTTCATTGAACGAGCAGATGAGGGTCTCATGACTCAGGTCACCGAAGGAAATTATGAAGGACTTATCAAGGTCATGGAATTCCTTCAAGTAAGTAACATAAACTTTGGTCTTTCTTTTAACAAAAATTGGGAAAATAGGCATTTAATGAAAACATGTTTTTGAGATCGCAATGCTTAAGGCACAAGTTTGAAGTCTATTAAAAATTTATTTTTGTTACCTAACATCAAACATGATGGTGAGCGCTTCTAGCTTAAAACTGAATTTGTTGATTTACTCCAAAGTCTAGATATAAATTTTCCACTTACTTTCCATTCATATATTTCCATTATCAGTTTTTTGGGAAGTTCAAATATTTCTGCTTGAACCAAAACTAGTAGAAAAACGAAAAAATGCAAATAACAAATGGAATCATTCGGGTTTGCTTTAAAGTAGGAAACGAAAGTATCTGGCTCGCAAAAATAAATAAACCTTGTTTAAAAAAAAATCATTTCCTAAAAATTTATACCGCATAGCTAATCTAAAGAGAGAGAGGGGTTATATTAAATGGAACAAAGTCTAATCAGAAATACGTGGAGACAAGAAATTTGTTCGTTGTCGACAAATGACAGAATTTGGCAATGGTTTCAAAATAGCACATGTTCGTCTTAGATGGTGAAAGAGAAACAAGCGGAAGCTGATGTCATGTTTGAGCCTCTTCACAACGTCATCGATTTACTGCGAAACTATGGAGCTGTTATCCCCGAGGAGAGTTTGGTTCAATTGCAAGAGCTTCCTGAGAAATGGGCCAACACCAAACGATTGAGTGTGACCGCCAAGCAACAAGTTTCCCCCTTACAAACCATGGAAGTGGGCAAATTGAAGAAGAGAATGCAAGACTTTGAAAACAAAGAGTCCGAGTTTCGAGTCAGCTTCCAGAAGATGCGGTTCTATCAATTCAAATGTCGCCAACCCTACGAACTCTTGGCTGAGGCAAACGGCATGATTGACAACATGGAGATGGAGATGAAAAAACTCCAGGACTCTGCTAGCCTCTTCGAGGTCTCCATTCCCAATTTCAGACTTTTGCAGCAATGTCGAAAAGAAATCAAGATGCTGAAGGCACTTTGGGATTACATCTTTTTAGTTCGTACGTCCATTGATGAGTGGAAGACAACTCCTTGGAAGGACATCGATGTAGAAAACATGGACATGGAGTGCAAGAAATTCTCCAAAGTGAGATCAAGTACTACTTCACTGACGAATCACTTTCATTCAAATTCATTTTTTTCTTAAGGATGTTCGAGGTCTGGATAAAGACATGCGAGGTTGGGATGCCTTCAATGGTCTTGAGGTCACTGTGAAAAACATGCTGACCTCTCTCAGGGCTGTGGGTGAGCTTCAAAATCCAGCCATTAGAGATCGTCATTGGCAACAATTGGTCACAGCCACACGAGTCAAGTTTGTGATGAGCGAAGAGACCACATTGGCGGATCTGCTCAATTTGAACCTTCACAATTTTGAGGATGAGGTTCATAATATCGTGGACAAAGCAATCAAGGAGATGGCCATGGAAAGAATGTTGAGGGAACTCGAAGTGGTTTGGACCAGCATGGAGTTCCATCATGAACACCATCCAAGAACTGGATACACACTTCTTAGGTAGCTCTAAACCAAGGTTAATACATTTTTATCGACTATTAAGACCAATTTCATGTCCAAATAGAACGAGTGAGGAGCTGATTGAAACGTTGGAAGAGAATCAAGTTCAGCTCCAAAATATGATGGCGTCCAAGTACATTTCTTATTTCCTGGAGGAGATTTCTTCTTGGCAGAAATGTCTATCTATGGTGGATCAAGTGATCTCATTGTGGTTTGATGTTCAGAGAACATGGTCCCATTTGGAGTCAATCTTCATTGGATCAGAAGACATTCGCAAGCAGCTCCCTGTGGATTCACAACGATTTGATGAAATTGACACAGAGTTCAAGGTCTTGATGAAGCAAATGGCTAAAACGCCCAATGTAGTCAAGGTTAGAGAATCTTTTTTTTCATATTCTAGGTAGAAATGCTTAGTGTTCATTTAAATTACTTTTAGGCTACCAACGTGAATGGCTTGGCGGAAAAGCTAGAAGTCATCCAATCACAATTGTCCCTTTGTGAGAAGGCCCTGGCCGAATATCTTGAGACTAAACGGTTGGCCTTCCCAAGGTTCTATTTCGCTTCGTCTAATGATCTCTTGGACATTCTCTCCAATGGAAACCAGCCATTGAAGGTGTCGAAGCATCTTACAAAACTGTTCGATTCAATGGCTAAACTCCAATTGAAGGTAAAAATTGGCCCATGGTCCTCAATTTATAAGATTTTGCAAAACAATCTGGCCAATATGTAGACGGATGAAGCTGGAAACACTTCCAATAAAGCGGTCGCCATGTTTGCCAAAGATGGAGAGTATGTGGAATTTAAAGAGGACTGCCTCTGCGAAGGTCAAGTGGAAGTTTGGCTTAATCGTCTAATGGACACTATGCGTTCAACGATTCGGTAAGTAAATATGTTTGAGACATTTAATTGGTATCTAACAATGAATATTTAAGACACTACATGACACACGCCGTGGCGACTTATGAGGAAAAACCTCGTGATCATTGGTTGTTTGATTACCCAGCGCAAGTGTCTCTTTGTGGAACACAAATTTGGTGGACCGCTGAGGTAACTGAATTCTTTGTTAATCTGTTTCTGGAAGATTAAATGTTTAAAAAGTATATCTTTGTAAGGTCGGAATTGCGTTTGGGAAGTTGGAAGAAGGCTATGAGAATGCCATTAAGGATTACTACAAAAAGCAGATTGCTCAACTAAACAACCTCATCACACTCCTGTTGGGAACACTGACCAAGGGAGACCGGCAAAAAATCATGACCATTTGTACCATTGACGTGCATTCCAGGCAAGAAGAAAATAGTCGTAATATTTAAGATCAACATTCTAAACAAAAATATTATTCAAGGGATGTTGTGGGCAAAATGATAACCAGCAAAATAGAGTCCGCTTTGGCCTTTATGTGGCAATCACAGCTTAGACATCGTTGGGACAACGACAAAATGGATTGTTTTGCCAACATTTGTGATGCAGAGTTCCAATATTGGCACGAATATCTTGGAAACACTCCTCGATTGGTCATCACGCCACTTACAGACAGATGTTACATCACATTGACCCAGGTAAGAATTCGCAAAATTAGCACTCCGCAAAGTTTTTCTCATTTGGGGAAGTTTTAGTCTCTTCATTTGGTAATGGGTGGAGCTCCAGCTGGACCAGCAGGAACAGGGAAAACTGAAACCACCAAAGATTTGGGACGAGCCCTTGGAATGATGGTATACGTATTCAATTGCTCTGAACAAATGGATTACAAGTCTTGTGGAAATATTTACAAGGTAACATAAGTAATATTCAAGGTATGTGATTGCTTTGGATAACCTCAATGGACCATTATGATAGGGCTTGGCACAAACTGGAGCATGGGGCTGTTTTGACGAATTCAATCGAATCACAGTCGAAGTTTTATCCGTTATTGCGGTTCAAGTCAAGAGCATCCAGGATGCCATCAAGGAGAGCAAGAAGAAATTCGATTTCATGGGCGAAGAGATCCCTTTGAACCCGACGGTTGGCATCTTCATCACAATGAATCCAGGTTACGCCGGAAGGGCTGAATTGCCTGAAAACTTAAAGGCCTTATTCAGACCTTGTGCCATGGTAGTTCCCGATTTGGGACTGATTTGTGAGATCATGTTGGTGGCTGAAGGGTTCTTGGAAGCACGAACCTTATCTCGGAAATTCATTACACTTTACACTCTGTGCAAAGAGCTCCTATCAAAACAAGTGAGAGTTGAAATAAGCTTTGCCTGATTGGAAAACATAAAATGACAACTCCACTTTTCCCATCAGGATCATTACGATTGGGGTCTTAGAGCAATCAAGTCTGTTTTGGTGGTGGCTGGTGCCTTGAAAAGAGGCGACCCTGAAAGGCCTGAAGATCAAGTGCTCATGAGGGCTTTAAGGGACTTTAACCTTCCCAAAATAGTGTCGGACGATAATCCAGTGTTTTTGGGGTTGATCTCGGATTTGTTCCCATCACTCGATGTCCCACGGAAGAGAGAGTTGGAATTTGAAAAGGCCGTTAAACATGCCGCTTGCGATCTTAAACTTCAGCCAGAGGAAAACTTTGTACTGAAGGTGGTTCAACTAGAAGAACTCCTTTACGTGCGACATTCGGTCTTTATAGGTACAATACGTTACCACTTTTTCAGATAGGCTTCCACAATTCAAAAGAAATTATTTTACAGTTGGCAATGCTGGAACTGGAAAGAGCCAGGTGTGGAAAACTCTGTTCAAGACCTTCCAAAACTTAAAAAAGAAGCCTGTCTACAATGATTTAAACCCAAAAGTACGCATTGGAACAAATACTAGGAAAGTGTCGAGCACAAAGCAACTTCCTCAACTTCCTTATACAATATTTTAGGCAGTGACCAACGATGAATTATACGGTATAATCAATCCTGCCACAAGAGAATGGAAGGATGGGCTTTTCTCTGTGATCATGCGAGATCAAGCTAACTTGACCACAGACGGTCCAAAATGGATTATTCTCGATGGAGACATCGACCCCATGTGGATCGAATCTTTGAACACCGTCATGGATGATAACAAGGTCAAATCATGAGTCTTTCTATGACCAAGCACCTTTCAAAAAATATTTGATTATAGATTTTGACTCTGGCAAGTAATGAGAGGATTGCTTTGACCCCAGAAATGCGTCTCATTTTCGAGATTTCGAATCTGAGAACGGCCACACCCGCAACCGTTTCAAGAGCGGGGATATTATATATCAATCCAGGAGATTTGGGATGGAACCCTTTCGTAACGAGTTGGATCGAAACTCGTGAAAGCCAATCTGAAAAGGCAAATCTGACCATTCTTTTCGATAAATACATTCCTGTGTTATCAGAGGCCATGAAACACCGCTTCAAAAAAATTACCCCCATCCCGGACATTGCGCACATCGAAACTTTGTGCAAACTTCTGGAATGCTTAATAGTGACGCAAAACATTCCCATTGATGGACCTAAAGAGCTGTACGAACTCTATTTCGTGTTTGCTTGCGTCTGGGCTTTTGGGTCGTCGCTTTACTTCGATGGGACGACTGATCACAGGTATTTCAATCTTCAATATCTTCTTAGTTCGAGTTTACTTTTACACTTTTTGTTTCAATATTCAAACAGAGCCGAGTTTTCAAAATGGTGGCTGAATGAATTCAAGACGGTGAAATTTCCCCCCAACGGGACCGTTTTCGATTTCTACGTGGATTCCCATCAACAAGAAATGGTCCCTTGGGTTCAAAGGGTTCCCAAATTCGAATTGGACCCTGATCTTCCACTTCAAGCAGTTTTGGTTCACACAGCTGAAACCGTTAGAGTCAAGTATTTCTTGGACATGTTGGTGGATAAACGGCATCCAGTTATGTTGGTGGGCGGGGCAGGGTGCGGTAAAACGGTCTTGGTCAATGAAAAGCTCAGCCAATTGAGTGACAACTACATGGTCACCAATGTACCCTTCAACTATTATTATACTTCCGAGATGCTACAAAAAATCTTGGAGAAACCCTTGGAGAAGAAAGCAGGCAAGAACTTTGGACCCCCTGGAAACAAGAAATTGGTGTACTTTTTGGATGATATGAACATGCCTGAGGTTGACACCTATGGAACAGTTCAGCCACACACTCTGATCCGACAGCATTTAGATTACAAGCATTGGTAAATCTATTTTCAAGTCAAAATTCAATGGAACCTCAATTTAGATATCATCGTTGTCATTTAGGTACGATCGGAACAAACTGAGCCCAAAAGACATTCACAATTGTCAGTATTTGGCATGCATGAACCCTTGTGCCGGGAGTTTTACGATCAATCCTCGACTTCAGCGTCATTTCGCTACGTTTGCCGTCAGCTTTCCTGGTCAGGAATCTCTCTACACCATTTATAATGCCATTCTTTACGATCATTTGGAAAACCCTGGGAACAAGTTTCCCTTTTTGGTGAGGAAGATGTGTTCCAATGTGGTCCATGCCACCCTCCAACTTCACGCTAAAGTGTCTCAGGTAATAATCATGATCTTCTATCTTTGTTTTGAGACGGAAAAATTACTATTTCATTTTGCAGGTGTTCATGCCAACAGCGGTCAAGTTTCATTACATCTTCAATCTTCGAGACTTGTCCAACGTGTTCCAAGGTTTACTCTTCGCTACCAATGATTGTGTGAATACGCCCACTGAGATTGTGCGTCTTTGGTGCCATGAGACCCATCGTGTTTACATGGATAAATTGGCTGACAACAAAGATATTGAAAATTTTGAAAAGATTCAAAAGGACATCCTCAAGAAACAATTTGATGACGTTCCAGAACAAGAAGTTCTTGGGAAGCCTTTAATCTACTGTCACTTTGCCAAGTAAGAAAATGTTCATCACTTTTGGAAATCTTTTGATCCACATCTAGCCTTTCATTTTAACTTTCCAGGGGTATTGGAGAGCCCAAGTACATGCCACTTCACAAATGGGACACGTTGAACAAGATCCTATCCGATGCCCTACAAAGCTACAATGAGTTGAACGCTGCCATGGATTTGGTTCTCTTTGAGGACGCCATGTCTCATATCTGCCGGATAAATCGGATCCTGGAATCACCTCGTGGAAACGCTCTATTAGTAGGCGTGGGTGGGAGTGGCAAGCAAAGTTTGTCTCGTTTGGCTGCTTATATCTCATCAATGGAGGTGTTCCAGGTAAATGGAACACATGGTACAAATTTAAAACACCTTTTATCAATGCAATATCTTTTCACAGGTCACGCTAAGAAAAGGCTATAGTAGTGCAGATCTCAAAGGGGATTTGGCCAATCTTTATCAGAAGACCGGATTGAAGAACTTAGGGACGGTCTTTTTAATGACAGACGCACAAGTGGCAGATGAGAGATTTCTAGTCTTGATCAACAACCTTTTGGCCTCAGGGGAGATTCCAGATCTCTTCAGTGATGACGAGGTAGAAAACATTGTCACAATGGTGAGAAACGAAGTCAAAGGAGCTGGATTGCAAGACACAAGAGAGAATTGTTGGAAGTTCTTCATTGACAGGGTTCGACGTCAACTCAAGGTTGAAAGAACCAAACTTTTGTTTTTCACATATTTTTTTTAACAAAGTTCATGATCTTAGGTTGTGCTTTGCTTTTCACCGGTTGGAAGCACTCTTCGAATACGTGGTCGAAAATTTCCAGCTTTGATCAATTGCACGTGTATTGATTGGTTCCATGAGGTAAATTCCAGTAAACTCCAATTTTTTGTCAGAATAACATTTGAATTCATCTATTATTGTTTTTATATAGTGGCCTCAAGAGGCGTTAATTTCCGTATCTATGAGGTTTTTGAGAGAAATGCCCGTGATCCAAACGCCAGTGAAACAATCCATTGCCCAGTTTATGGCCTATGTTCATGGATCAGTCAATGAAATGTCCAAGGTTTATTTGGCCAATGAACGGAGACACAACTACACCACTCCAAAATCATTTCTCGAGCTCATCAACCTTTACCTAAAGATTCTCAAACAAAAGCATGAAGAATTGGAAGGAAAAATGCAAAGGTTGGAAAATGGGCTCGAGAAATTGAGAGTCACGGCGGAACAAGTGGCCATGTTGAAGGCCCAATTGGCTGAACAAGAGATAGAACTCACCAAAAAGAACGAAGAGGCCGACAAATTGATTGAGATAGTTGGGGTTGAAACCGAGAAAGTCTCCAAGGAAAAGGCCATTGCCGATGAAGAGGAACTGAAGGTCAACCAGATCAACAAAGAGGTCTCTGCCAAGCAGAAGGATTGCGAAGCTGATTTGAAAAAGGCTGAGCCTGCTTTGGAAGCCGCTCAACAAGCCTTGAATACACTAAATAAGGCCAATCTTACCGAATTAAAGTCTTTTGGCTCTCCTCCACCGGCGGTTATTAACGTGACTTCAGCCGTCATGGTTCTCTTGTCCACAAATGGTAAAATACCAAAAGATCGATCTTGGCAAAAGGCCAAGATCATGATGTCCAAGGTCAGTTCTTCATCACCTAAATTTTTAGCAACAGGTTATTCCAACATTGCCTTTAAATATTTAGATTGATCAATTCTTGGAGAGCTTGGTGTGCTATGACAAAGAAAACATTCACCCAAATATCATCACAGCTTTGGAGCCTTATCTCAAGGATCGTGAATTTGATCCAGAGTACATCAGATCCAAGTCCGCAGCCGCGGCTGGCCTTTGCTCTTGGGTTATCAACATTGTCAAGTTTTTCGAGGTCTATTGCGACGTGGAACCAAAGCGAAGAGCCTTAGTAGAGGCCAATATGGAACTGGCTGAGGCCAGAGAAACCTTGGCCAGAGTAAAAGCCAAGGTTTGTTAACGTTGCCTTTTAGTAATGCGTTGAGCTAGTAATCAATATTTTTTCTTTACTTTTCAACTTTGTGGAGTTTTGGAACTTCATTCGAATATTTGTTGTCTTTTCCAAAGGTTAAAGGTTCTCAAAGAGAAGAAAATAGTTTTCGAAATCTAGAGCCGACTTAAAACTTCGCTTAAAAACTAATAACTTCATTACTAACGTGAATACGTACTTTCCAGCTAAAAAGTGATCAAAAGAATAAGATACGATGCCGAAGGTTGTAATTTTGGTTCTCATAGCTTTTTGGATTGAAAAAAACACCTCTTTTTATGTAATTTTATTGCCCTTTCAAAAAATTAATCATAACCAAACATACTGAGTTCTGGCGGCTTCACAACGCAAATATTACTTCAGGTGGTGGATTTGGAGTCAACTCTTGCCAAACTCACCAACGATTACCAAAAAGCCATTGATGAAAAGATGAGGTGCCAGCAAGAGGCCGATGAGACAACGAAAACCATTGCCTTGGCTAATCGCCTAGTAAATGGTTTGGCATCCGAGAAAATCCGATGGAGCGAGTCCGTCCAGAAATTCCGAGAGCAAGGCAAGATGTTGCCTGGAGATGTCCTCATTGTGGCCTCATTCATATCCTATCTGGGTTGCTTTACCAAGCAGTATCGATTGGAGTTATTTGAGAGGAAATGGCTCCCATATTTGAAAAAGCTCCCGAAGCAAATCCCGCTCTCTCTGGGATATGTGGGGGCCAATGTGTTGGCGTTGCTCACTGATGATGCCTTGATAGCCAAATGGAACAACGAAGGTCTTCCTTCGGATAATATGTCTACGGAAAATGCAACTATTTTGACGAATTCCGTGAAGTGGCCCCTTATGATCGATCCTCAACTCCAAGGAATCAAGTGGATTAAAAACCGCTTCACGGATAATCTAACCGTCATAAGATTGGGTCAAAAGAGCTACTTAGACACCATTGAAAAGTGAGCTATTTAAGGTTGATTCTCTTAACTTAAATGATTTTCTGAAAATAATTGATTCTCTTATTTTTCTAGATGTGTTTGCCAAGGAAAGATTCTGTTGATTGAAAACTTGGACGAGGAAATCGAGCCAGTTTTGGATCCCTTACTCGGGCGACTTCTAATCAAGAAGGGCAAAGCTATTCGATTAGGTGACAAGGAAGTCGAATACAGTCCAAACTTCCGTTTATATCTCCATACAAAGTTGGCCAATCCACATTACAAACCGGAACTTCAAGCCCAGACCACTCTCATCAACTTCACAGTAACCAGACAAGGATTGGAGGATCAACTCTTGGCTGAAGTTGTCAAAGCTGATCGGCCTGATCTCGAGGAGCAAAAGGTACGTAATACGTAATCGACATTTTTTTCTTCAGATCTCGACTTGGATCTAAATATTAAATTCTTCTTCAGGCGGAATTGACCCGACAACAAAACGAGTATAAGATTTTGCTCAAATCTTTGGAAGATGACCTTCTCATGCGTTTGAGCTCCGCAGGAGATAATATTCTCAGCGATAGCGCTCTAGTTGAAAACTTGGAACACACCAAGAAAACAGCGGCTGATATTGAGGTCAAGGTTTCGGAGGCCAAACGAACCTCATTCGAAATCGACAAGGCCAGAGAGTTTTACCGACCTGCAGCGGCTAGAGCCTCGGTTCTATACTTCATTTTGAACGACCTCTACAAGATCAATCCCATCTATCAATTTTCACTAAAGGCCTTTAGTGTGGTATTCCATGTGGCCATAGAGAGAGCAGAACAGGCCACTGAAGTGAAAGTCCGAGTGGACAACCTCACGGATTGTATCACGTATAGTGTGTTCCAATACACAACCAGAGGTCTCTTTGAATGCGACAAGCTCATTTTTACAGCTCAAATGGCATTTCAAGTGAGGAGTTAGTCATCAAACCATGTACCAATCTACTAATTGACTGAAGATTTTTTATTTCAAAGATTCTCATCATGAAAAAAGAAGTGAATCCGGCAGAGTTGGATTTCCTGTTGAGATTCCCGGTTACTCCGAATATCACCAGTCCAGTCGACTTTATCTCCAATATCGGTTGGGGAGCCATCAAAAGCCTGGCCGGAATGGAAGATTTCAGGTCCGTTTGAACTTGATTTGGTATCCATTTAAAATCCAAGCCAACCATTTTAGTTGAAATTTTAGGAACTTGGACAGGGATATCGAGAATAACGCTAAAAGATGGAGGAAATTCGTGGAAGCCGAAGCTCCCGAAAAAGAGAAGTTTCCGCAGGAATGGAAGAAAAAAGATGCTTTGCAACGTTTGTGCATGATGCGATGTCTTCGTCCGGATCGGATGACGTATGCCGTTCTTGGCTTTGTCCAAGAAAAACTTGGGCCAAAGTTTGTCGAGAACCGTTCGGTAGAATTTGCTAAAAGCTACGAAGAATCAGGTACGCAAGAAAAGCTGAATCATTGCCTTAAAAGCAACCCCTTGGGGCTCTCATCACGATTCTTGGAATATAGGTCCATCAACTCCGATATTCTTCATCCTTTCTCCTGGAGTCAATCCTCTGAAGGATGTTGAAGCTTTGGGCAAGAAATTGGGGTACACCCAAATGAATAAAAACTTTCATAACGTATCGCTTGGCCAAGGACAAGAAGTAGTGGCAGAAAATGCGATGGAGATCGCTTCCAGAGGTCATGATTGAGAACTCTAGTACCCAATTAACATTTATTCACTTTCTTAACTATGCTTTTTCAGAGGGTCATTGGGTCATTTTACAAAATATTCACTTGGTCAAGACTTGGTTACCGGGTTTAGAAAAGAAGATTGAGGAATTTAGCGAGGGTTCGCACCATTGCTACCGGTTGTTCCTAAGTGCTGAACCCGCGCCCTCTCCAGAGAATCACATCATCCCTCAAAGCATCCTAGAAGCTTCCATAAAAATTACCAACGAGCCACCTACCGGAATGCAAGCCAATCTTCATAAAGCTCTAGACAATTTTGATCAAGACACTTTGGAAATGTGCTCGAAAGAAGCTGAATTTAAAAGCATTTTATTCTCATTGTGCTATTTCCACGCCGTGGTGGCCGAGAGAAGAAAATTTGGACCCCAGGTTAGCCATATCCGTCATCTGACTTAGAAACCTCAGTCATCCTCGTTCTGCTCATTTTTCAGGGATGGAACAAATCTTATCCGTTTAATACCGGTGATCTTGTCATTAGCATGAATGTGCTTTTCAACTATTTAGAGGCTAACAACAGAATCCCTTGGGAAGATCTTAGATATCTTTTCGGGGAGATCATGTATGGTGGTCATATTACAGATGATTGGGATAGAAGATTATGCAAGGTGAGTGAAAGTTCGCCCGTCTTTTGGTCATGAACCTTACGTTATGTCATGCGTCAAAGGCTTACCTGGAAGAATACATGCATCCGGATCAGTTAGACGGCGAGCTGATGTTGGCGCCAGGATTTTCAACCCCTCCTAACATGGACTACTTGGGATATCACAACTATATCACCGAAAACTTGCCCCAAGAATCTCCACCTTTATACGGATTGCATCCCAATGCCGAAATTGGATTCCTCACTGCGACCTCCGAAAAGCTCTTTAGAACGGTTGGATCTTGACGAAACCAACAAAATTGAGCTTAACTTGAAGAATTCGAAATCCACTTTTAGGTCTTTGAATTGCAACCTCGAGAAGGAGGAGCTACTGGAGGCCCAGTTACAACTCGAGAAGAAAAGATCAAATCCATTGTTGATGATATCATGGAGAAATTGCCGGATCCCTTCAACATGAGTGAGATTATGGGCAAGGTGGAAGAAAGAACGCCTTATGTTGTTGTGGCATTTCAAGTGAGTTCCTCTTCAGAACTTAATATTCAATAATAAAAAAAGATATAATATTGCTGTTCTAACGATTCATTTTCATTAGGAATGTGAGAGGATGAATATTCTAACGAAAGAAATGCGCAGATCGTTGAAGGAGCTGGATTTAGGCCTCAAAGGCGAACTTACCATAACCCCGGACATGGAAGATCTGGGAACAAGTCTGTTCTTCGACCAAGTTCCCCCCAGTTGGACCCAAAGAGCATATGCCTCGCTTCATGGTCTCTCAGCTTGGTACGCCGATCTTCTCCTGAGAATAAAGGTAAGTCCAACAATAAGGATTTTGTTAAAGTTTGATGCACGTTCTTTGTGTCTTAAAGGAATTGGAGTCATGGACGTCGGACTTCAGTTTCCCGCCAACAATCTGGTTGAGCGGATTCTTTAATCCGCAATCGTTTTTAACCGCCATTATGCAGAGCACTGCGCGCAAAAACGAACTCCCATTGGACAAGATGAGTTTGGCGTGCGAGGTGACCAAAAAGATCAAAGAAGAAATCCAAGCACCACCAAGAGAAGGAGCTTATATTCATGGATTATTTATGGAGGGAGCTAGGTAAGTATATTTTTACACGAAGTAAAGTCAAATAGAGAAGTTAAGGGCTCTCAAACCAAAAACACAGGAGAAAAGGTAACAATCTCCGTCACCTTGTGGCAAAAATTACTGATAAATCTTGAGCCTCAATTTTTGACCACTCAGTATGATTTCTAGATTTCTAAACACTGTTACATCGTGTCTAAAATCCAAGACTCGATGTATGAAAAGAAATCTAAATTAAATTTTGGCCAAAAGTTTCAGGTTAAGATAGTGCATTATAACTAGGGACAGGAACTTAAGCCGAACAAACTTATTCGTCTTTTTGGCCTTTATTCGTCGGGAAATTTTTTTCGTCTAATTTGGATTTTATTCGTCTTTTTTCGTCTAATTGGCCAAAAATTTGGATTTTCTTAGATTTCAAGTGCGTGCAGCGTTTTTTTACAATTTTCCAAGCAAATAAAAACTTCAAAGAAAGTTCAACCCCACCAATCATAGGCCAATGTAATAAGTTGATTGTCAGTTGTGGTTTTGCACAAACAAAATACAATCCACACTTATAAATTAAGTTGTACTCGCACAGTTGCTCGACAGACACAGAAAGAAAAGATTACTTTTGGCTTGAAAAGGCCATCAGAACAATTATTGGATTTGCAAATCTGATTTGAAGTATAGCTGTACTAAAAACGCTCCTTAAAAAGGCATTTTTAACTCTTGATTTTTATTTGACATATGTACTACTGGCTAATTCTTGCTCGTTAGGTACTTCTTCTTTTTTAATTTTCTAGATTTTGCCGTTTTTGATAGTCAGATCAGTTCAGACAGAGTGGCCCTTATCAATAGGGACATACATAACGTCTATTTTGTGGGAGCAGCTTTAAACGTCTTTTTTCGTCTGGGCGGGCATTAAATTTTTCTTCTTTCTTATAAGATAGGTTCATTCGCCTTTTTGGGAAATTAATTCGATTTTTTCCATTTTGAAAGTATTTTTTTTCTTGTTTTCCGTCTGTTGGGAATTTTTATTCGTCTTTTTTTGTTTAATCAGGCAATTCTATTCGTCTTTTTTCGTTTAATTTGACATTTTTATTCGTCTTTACTTCCTGTCCCTAATTATAGCAAAATAGTACTAGTATTAAGTGCGCAATCTAGTGCATTTTGTGTGATTGTTTGTGAACCTTGCACTTTCTATGACATGCATAAATTTGAGAATGGTTTTTGGTTGTATTTAAGGTAAAATTCCTTTACGATTTGCGTGAAAAGCTTAAAAATAGAAGATGAATTTCAGGAATGATCCATGCCAATATTTAGCTGGAAACACACGGAGCCCCATTTGGAGCCCCTCCATCAACATTTTAGGCGCTTTAGTTTGTGCAAAACTAATTAATGGATGACCATTGCTATCTGCACATCATGGAATGTGCAAGCTGGTACCACATGAATAGGGCAATTGAAGTGTGGCTTTTTTATGCTTTTTCATGGAGCAAAAGCGTCGACAAGTGCCACAACCAGCTTGCATTGTGCATGCACTTGCAAAGAGACAAAACTTGGCATAATTCGAAAATTTTTGCAATATATGTTGCATTAACTTGTTCTAGCAATGTAATGATAGCTTAGCTACATCAAATAAGCAATTATGTTACAAGTTTGGCACATTTGATTAAGTAATGCTGAATTTTGTCTCTTTTCAAGTGCATGCACGGTGCGAGCTAGTCGTGGCACTTGTTGACGCTCCTGCTCCATGAAAAAGCACAACAAAGCCACACTTCAATTGCCCTTTAGCACTAGAAGACGCACTTTTTGATTTAACTATTTTTTCAGTGCTCTAGGTTACGATGTCTCTAAAATCATTAGACTTTTCCCTTGTTTGCCCCCATCTTACGATGAATTTTGAAGCTTTAAAAACTAATCTCTCAATAAACATACAAAGATATAAGGAGAATACACACTTCTTTGACTTCAGTGTTTTGCGAATCATGATAAATTGACTAATTTATAAAATCAAAATTACAACTACAGGGCAGTCCAAAATTAGATTTTAGCAATAATTTATGACACAAAACAAGATGCCAAAGTGATTTTTTTTGGTTTGTGTTGCCTACTTCCACCTACGATCAAAGGTGTAGAGCAGGGGTCGACAACCACATTTGGGTCGAGGCCGCCAAGGCGATTGTAGGTAAAAAGGTCACAAACAAAACGTTCACAAATAAATAGGTCACAGAACAAAGGTCACGAAGAAAAACGGTCACAGTAAAAAGGTCACGATGAATAATCACTTTTCTATGGATATTATTGTGTTCCACCCGGAATTTCTCAGAAGCCCATGGGTAGATCTCGAAAGAAGGGTGCAGTTTTGACTCCAGGGGGGTGAGGGAACACCCTCCTCCATGGTCCACCGGACCTGGGGCGGGTTAGGACCATTGTTCTTAAAATATTGGGAATGACTTTCTGTTGACTTATAGGACCTTTGCATAATTGTGTTCCAACCGGTAAATCTTAGGGTCCCATGGAACAATCTTCAACCAAGGAAGATACCAGGGTCCGTGGGTTCACCCCCTTGGCTACCTTTGGAGCTGCGTGGGTCTGTGACCTTTTTACTGTGACCATTTTATTGTGACCTATTTACTGTGACCTTTTTACCTTGTGACCTTTTTACCTTGTGACCCATTTACCACGCGCCGTCAAGGTACACCAAATTTGATAACGTGTTGGCAGGGGCCCACCAAACACACGTTGATAGGTTCAGGGGCTCACAAATTAACGATCAAAGAGCTTTGGGCCCACTTGTACAGTACTATGGATGGCTCCCGGGCCCACTTTTTTGGACTTTCCTCTTAGCTCCTGGGCCCACCAACGACCACCTTTGGGCCCACCGGTTGCCTACCTCTGCCATAGAGCGTGCATAGTTTGAGTGGAAGAACCTGAAGTCGCTCTCTCTAGGAGAGCCACCACTAGATGCATAATCGTAGTTTCTAGATAAGGCCGCCAATTTCTCCAAGACTTGTTACGAGTATACCTCAAGATGTTTTCTTTAACTGATATTTCTTCACTGTTAATGTGACATTATTTTGTTTAGAGTGATTTTTTTGTTTGGCATGGTACACTAAATACGGATGACCCTCTACATCTCAGACCCCGTTGAACCTCCCGTGAAAAAAGACTCCCTCAAATCCTGAAACAGAATCAGACATTTTTGCCAGTCGAAACAAGTGGAACTCTTTAAAATGAACTGGCTATAGCTGTCATCTCATATTTTCAGGAGGAAAATTGAATGAGTGCTTATGTTGGTGTTTTTTCAGATGGGATACAACAACTGGCTCCATTGTGGAATCTCGGTTGAAGGAACTTCACCCTCCCATGCCAGTCATGTTCATCAAAGCAATTACACAAGACAAAAATGAGCTGAGGAACCTCTACGATTGTCCCGTCTATAAGACCCGGCAAAGAGGCCCAACATATGTCTGGACTTTCAATCTGAAAACGAAAGAGAAGCCCAGCAAGTGGATCCTGGCCGGTGTGGCATTATTATTGCAGATCTAATCATTGGGAAATGTATCATAAATGTTCAAATCTAAACAATCTTAAAGCTGTTGTATCCTTCGGTCCATTAGATTGGAAATATAGGTATCACGTTTCATACAAAACATGGTAGTGGCTATGCTTGCTTTTGAACGGTTTTACTTTCCAAAGATTTATTTTCTCTCGCTTTGCTCTCGTTTCATTTTGCACCTGTCATTCAGTCAAAGAGTTTTCCCCATTTTTTGAAGCGAGGAGAAAGAAGTCGCCCCCAATGACTTCGTAACGGAAGGCTTGAGGCTTGAAATGCTTGGAAGATCACTAACTTTGAAAAGCAGCGTAAAGGGAACAAAAACTAGCCTGAGTGTGTCCATCCCAAAAACCGCCATTAAGAAAAGATATGAAAATACATGACAAGTCAAAATCAACGTTGTCCACGCCAACGTAACACCTAACAGTGAAATAATTGGGCCTGAAATGAGCTTTTTCCAAACAATCCATCCCCCAGGGTGTCGTGGCACAACTCATGCTGAAATCACGCTACACATCTCTGTTTTCAAATTGCATCGCCCATACTTTGAGAGAAAAAACTTTACCTCTTCTAATCTGTAATATCACAGGCAAATATGTCATTAAAACTAAACTTATTCCAAGGGCCGAGTACTTGCCATTTTAGGAGAAAGAAAATTGTACTTGGACTTACATTTCATGGGGGCAAAGAAGCGGACTGTGAGCATCTTTGTCTAAATAAATGATCGGGCTAACCTGCCTTGCTCCATGTTCGCTTCTCGGCCTTCAAGTTCTGTTCCAAGAGGAAGCTGTGCATGTTGTCTTGTTTCAGGGGGAAAAGGTGCAAAATCTCAGCAGGAACGTTCCACGTGTAGGGGGAACTGACCTCAATTATGTTCATGTTCAGGAGAGGTGAAGAGCATTTTTAAAGTAGGGAGCAGCTCAATTCATCTCGAGAAGTTGATAGTGGGCAAGATGAGATTGTTGTTTTAGTTATCCAACCTCGTGAATAGCCGCAGAAATATGCCTTGTGGAGATCTTTGTGATTGGCTTTTGGATCTAGTGTTCAAGTATGAGCAAGACAACACCATGGTGGACTTTATCGCGAGTGACGATGGTCAAATTCGCATTCGAGATGGTAACTCGCCAAATGATAAAATGAGAGATTCACCTAGAAGAACACGTGGTCCTGGTGAAGACTATTCCTCGTACTCAAGGAACCACATGAAACAACTTTTTAACCGACATGGATTCAACTTGGCCATCTTTCAAAGCGGCCGAGTTAGAGGTGAGGAAACTACCATCAAAAAATAGGGGATTCGAGTTTTGTCTGTATTGAGTATTTTTTCACTTATTAGGAATTCGTGAAGCTTTCAATCCTAACTCAGTTCTCGAGATAAGCGCTATTGATGTGGGAGAAGTGCAAATTCGTGGAGTAGAGGCAAACATTTATTTGGCCATGAACGAGGATGGCAAGCTCTTTGGAGAGCCCGATCGCACACAAACGAGCACAGTATTTTATGAGCAAAGCCACGGGAATTATTTGACATATCTAAGGTAAATCTTTAGTTAGGTTGCAAGTGTTTGGAAAGTGTAATAAAAAGACTCTTTACAGCAAAAAGTATTCGCACATGGGATGGCACATTGGTATTAAGAAGAACGGCGATGCCAAAAACGGAAAGATGACACTCCATCCCTGGGGACAAAAGGCCATTTTATTCTCACCAAGGAAGCCTTTCGCCGAGCATCATCCCCTGAGGATCATCAAAAACAGACACAACTTCTACTTGGCCATTTTCAAAGACGGCAACGTTAAAGGTTAATTAAAGCTATTAAAAATAATGTAAGAATAAGGCAGAAACAAGTTTTGTTTCCAGGCACGAAAGAAGAATATGACCCTCATTCAGTATTGGAATTCACGTCTAGTGATCCACCAGGAGCTTTCCGAATACGAGGTGTTGAGGCCGATCTATACCTAGCCATGGACGAAAAAGGTCGAGTTTATGGGGAGAAAAATCGCCAACATGAAGGGACTTTGTTCCAAGAGCACTCACAGGTAACGAAAGGTTTCAAAACTCTATGTTGAATTTCTCATCTCACTTTTTGTTGTTGGTTTTCAGGGTGCTTTCTTTTTATATCTAAATGTGCATTCAGCTCACTTGGGATGGCATTTGGGGATCAAGAAATCAGGAAAGGTCAAGAACGGAAAGAAAACATGGAAACCAAGCGGCCAAAAGGCCATTCAGTTCACACACAAATTTCCTTTTAGAACTCCTGGTCCCAATGAATTGGCCGTTCCATTTGGGGAGAAGATTCCACCTTTAGCTTTTATTGATGAAGACGTTGTAGACCGCGACCAATAAACTGATAACAGTGTTAAAATTGATATTTAAAACACGGCAACATTTAAGCATAATTCATCCGACGGGTCAATGTTTTTAATAGCTAGCTCAAAACGAGCATAATGCCAAAGTTTCCAGATGGCCAAGTCTGGCCATGGTCACCCTCACATTTATCCTACATTTCGTTGACTGACAAGGAAAACAATTTCCTTTTCCGTTTACAAAAAGATACTAATTTTGACGCAATAGGGTACTAATTTTAACGCTACAGCAATTTTCCTTGAATTTTCTCTTCTCACCCTTACTTGAATACATTCACATTCGTGCTTGGAAGCACAAATTCAATTTGGTACGCGTTACTTTAATGCAAATTAAAGTAGGCTTTGCACTTAATTCATTTGTGTATATATTGATTAATGGTCGGAGATAATTGGTGCAGATTTGATCAATTGTAAAATATCAACAATTAATCGCAAAAGAACTGGCCCCAGTCATCACTATCAAGTTCTTGTCCGTTCACCAAACAGGTTACAGTTCGCTCATTGGTCTCAATGTCCACACTTTCCAATTGGAGTCCATCTCCGCCGGAATGAATCAACGTCACTCTAATGGGGCCCTGATTACGGTCTCCAATCTAAAAGAAATCTTATCGTTATTCGCTAAACTTCAGCCATAAACCTGCACTTTTCCTCGACTTCAAAGAACATTCGTCAATTCGGTCTTGTATCTCGTGCAAGCTGTTCTTTGTTTGTATGGACCAACAAGCATTACTGTTACAGATTTGTCATGTCTTTATTTTTTAAGCCAATGCTTATCTACGTGAGAGTAGTTTGTGCCGGAAGGACATGCATGTAGAAGCCAAATAAGAATTACTGATGTAGCTGACACGCTAAAACAAGCTAATCTAAGCAAAAGCTAATAAAAAAAGGGGAAAAAGAGAATAAAACCAATGGTTTTGGTCAGTTATTGGCAATGACAAATAAGCAAGTAGCAAAGACAAAAATAGTCAGTGAACATGTCCATTAAGAGTAGAAAATGATAAGCCTGACAAGTGATAACAATAAAGGTCTGACTTCCACTTATCATACCTACTTTGGCGATGACCATCTACCGATAAGATCCCTTGATGGGATCTTATTTTCTTCATTTGAGAGGGTAATAATTCTTTTGAAGCTCACTTCACATACCTGGTAATTATCACATTCTCCCAAGATAGCTGGTCCTCGGAATGAGTCAGTAGATCCCGGCAAGAAATTGATGTTTTCGTTGTCTAACTCAGGCGAGAAGCAGCAATCCAAGTTTCCACAAACCTAACAAATCACAGATCCAAGAATTAACTCTCACTCTCACATCCTCGAGATTTCAATTGACCCCCAAGGCACTTGAAATCCAAAACCAAATCTCCCCCACTTATTGGATGTCAAGTCTTGCATGAGGGACTCTCAACAAATTGTTATGTAGAGTACGAATTCTTCGTTCTCCTACCTTAACGCTGAGTTCTCCGGCCGTCATCCCACAATTGATGCAGGACTTGGTTCTCGTTATGATGGCTTGAACGAAATCTCCATGAGCCAAATGAGTTGTAAGGATGCAAGAATAAATCAAGGCAGAAACGACAACCAATGTGAACGTCTTCATCTTCGTCACAAAACAATGGCGAAGGGTCTGATTTATGACCTTTATACACACAGATGCTGTGCAATCTTGAAGTTGTTGATTGGATTATCTTCTAGAAGATACATTCAATTATATGATTCCTGACTCATTCCGGCCATGTCAATGTTTATATTTTGTTAATCCAATCCACCTGCAATATGCATATGACGTTGTTAGTTCCGTGCCCGATTCGATGATTTTTATTTGCAGGTCATCGAATCATTTGAGATGTTGGCAGTTGATACGTTCTTCAAAATCTGTTGGCGTCAATCTATTCTGGGAGAAAAAAACTACCTGCAGGTTCTCCCCCGTCTATAAGTGATACAAAAAGTTGACCGTCACATTCAGTCAAACTTGAGGACAAAGCAATTTGACCCTGAACGTTATTTAACAACCCAGAAACCAGCCTGTTTTACTGGAGTGTTCATCTTCCTCCGCACAAACCAATTTTCTACGAAAACTCTTCTTCGTCCCCCTTAATTTTCTGAAGTCCCCCTGAGAACGACGAATCTGGTATGTGTATGTGCATGCAGGGTTAGATCTGGGTTTGCCTCTTAAGTTGTCGCTCAAATGCCCGGGTTCTCCAGGTATTATGTGAATCCATCCATGGTCGCCGTACGCTCATCTTGTAGTACTGCTTTGAGCTTCCTTGGAGTCTTGGGTTATCCCATCTCTCAGACACTAAAATGAGAAGAGGTTCCCAAGAAGAAATGATCATCACCACTCACGGTGAGTTGGGGGTTCTTGTGAAAATACGTAGAGATCTATATATAGAGATACGCTATCTCCTTGCAGTCACACGCCCTGAATGATGTGCAGATGAAAAAATAGAGTGATACAAATTTAGGTTCAAAATCCACCTTATTTGATTTTGCGATATCAGGGGCCAACCAAACACCATGATAAGAAGACCCCAAAACAATCACCGAAATATTAGTTCGACAGTATTAAACTGTAAGCTCGTTGCAATTAAGAATGCACGGGAGGTTCGAGTGATCACTTCAAAAATCTTATCGCGAGCGGAGGAAACAAGGAAAAAGGCTTGTTTGGCAATGGTAGGTGGCTCGTGAGAATTTGGGTAGTTCAAGGGTTTTCTCATTTAACAGACCGCCCTTGTGACTTATATGTTACGAACATGGTTGAATTGCAAGTTTGAACACTTTTGTTTAGGATTTTGGAAAATATGCAAAATTTGTTTGTGCACACTTGAAAAAAATCGCAACCAAAGAAAACTTTTATTGCATATTCACAACCGTAAGTGATGTTTGAAAAACTTTTTTGCATGAAAACAATGAATTACCCATATTTTTCCAAAATCTTAGCCAAAAGTGCTCAAACTTTCAATTCAGCTATTGTCATAATATATAGGTCATAAGGGCGGTCTGAAAGATGCAAAAACCCTTAAACTGCCCAAATTCTCACGAGCCACCACCTACTATTGCCGAACGATTCTTTTTCTCTTGTTTCTTCCACCTGCGATAATAATTTTGAAGTGATCACTCAAACCTCACGTGCATTCTTAATTAGACTTTATTAAAGCCTTCAAGGTATTTCTTACATTACACCTTCTAAACTTAATAATTTTAAGTTTGTCAAGATTTGGTTTTATTCACTTGGACATCAAGACACTAATCCTTGCTTCCACGTTGATTTTGCTTACACAAACTCAGGAATTCAATTCTTTAATGACTTAAAGAGGCCAGCGAAATTTCCGAATTATGCACATTTTCAAGTACTCACCCCCTCAAAAAAATCCTTTCTGACCATTTGTAACGCTGCACAGTCATTTTGGCAAAACTTACTTTGTAAGAACTCACTTGGCGAAAAAGTGCAGGCTTTGTTGAATCGAAAAACTCTTAATCACATTAAAATCGGAATTATAAACATTTGAAAATTTTAGTGATGGACCTAAAGGGCTCATAACCGAAACCGAAAGATTCTGACAAAAGAGGGCTTAACCAAAACCGAAACCGAAAGCAACTGACTACAAAATTGTATAAATGCAAAATCCACCTTTAAGATTCAATTGCTCATGAGTAGGGACGGTCAAAAAGTGTAAAAAGATTTTTGGTAACATAAACACATTTATTTGCCTTTTTGCACTTTTCGCCTTTATTTGCACGAATTTTTTACGAATTCGGCCTAAAATGAACAAATTGTTGAGAGTTCGCTATTTCTTCTTTGAAAATGTTTACTTTTGGAAGATTTTTTTTCAAATTTGAAAAGTAAATCTGATTTTACGGCTCCCAGCGTAGGCTAGCATAGTATTGATTACTACTACTTTAATATCTAAATTTTGCTCTTCAAGATTGAAAAATAACAAGCAGATGACAAGAAAGTATCTGAAGCTTTTTGTTTCAGAAATTTCAGTTTTTTGAGAATTTTTTAGATTTTATTTGCGCTTTTTTGGTTTTTATTTGCGCTTTTGACCTTTTTCCGCATTTTATTTTACGATTTTGGGCTGATTTTTGTGCAACTTTTGGTAACTAAAAACTTCTTTTGAATTGCACTTTTTGCCCGTCCCTACTCATGAGCTTTATGTTGGGTAGTCGCAAATTTTGAAAAATCGGGAAACTTAAATTTCAGAGGTTTTTGGACAAAAATTTTTCAATTTTGTTATCAAACTCCTTCCTTTGTAGTGCATGTCTGCTTTCGGATTCGGGAGGCACAACCGAAACCGAAAATTTGCCCGAAATTTCGGTTAGTTAATTATTTGCACTATATTACAACTTGTAAGATATGAGTGGTTTATTTTGAAAACATTTTATCCATATTCAAAGATTTCGACAAAGTTGGTACATTTCTATGTCAAGTGAGTCTTCGACAAATTGATTTTTTGGCATTTTTTGGCTTAGAAGTGAGTTTTGACAAAAATGAACGAATCTTCTGTTACTAAACCATGCTGGTCGAGTCTCTTTTGCATCGGAACTCTATCTGTGGAACTTTTTGGAGGATGCTGACAGACAACGCACTAAAGTGAAGTACTGTACAACAACTTCTGGGAAGCTGGTGAAGAAATGCGATTAGCGACGCTCGGCGTGCCAACATGTATGTACGAATGTACTGTAGATACTTCATACCTACAGTACCTACATGAACACCCGGTAGATACTCAATGCATGATGGTCAGTGTGAATTTCGAATTCGACGAGGCACGAAGCCAAAGAAATTGAAGTGAAGATTGAGTGGAACGGCAAGACAGACCATGGCAATCTGAGCGATAACTGATTAAATACTGTGATTGAACAAGGATTTGGCGAAAAAGATTACACTTCCTCAACAAGTCAAAGGCACTTTGCTAAGGTAAGACTGAGATAAACTTCATCTGGTATTTGCTTGAATGCAAAATATTGTGCTTGCATGAACCAATATGTACAAACAAGCTGCATATTTTATCAGTCTTTTTCGCGGCTTGACAGAAAACCAGACGGTTGATTGAGCTTCAGTGAAGGTCTGTGAGTTTTTTTTGAAGGCACCGAGTGTAAATTTGGTGTTTAGCAGTGTGACTTGGGTACAAATCTTGGCACATCACTTCGCTTTAAGTTCTACACAGGGGGCGATTGGTAAAAAGTGCCTCTGGGGCGAAAAAGAAATGGTCACAACTTGATTCATGGCGAGATTATCCAGCAAAGGGTTAAGTGCAAGCAAGAAAGTGAATCCCTGGAACAAATAACATTCATTCAAAAAGCGACAGAACCTGTTTTGTAAGTAGATATAATTCAAATAAAACTCGTGATGTTTTGAACCCAACTCTCAAGTTAGCAATTTATGGATGGGTGCTCAACCTCAGAAACCTCCTTATCAAAAGATTCAACCGACATACTAATCCAGGTTTGAAATACGCAACAGCGCCTCAGAAAATGAACAATGGAACACCATTGTCAAGACTTGAAGGTTATTATGAATGGTGAGAACGATTCGCGTGTTGCACAAATAATGCCTCATAAACGACAAATTGCTTCCTCACAACTTACTCCATTACTACACAACACACATTGGAAAGGGCCAGACATGTATAAAATTGCCAAGACTATTGCAACCATCCATGGAAGAGCGAGTTATTCGTTTTCAGAGAATGGAAAAAGCTCCACTTCCAATGTTAATTTTCACGGGTGGGTGTGAAAGAAAACATTCATTAAGCGTGGATGGGAAAACCTTGTTTTACCGTACTGAGGACTATTTCATTTGAAATTCTCGGAGTTGAAATCTCCCAAGAATGGCTCAGTTTAATGTTGGGGAAATTCCTTGAGTGCACGATAAGAAACCATAAGTAGGGACGCATACCTATTTCTAGAGCAGAGGTCAGCAACCGCTTTTGGGCTAGGGCTCACCAAATTTGACTACTACGTGTAGTCTAGGGCCCACCAAGCAGACGCTAGTAGGTCCAAGGGCCCACAAATTATCGATCAAAGAGCTTTGAACCTATGAGAATAGTACTATGGATGGCTCATGGGCCCACCAACGACCGCCCTTGGGCCCTCATGTGGGCCCAGACCCACCGGTTGCCGACCCCTGGTCTAGAGAATAAGGTTTTGTACCAAAAGTATACTCAAGATTTTTGTCATTCTGTGCCACTTTTGAGTCTCCATCTCAATGTAGACCACAAGAAAGCTCGAAACGAAAAGTAATGACCATCGAATGCAAGATATACTGCTACCATTTCATTCAGACTTCATAAACTGCTCTTTTTACTCATCTTGACTCGTCGAGAGCCACAAACTAACCAGGACACCACGTCTCCTCCCGGCAGAGTATGTAGGGTATAAATAAGGACGGTCGAGAATAATCAATTTTCATTCCCGGATATAAGATTTTAACATCAAAGATTTGTTCACCTGCATTTCCGCCATTGCCAATTTTTCATAAAAGGTTTGGATTTTGTGATCAAACTTTTCTAAAAAACAACAACAATGCGAAGTGCAAGGGAAGGTTTGAGTGATCTCTTCAAAAATCTTATTGCTCATTATCGGATGAAAGAAGAGAAAAGGCTTGTTCGGCAAAGGTATCAGGCTAGTACGAACTTGAGCAATGGAAAGGTTTTCGCATTTTGCAGAAGAGAAAATTCTCAACAAAAGGCCACTGTTCTTGTGTAAGTACAAGTGTAAGTGATGTTACAAGCACTGATTTGAATGGTCAAATTCCAAAACCATCAAGGTACCAAACTAAATGCCGTGTTTGTACCTGTTTCTCTTCAATATCAAAAGTCTTTTTAAGTGCTTGCTATTATTTAATTAAAAGAATTTAAAAGATTAAATTTTGGAAATTCTTGCAAAAGTGAGAGTCAACATCTCCAAACTTGCATTTTTTAAGATTTTAAAGAAAACTGACATTCGCTTCACCTAGATGGCTCTTACATGATTTAGCATGCCCTTAACACATCCTAATAGGGTGCCCTCTCTTTTTGTCAAAATGAACAACTCTGCCGTCAGAGGAAGTCTCCTTAAGGAAGCAAAGTTGAGCTTCAATCAAAGAGAAAATGACAATTAGCGCCATCTTGAGATAGAAACATTTGTGGGTGCTTGTGGTAGATAATACGCCTCAATTTGCAATTGCTCAATTTGACTTTTTTATGTTTTGAACACAAGAATATCGTGACTGAGCTCCAAAAGACTCGAAATATTAAGAGAAATCCATTTTAAGAAGGAAGCTGCAATTTTGGTAACAAATCAAAGTTGAGGATAGATATGAAATCAAGGGACTTTGCCCCTGTTTTGGCTCCATCTAGTTGTGATTTTTGTAACCTTCAATTATCATTCTTCGTAGTGGTCTGTAAAATGCGAAAACCCTTTCACTGCCCGAATTCTTACATTGATTAACAAGCCTTTTCTCTTCTTTCATCTTCCCATGAAAAGATTTTTGAAGAGCTCACTCAAACCTCCCCCTGCATTTCTCATTGATTTCCCCTATCTACTTACATATTTAAATATTTGGGGGTTATTTAAATATTTTCTTTAATGATTTGATGTTACTTTTTATCAGTGATGGGGAGAAATTGTAACTGAAAAGAGACGGAAGAATTGTAATTGACATGCAATAGTCATGTAATTGACATGTAATTGAAGTCAACTGCATTTTCGGATAATGTAATTGTAATTAATTACATTTTTTGATGAAGTAATTATAATTTATTGCATTTTTTGATGACGTAATTGTAATTATAATTAATTGCATTTTTCAAGTAATTGACACAACTCTGCTTTTGATATTATCTAAATATTACGCCTTCAAAATTAAATATTTTCGGCCGCTCTAGTGGCGAGTAACTCTTTTTGACATGGCTGAATTGATACTCTTGTTGGTTAGCAAAGGTACGATTAACATTTCTTTTTTCGCTATTTGATTTTGTAGCGTCTTTCATCTGTTGTATTTTTAGGTTTCCATGGTAAAGTAAAGTTCCCAGAAGTTTGATACCCCAATGAAAAGATGCTCTAATGATAGATGAGTAAGAAAATAGCCGTGGGAAGAGAAGGAGGGGCCTTGGTGGTTAAGTTGCTCAATGGGGGTTGAAAACTAATTAATCACATCACAATCTGATCACAACTTGATTTGATCAGTAGGGACCAGATTTTTATTTTGGAAAAATAGGCTTTCCCAAAGTTCATTGGTAAAAGGTGACTTGAATAATAAATATTATTACTTGACGGTAGTGATGGACCAAAAGCACTTTCGGCCGAAATCTTGGCTCAAACTCTAGCAGAAATTTGTTTTCGGTTGCGCATACCGAACCCAAAAGCAGACTTGCATTATGAAGAATGGAGTTTGACAGCAAAATCAAAGATGATTTTTGTCCCAAAACCTCTAAAACTTAATTTCGGATTTTTTAGATTATAAAAAATACAAATCTTTAAGTTATTGACAACCTTTGAGCACATAAGCAATTCAAGTTCTAAGATGAATCATGCATGTACATAACTTTGCATTCAGCTGCTTTCGGCTTCGGTTTTGGTTTTGGTTTCGACTTATCACTACAGGACATAATATTTTTGCAATTAACATTCCCTCCTAAACGGGCTTTTCATATTTTGTCTACCGGGTGATTCCAAAGAAACGGAACACCTAAGTCTAAACACGTGGTTAAACCCATACATGAACCTTGCCTTAATTGGATATGATTTTCCAACTACTTGGCTTGAAGAGTTAGACATAGTAATTTCCCAATAGTTCGATGTTCAAGCGACGACACTTTTTCCCTTGAAAGGTCATTTTTGAAAACAAAGTGTTCGTGACTTCGACCTTTTTCTCCTTTCCAAAATTTGGCTAAAGATAGAGAATAAGACGACATAAAGGGAACAAAACCATACGTATCTTAAGAATTGTTATCCACCGCATTTTTTCAAGCGTGTTACATTTTTTGTGTGATCGACCATTTCAGACTTACTGACATGATTTGCTTTTCCATTTCTTATGAATCACCCGGTAAAGAGCAGCCTAAAAGCTGAGCACAATTTTTTGGTTGCCATGATGATTTCTCAAAAGGTAGAAAAATGTTAATTAAAAGAAATGTGCCCGTTATGGGCTTTTGAATATTAGACCGTGCCAAAACATGTTTTTTCAAAAGTCAAGCACATTCAAAATGCCAGGTTTTCAAATAGCTATAACATATTGTTTTTAGAATTTCAAAAAGAAATATTGGGCTGAAGATAATCAATTTCAAATTCCGTCTCTAATGATCAGACATTTATTATGAAGGAGGAGTACGAACGTCTGTGGGAGGCTTGGAATTTGCCAAAAGAGTTTGATCGAGGGCGTATTTTTGGAGCTCGCCTGGAGTCAAAGATGGAATCTTTTCTTGCTCAAAAGCTTATCAAAAGTCCCTAAACTTTCGCTTATTTTGATATTGTCGGTAGTGGCTGGATTCATCCGATTCTTTCAGTTCTTTATAACTGATTATCCCGTTGGTAACATACAAAGTCTCATATTGCTAGTGTGGAGATATTCTGGAATTTGGAAATTTGACATGCACAAGAATATCATTAAAAGGACTTAGAGGGAATGACAGTCCGATCTGTGAAATGTGTTAAAACTGACGTCATTTTTTGACGTCGTAAAGGAATTAGGGCTGACGATTTTCTCGAACATTTCAATTCTCGAGAATGAGAATTTCTCGAGAATTCGAGAAAAATTCTCGAGAATTCTCGAGAATTTGAGAAAAAGTGAAAATAGCGAAAAAAATGTACATTCAAAGCTTCCAAAGCACTTGAAATTTTTTTTTTTTGAAGTTTATACCAAAATCAATATGAACATGAGTGTGAAAAACAATGATTGGACCTCACGGACAATAATATCTGAAATTTCATTTCTGACATTTCTGAAACGTTCTACTGACATTGTTAAAACTTCGGACATTTTCGCATTTTTGGTCAGCTGTAATTTTCAAAACAGGGGTTTCTTGTACACACCACCACAGCCATTAGAATCTCGAAAAAAATCAGACACAGAATCTTGCCTCGAATCTGGACAGAGAAGATTTTGTTTGGGCTGGTTCACGAGTTATTTTCTTGTTCGAATGTACCATAAAGATGTCTATAAAGTTTCAAACATTGCTCATGGCTCCTATTGTTCTTTTACTTGAAACTTTTGTTTTGAATGAAACAGTTTTGCCATCAATTCCAAAATATGACCTAGAGTTATCTAATAAAAAATTCTCGAAAATTCTCGAGAATTCGGAAAAATTCTCGAGAATTTTCGATCCTCGATTTTTTCGAGAAATTCTCGAGAATTCTCGAGCGAGAATTCTCGAGAATCAGCCCTAAAAGGAATGTGGTCAATTTCGGATCACACAAGAAATGTGCCATTTTAAGATGTATTTCAAATTTCTTTTTTCATTCACTTCAGACTAAATCTGTCAGATATTCGTTTGAGAATAAAGACAGATCATCGTCACAATGGCTGCCATTGCTGGAGAATTGAGCAAACAGATCAAGGGTCATTCAGAAGGAGCTCAAGGCTTTCGACCATGGTGGGACACAGTCGAAGACAATATTATGTATTCATTTGTCATCTTGGGTAAGGCAAATAATCCATGTTCAACAAATATTGACCAACCTTTGGTTTCATTTCCATAACATACTGTACATTATGCGTGCTTCATTCTCAGGAATGGTAACACTTCCCATGACGTTCTTCTCCAAAACTCCCATCGAGTGTACACCTCACCCAAAACTTTGGCACAATGTCACAGAGGTAAGGATTTGAATTATTGAATCTAAAAACCAAAATCTAAAGCTGCCTGATTTACAGATTAAAGGTCTCTCACGGTTTTATCCAAAAGTGTTTTGTACCGAAACCATGATTGAACCCTTTCTGCTTTATCTTCCCTTCACTCTTCTCATGGTTCCCATTATGCTAACAGCCATTGAAAAGACTTTTGTCGTGTAAGGTTTGAACTAATAGATTGAAGATAATTGAATGCTTAAATTCGTACCAATCTTATTCCTAGGTTGTACAAAGTTGAGGATAAGATGAATCAATTCTATAACTTATTGGTGAAGGAATCGTTGGCCTCCGAGGATGTAGCCAACCTCAGTAAAGACAACATCAAAGATTGCCACGAGATCGTTCAAGCTTTCAAGACGAGCAATGCCTGTTATGTCTCCTATTTGTATCGGACGATTTTGGAGATCATCGGATCCATCGGATTGATTGGAATGTTCAGCTACTACAATGGAATCAATGGCTTGGGAGTGAGATTCTTCGATTGCGAGGTCTATGGGCATCTCTTTGAATGTTTGGTGCCAAACAGCCAGTGAGTTTAATCCCTTTCCTTTAGATATCTCAAGTTAACATGAAAAGAAAACCTTAACATTTGTTTTAAAGTGCTTCAAGTTACATTGCAATCAGTAATCTTTATCTTTTGTTTTAACATAAAATTGCTCAGGAACAGTGTAAGTATAATCAAACATAATATAAAATAAAAAGGTAAATAAACAATAGTTTTTTCCCTCTTAAAATCACATTTCATATCAATTTTTCACTCCCATCAAAGACAACGATAAGATACTAAAATTAAAGTGTTATTATTTTTGTGCATGCTAAAGAACGCATTTTTTCGTGTTTCAGGTTCTTCATGTACGTGTACATTCTAGCGTTCTGCTTCATCGGCATTTATTTGTTATGCTCGTTATACAATTTTGTGTGGATTGTTTCTCCTCGTGTGGGCGTTCTCTCCAAATTTCTAGATGGTTGTCATCGTCAAACGGATTCTTACACTGAACACTTGAAGGACATTCAAAAGCCAGTAAGTCTATGCAACTCTATTTGTGGACCGTACATGTAGCTTATTGAACCATAAACCTCCCATTTTTAGATCATTCGTTTGAAGCTCTATTTCAAACCCAAGGCCGAAGATTTTAGCCTGCTCATGAATCTTCTGGCCGAATCTCAAGGCTTGCCGGATGCTCTCCGGGTCCTCTCTTTATTTGAGCACCAATTCTCCATGTTATGGGAGCCTGAGAATATTCGATTGATGCAAAAGCGGGTATCGTATGAGCATATGGTCGTTGAGGAGGAAAAGAAGGAAGACCAAGAGAAAGTTGAACGAGAAAAAACGCCCCAAACACTCGTGGTCGCTTGGGATGACGCCAACATTGCTGAATATTTTCATAAGTATAGATAATCAATGCGGATAAGATTAGATTCAGAAAATATTTTATGCGAGTTATCCTTTCAGCTGCTTTGGGAAAAAGTATACTTTTGAGTATTCAGTGGACATCTCTCCCGAAACCGAAGCTCCGATCAAGTCAATTGTTTATTATAAGGAATCGACTTGGATGAAGTGTGAGGAGTTGGAGTTGTTATCCCACGATTATCTTCAAGAGAAGACTCCCATCAACGTTCCCCGCAAATACAGCCTTAGCTTTGATGGTCTTGAGGCTGGACAAACTTACAAGTTGACCTTTTCCACGGAAGTAGACGGACGCACAGTTGCTCAGACGATTCGTAATTTCGAATGTGACGATGTATAGATGTATAAAACGGCGTTGTGCGTCAGAAAATAATAAATCATGGTATTATCAAATTAATAACAAGGGCGAGGACTGGATTTCCAGCCATCTTTTATGTCAACATCACAATGCAAGATCATTATTCACGAGCCTATAATTTGTAATTATGTTGGTAGAATTATTTTTTCTTAGCTTTGACCTTTTGTAGATGGGGTGCGGAAAGCTTGACTTTTCCAGGAAGGTTTCTGGCTAGATCCTGATCTTTGACACTTTTCAACAGATCCTTATCCCTTTGGCTCGTGCCTCGATCGCCAAGAAACATCATCAAGGCCGTTTTGGTGGCCTTCCCACGCTTTCCAGTACCCGGGGTGATCTTCACCTTGAACTTATAGTTGGCCATGGTGTTATAAGGGGCCACTACCGGGACAGCAAACAACAGCTCATCTTCGGCTACGGGAATTCCTGAAGAAGACATCAAATTATGATTTACATGCTACTTAAAGTTTCGTTCACAAAATGATTCATACCTGTGAGCGAATCTAGCATGTCTAGTTCAGCATTCACGTTGGGAAGATCTTCCTCCACATCAGGTTCTCCCACTTGACTTTGATTGTCGGCGTGAACTTTGGGTGGTCTCGTTTTAGTCACGGGCATCTTCTTGTTTTCTTCTCCTTGAGGCTTCTTGGCATTGTTTTTCTTATCCTTTTTCCGCTCTCTCTGGGATCCTTGTAGGATCTTCATCTTGAGCTCTCTTTCTTCTTCCTCTTGATCCTTGTATTTTTCTTTCAACTTCTTCATCTTTCCCTTCTTTCCACGTTTGGGCTGACCATTTTTGTTTGTGTCTTCATTGTTCTCTTGGTCCGTTTCTTGAGCTTTCACCTGTGATTTCTGGTTAGCCTTGACCTTTTTCTGTTTTCGTCGAGGAGCAGCACTAAAAATCACTTGTTGACTTTCAGCCACTTCATCCTCTTCCTTGCTCTCTCCAGGAGCTCGAGCTTTTACCTCAATATCGCCTCCACGTGAGAGTTTGATATCAATGGCAGTATCAGGGAAAGCACTGACATCCTCATCACTCTCTGCATTTTCCTCTTTCACATTACCCGACTTTTCTTCATCTTCTTCGTCTTCACTTCCCGTGTTTTCTTCTTTGACATCTTCTAACTTTTCTTTCTTCTCCTCTTTGTCAATTTCCTCATCACTTGATTTCCCTTCATCCAAGTTGATTTCAACCTCAGCTAGACTATCCGTTACATCTTCAGTAGCATCTTCTGTAATGGGAAGCAAATCATCCTGAACTCGAACTTTCCTCTCATCTTTGTGTCTCGCAATAGAGTCATCTTCTAACTTGAACATGAATCCAAACCCAAGGACCAAAAAAGAAGGGGGCAAAAAGTTCTTCTTGCCCCTGATCATGAAACTACCCGCTGTCAAGTATTCTCCAGATGGGGCCGTTTTGGACACCTGGGAGCTTTCAACCCACCAAGCTGAGGTCACGACTTTGTTCTCCCAAGCCGCTGAATAACAAGAGGCCATCTGACCGGCTTCATTGAGGGTCTTGGGTGGGACTGGTTGACCAGTGGGATTCTTGATCACCACACTGCTTGCTCCATGAAGGTCAGCGTGAACATAAACATCGCCTGGCCTCATGTAGCGTTTCACTATCAACTCGTTTTGTTGCATGTCTCGACCAGCAATCACTAGGTAGTTTTCTGAGCTTATGAACCAGAAGAACTTTTCAAACCAGAACACTTTTCGAGCCTTATTGATGTTAGTAATGGCGGCCACTTCTTTTAGGGTCTGTTTGGTCTTCCGCTCAGCCGATTTCATGGCCACTTCATGAGATTGAAGGGTTTTCTGCTGCTTGTGCGCTGCAGACTTCTTTTGAGTGTAATATTTGCGGGCATTCGCTTGAGCACTTAAGTCGATATCAATGTCAATCACGAGTTCTTTGGGACTGAGGGAGATCTCTCCATTTTCATTTTCGTCGTCGTCACTGTCATCTAGATAAGCATATGGGTCTGTGAGCAACATTGAAAAGTGATTGGTCTCCAATTTGAGGCTTTTGATTCGGGATGCAACCGGATCGCCATTTTCCGTAGCTTCTTTGACCAATTCTTGAATTTCCGGCCAATCAATTTGATTCGCCAAAGCTGACCGGATCACCATGAGGGCATTGTCCACCAAAGCTTCATTGAACTCGATTAATTCAGCTTTGCGTCGATCATAGATTTGTTCTTGTTCTAGCTTCTCCAGTCGCATATCATGGTCCTTCTGGACATTCTCAAGTTTCTTCAGGGCCTGTTTCTCCAAATTCACCGCTTTCATTTCAATCTTCTGACTCTCCATCTTGCTATAGAACTCATCAACAGCTCGATCAAATGAATCAAAGCTGATCACGGGCTTATCTTCAAACTGTCGGAAGGCATAGGGATGGAAATCCACATAAGTCAGAAAATCCTCTTCTCCGCCATCAGCGCGAGGTCGGATATCTTTTTTCTGCACTATGTAGCCTCGCTTAGGCTCTTGCGCTACAAAAGCGCCCGCCTTTTCAAACACTTCCAATACAATGGGATCATGCTTTTCGGCTTGCCAATCGCGCATCTTGAGCGTGCCGGTCAAACCGGCGCCCAGCAATAAGTGTTCAAGCAACGCCGGCCCAAATTCAAACATGGGGTTGGCGACTTTTTTCAGCGTATCCGCGGGTTTAGCGCTAGCCCGCGCTGCTTGCCAGCGCTCTAAGGTCAGCGGCTCAAAATTTTGTCGCGCTAATTCCACTGGATAGGTTTGTCGGACCAGGAATTTTTCTTCACCTTGCACACGTGGGCGAAGAATGTTTAGAATATTGTATTGATAGTCCGTCAAAACCAAATTGCCTCGATCATATAGCTCCAAAATGACATGATAAGCCGCTTCTTCGCTTCCAAATTGCAAATCAATGACCCGATCCACGCCCAATTGTTGAATGGAGGCCAGTCTTTTGTTGTTGATATGTTTGCGTAGTTTCATGGCGAAGGCCGAAGGTGCGGCGCTTTTGGGCCATTCAAAGGCCGTGGTGTGGATACGTGAACCGGATTCGAGAAGAATCACGCTTTTCATGTCGGGTTGACCGTGAAGACGGAGCAAATAGGACTTGTGATCCATGTCATAGACCTGTTGGACTCGAAGGCCAATCAAGGCCTTGAGCTCGTCCAACTCGGCCATCAAGTCCAACGTGGTGAAACGGGTCTTCATGGTGAGCGGGCGGTCAAACAGGGGATGGATATGGACGATGTATCAAATAGTTTTTCACGTGAGGAGGATCGCTTGTTGAACAAGCATGAGATTTGAGGTTGTTGAAATGAATTCGTGGATGTTTGGCAAGGGTGACCAAAATCAACCGTGTTAATTTAAATTGAGTGCCCGACGCAAGATACAAAAGGCAGTAGTTATGAGTATTCCGTTTATTACCAGAACATTTGCGTTCTGGTTTTTATAGGGATAGGAAGGGCGTTGATCGTGCATGGTTGGTTTTGCCATGGTTGTGGCTGCTTACGAAGCTAAAAAAACGGGCCAGTTCGTTACATGTCTCTTTGGATAAGCTTTGGAGATATTGGCTTGAATTGCAGAGTTGGTTTCCAGTTGCGATCATACAGAATGATTTTATAAATGTTGTCTTCAAGCTGGGTCACTAAAGTTTTTTCTAGCGAGAGTCTCGTGCAATTATTTTTTGAGAAAAATGTCGAACGACCTTTTCGGTCGTAACACTGGTGGCCATTCTCATGAGAAAATATCATATATCGCAATTAAAGTGTAATGTAATTACTTTAAGCACAAAGTAAGCCTTAAAAATGAAATGATACACAAAGTAAGTCAAAAAACGAGCCTTTTTATGTGTAATGTGGCAAATACATGACTGTTTTTCTCATGGACTAACATTTCCTGCCATCAATTCAGAGACAACAGTGCTCAAAAGCCTCAAATGCTCTTTCAGGGACGCCAGCTTAAAAAATAACCAACCATATATTTCCAGCCACATCCCAGTCATTCACGAGGTTTGCTTTTCTCTTTAGTTCCAGCAAACAAACACAATGACGATCTATGCATTGCTCTCAATCCGCATTTTTTAATTTTTTACTTGGCCAATGAAATAGAGAATAGTCTCACTTCTCAGAAACTAGCACCAATGTTTCTTGACCGTATTGAATTTGATTTTGCAAAAATTGGTAGCAACACTGAAATCCTTCTCATTTGTCAAAACAAAAACATAACGTTAACTCTCACTTGAGAGACTTGAATTCGGATCCTTCCAAACATTATGGATTACTTACTCATTCGAAACATCCCAGCCGATTGGCACTCCTCCGACCTTCGATGGTTCTTCTCTGAATTCATTGAATCCCAAAGAATCGAGTGCTTCCACTTTCGTCATCGTCCCGAGGTCAAAACCGTGACAGCAACCTCTGCCACGCCCTCTCTTAATACTCCGCCCACTTCCACGGATACGCGTTGCTGTCTCATTAGGCTCTCGAGCTCCCATTCCAATGGATTCCTAGCTCGTTACCATCAAGTCCATTGGACAGACCGACAAGAGGTGGATTTGCTCACCAAATGTCTCATCCAGAGGGTCAAAGTCTTAGCTGATGGCCCTGACCAAGACAATAATGAAGAGGATTCCACTCGAAAACTTAAAGAAGCGGATCTCAAGAATATGCTGGAGTTGAAACCCCCGCCATTGATGCCTCAGGGCAATGTGGGCACCCCAACCCAATTTTTCCTCAAAGCTATTCAAGAGTGTCGCCTGCCGGTCAAATTGATCAGCAAGCTCAAATTAGAGTTTCCTCGCGCTCGTCGGCGTCGGATATATGGTTCAGTTCCCATGGATTATGGACCAACACAGCGGCGCCCTGTCTATTTGAATAGAGCGCAGGCGGAGACGCAAGCTCGGGCTGGCCCTTCTGTTGAGCGCTTGGGCGCTGCTGAGTCAGGCTCAGATGACGACGATGACGCGTGCGAGGAGTGGGAGCGACATGAAGCGCTCCATAATGATGTAGCCGCGCGCCGCGTTGACCCTACTGACATTAGCCAACAGCCGGGTACAAAAGAGAGGTTGTTTGAAGAGGAAATGGAGGTTACGTGGGACAAGGGTAGCTCAGGGTTAGTCTTTTATACTGACGCTCAGTATTGGAAAGCCCAGGAGGGGGATTTTGACGAGCAGACGACAGACGATTGGGACGTGGACATGGAGATCTATTATGATGAAACAGCAGGGGATAAAGATGCACGTGACTCTGTGAGCATGCGAACGTCAACATTTTACCGTCAAGGCCGAGAGCTGCCAAGTGCTTTCAAAGGACAGAAAAGGCAAAGAAGCGGTAAAGTAGAGAGCCAGGATGACTTGGGAGGAAAAATTGGGAAATTTGAAAAGCACACTCGAGGCTTCGGACGGAAAATTATGGAAAAACATGGATGGAAAGACGGTCAAGGTCTAGGCTCGACATATATTGGGCTCACAGATGCTCTTGGCAATGAAGGTCAGACGGACAAGTCTGGATTAGGCTACGAGGGAGAGAGTATTTCACGATTTGTGGCCCCCAAGCCTAAAGGAAGAGAGAGGCAGTCGATTCGCGACGTGATTATCTCGACCAAATATGACGCCCCTAACAAAGTGGACCCGTACGAACCTCTCATGCGAACTAGACCTCAAAACTATTTGTCTCATCGAGTAAAGAAAAATGCTTCAATTACTCATCCTTTGTAACATTGGTTATTGTTGTCCTTTTTGTTAATATTTCAATTATTTCCATGTTTTTTGTCTACCTTCAAATTAACACACAGCAAAATACATTCTGGATTAACGGTATTTCATTCATTTTTTTTGTTTATTCAATACCCTACATGTCAGATAACTCAAAGGGTTTCACGAAGTACTCTGCACGAGTTAACCTCTTCTAAATTGTTTCTTCATTGACGTTCAATCACAAATAAATCACTCCAAAATGTCCGTTAGAACGTTGTGTTGCTTCACGGATTTATGTGAACCCTGCATGCACTTTGTTTCCTGATACAAAAAAAATCAATCGCAGTTTCATTTGAAATCGAAAGCTCTATTTGCATCACGCCCTTGATTGGAAACGGGACTTAGCGGCAATCTTAGCAAAACTCCTGGGGAGAGCAACTTTTTCTGCATTTCTTTTGACATTAGTTTTATATCTGGTTTGTAGAAGAGAAACTCCTGAATTTCCAATTTCCAATTACAACTCCAAACGTTCGATTTCCCCCTTCAGCTGATACTATTCCCACAAACTAGAGCGATCATATGGTCATAATGGTTCCATTCAACTTGTTCCCGCGAGAGTTCCTCTCAATCCACGATTGAACCTGAGGCAGATATTTTCCCAGACAAGCCTGATTGGCCTCAATTTTTCTGCCCATGACCTCTATGAACCTCTGTTCACTCTCACAAAATCCCACTTCCCACTCAAACAGATCTCGGTAGATGAGTTGTCGAAGACGGTGAAAAGACGTGTCTCGACTCGAGTTCAAAACGATTTTTCGTAATAACTGAGCCTCAAAATCGCTTTCACTTAGATCACTGCCATCCAAGCTGTTCAAAACATTGGCAATTAATTGATCCACTCCGTTGTCGGTTTCAATAGAGCCTAAAAACGGGGCTGAATTCAGTAAGGAGGACAGATCTCGATGAGCCGGAACCAAAACCGGCTCGACAATCGACCTCGGTTGTCGAGTAGTTGCTCTGGAAGATTGGGTTTGTATTGAGTTACTCTGCGCTTTCTGTCGCTTCTTGAGCTTTTTCTTTTGATTTTTCGACAGCTTCTTGTGCACTTCTGGATCATTACTCGTCACTTTGTCCTCACTAATCTGATGGAGATCATTGCTTGGAATTTGTCTTTGTTCCTCTTGTTTGTTCAAGGGCATCTCTTGGCACGACTTTGCAGCGGAACTTGTCGTTGTTATCGTCGCCACTTTGTTATGTTGGATAACGGCCGTTTTAGGTTGGGCAAACTCCAAGAGAGCTTTTCTGATATTGGCATACTTTTCATTCACGATGTCCTTTACAATTTGAGACTGATCATATTCGTCAATTTTAACGAGTTCGTCACTTTTATGTTCCTCTTCTCCGTCACTTTCGTCAGCGGTCAGAAGGTTGAGTTGTCCTATTAGAAACGGTCCCTGATCGTCTCCTTCCTCTTTATTCTCATGGACCTCGGTTCTGCTTTCAGCACGGTCATGCTTGGGTGCATCAATCTCTTTGACAGTGACCCAATCACCCTCTTCCTGATGGCTCTTGTCTTGCTCATCATGGGGGTCAAATACATTCGTATGTCTTTGATTTGTCACATGTTCCGTGTCACAATTCTCGTTTGTTTCCAAACGATCTTGACGCGGGATGTCGCTTTGTTGTTCCTCTAAAGAGGGAAGGCTCTCTGTGGGACTTGGGATCGAACCTTCTAAATAACCAGAGTCCCACATTTTGGAGTCATCCTTGTCTAATGTGTTGAGTAGCTCTTGAATGTCTTGACTGGTCGGACCTGCAAATATATTTAGATGTAACTTTTTGCGTTGTTCAAGTTTTCTTTGCAAAAACGTTTTCAAATTTGCCATGTTTTGTCCAGTCCAAGTTGTTGAGCCTTTCAACAAGCTTTCTTTGTAATTCAATACACTTTCAGTAATTTTTATGCCTCATTTTAGAACAACCTTTACTACTGTAAAACGAGAGAAAAGGGCGGATTATTATTGCACTGATCCTGCAGGATGGCCAGCCTAAATGTGATTCGGGACTTTTTAGTTAATTTTCCCCATGACCCATTAGTTTATGGCATCATATTGCTTTTTAATTTGTTTTTCCAGTTGATGTGAGCATTGATATTGAGGTTGTTCTGAACAAACTCCTGACAAATCATTCACTTAAAAAACATCAAAGGCCCCTTTTTACCTGTCAAGAGAACCTCTCTTTTGGTTGGAATAACGATGGTCGAAGCATCGCCCATTTTCTTGATCTCTCGTCGCAATTCCTTCATTTCTCTCAATAGTCTTCGCCCTTCCCTCAGATTATCTGGACTGCCTTCCTTTTTAGGGCTCACTGATCCCAATGTTGAGATCTCTGAGACATCTGATCCAGCAATGGATATGTTATCCAACGACGGATGCCTCTCAATTGGAAAAGCAATGAGGTTCTTTTCCTTCTCCACATCATAATCGTCCCACAACAACGACTCTCCATCGCAAGAATCGACGGTTCCAAAGGAATTATGGCGTTGTCGCATCATATGATTGGGTATGGCCAATGTGGGTGTGGCCGGTGAGCAAGGAGGTTCGATGGGATGCTCTTCAGATTTGATTTGACTCTCCTTCATCAAGGAATGAAGGATCTTTTCGTCAAGTCTGACCCGTGATCGACCCACTTTGCGGTGTTTGGGCTTCGAGGATCGGGATCTTGTGCCATATTTGTCCCTTGTTCCCACTTTGAATTCGAGCTTGTACTTTCCTTGATGTCTTTCCAAGCGCCATTCAGAGAATTTGGAAAGAAATACCAGAAGGTCTCTCAGAGATAATGGAGTCATCATTTTCCAGCTTCAAAATGGGTGGATGTTCTTCGAGGCAACACCAGAGAATTCACAAGAGACGTTTCGCAACGTCTAAAACAACACAAGTTAATGCTGAGGGCAAAGTAGCATCTTCGACAAAGCATGGACGACTCGATTTGAGCGTATTGAGAGAAACTGAGAGGATGAGAGAAGTGAGCCTGGCTTTGCCCAAGCCCAAACTCTCAATGCATAACTGCTATGCATTTTTTACTTGTCTTTGTCCATCTGGAGAGTTGCCAGGGAATCCAGATTCATCTGATCTCACTTACCCGCATGTCATATGCTTTCGCCACTGAAGATGTTGATGAGCGATAATTCGAGGTTGGGGTGAACTGCATCCGATGAAAGAGTCGCCAAGTAAAATTATATTTGGTTGCGATCTGAGGTGGCGGGGAAAAACTCATCTAAATGCTTTTCGAAAAGAATGCAAAAAGAGGTTAATATAATTATGACTTTTTTACGCAAAACAATTGACAATCGAACCATTTGATTCACACTTCTCCGTCCAGTTTATCATTGTTGCTAGAAAGTTGTTTACAAATCACGAGTTTTTTTAACTATATAGAAAAACATTCCTATTTTTTCATAAATATTTACTGTTTTTGAAGTCCTTGGAGGGCATCTGAAGACCCACTAGCTTACAGGGATAGGCAGGTAAATTGGCAAAATGTTCCCTAGAAGATTAATGAAAGTAAATTTTGAAACGCTTTCTTATATAGATGAGAGTTTTCTATGTGTACAAAGAAACAAACCAATTTTGGCCAAATTTTCATTTTTCAACGAAACATGTCGCAAGAAACTCGAAGAATTGCCATTGTGGAAAGGACCCAAGCGGGTCACAAGGCCATGGAGATCAAGACAACTTTCAGTTGTCCTAAAAGGATAGTTTACTGAGTCGATAACCATTGGATAATGTCAGACGAGTTTAGCCTTTTACAAGAAGCACTGGAATTATGGAGTGGGAGGCTAGCAATGAGAATAATGATTTCCGGTAAGAACAATTCAATCACGCTCTTCTGCATATGAGACTTAGCATGTGTTGACAAGAATACGTATTTCAATTTTCAGCTCAATCGAACGTCGGAGACAAAAGTTATGCTCTTTCAAAGCTCAGTACAGATCCTACCGAGAATGAATGAACTAGCCCTTTTGTGGTAATCGTTTTACCACAAAAGGGCGAACTCATTCATTCTATGCTCTCTTCAGTACATAAGTTTGAGAAGGCATAACTTTTTACTCCGGCATTCGATTGAGCTGAAATTTGAAATACGTGTTCTTCTCAATGCAAGCCAGGTCTCATTTGCAGAAGAACGCAAATGGTTCGTTTCTGCTGGAAATCATAATTCTCATTGCTAGCCTCGCACTCCCTGATTTCCGTGCTTCTTGCATCATATCACGCTTTTCAAGAACTCACAAGATTCTCAACCCGACCTTCCCAGCTGGCCTGATGGGGGTCCATAAAGGCCTCGCCAAGGATCCCTATGATTGTCCTTCTGAAAAAATAGATGTCAGGGAAGTCCTGGAGAAGGTTGTCATCCCCTTGATAGATACTGAGGATTGCATCAATAAATTGATCTTCCAACAAGATTCCGCACCCGCACACCAGGCAAAAGAGTCACCTTAATATGGCTCTGACTCTCCTGATTTGAATTCGCTTGATAGTTTTTTTTTAGTTAGGTTATTGGATTTTCAAATCATCGATGAAATCAACGAATATTACGAAGAAGAAGGTATGTATAGCCCATCACACCAACATTGAGGGCCTCAAGATGTCCACAAGATCGCTTTTTTATCTTTCTTAAAAACTATTTTCAGTTTGTTCAAACTTATTTCTAGTTTGCTTAACCGGTTTAACCTATTATTGTCATATTTCGTCATTTTTTTTAAATGTGAGAGCATCACCTAATGAAGAAAGTTTGTAACATGATATCGTAACTTTAATGTACAGTACATTTTGTACACGACATCTAAAACAATGTTTGACAATCGCTTAACACATTATGATATGGCCCACTTACATAGTTTTATTGAAAACAATACAAAAGAGTTTCAATCGTTTTTTTGTTCAAAGTTACATGGTCATGATAAAGAGATGTCACTAGAGAAAGACGCTTTCAATTGAAAATCTCTTTGTGTGTTCGTTAACGAACAAGCTGGGCATTGATAAAAGTATAATACAGACTCATGAGAGGAATGTTCATAAATTGGTGATGGCAGTAATTCATTTTCAAGTGGAGTTTGATCAGATTTCAAATGAATTTCCTTCAAGCTCCCAATTGATCGCTCCATAGATCGTATCTTTCCTTGGAATCTCGATGAGACAGAAGCGCCCTTTGAGTGAAGACGAAGATGACTCCGCTTAGATTCCGGATCTCTCTCTATGTGAGGTGAATTTTTCAATTCAATCCACATTGGACATGACTCCATGGATCTGGAGTGCTTGGACTTTGTTCCTCATTTTTGTGATCCAAGTTGGCAGCGATCACCTTGTTCCATTAGATGTGATTGACACGCCCGGCTCTGGGCGTGTCATGGAAATGGAAAATTCTGAAGAGAACTTCGAAGTCGTGCCGTATCATGAGCTCTTCACGGCGTTATTAAAGAAACTAGAGATGTTTCGCAAATCAGATCCTTTCCAGTCGACCGAAGAAGTGTCTTTGCTCCCGAGATCCGATAGGAACACTTTCAATCCCAATCTTTCTTCAAATCTAAAACCAACTACACTTCCCCATGTAAGAACTAACCTTTGTGATAAAGATATTCTTAAACGAGTTTACGCTTCTACATTAGGTGTTTGGCGAGGCTGATCCAAGACTGAATCTTAATCATCATGGTCGCAAGAACGACCAATTAATTCCACCATTTGAACCCACTTTGAAATGGTTTGACCGCTCTCTTGGAATCTTGAAATCTTTTCCGGCAGAGCCCGCAAAAATCAGGCGAGCCTTTTTTCTCCAAGATCCACAAGTTTCGGAATTCTCTGATCTCAGTCGAAGGAACCTTTTTGCCAAAGAGCACAATATCCCAGGTGATTTTTAGACATGTTTTAGTTGTACAAATAATGTTATGACAGCTCCTTTTCTTTATGGAAATAGTTCGTTCAGACTCATGTCCTCGCCTCAAGACTCCAAAGTGCGACCCTCGTGCTCCTTATCGATCCATTGATGGATTGTGCAATAATCTTCAGAATCCACTCTGGGGATCATTTTTGCACGCCTATCAACGTTTTCTAAAACCGGAATACTCAGATGGTAAGTTCTTGATTTTAGCATCTTAATTTTCTATTAATTTAGTCTGAAAAAGCTCAAGGTGTTTACTGAATTTATCGAGTTTTATTTTCTTACTTCTATATTTATCTCTAAATAGTGCTGGAGAATCGGGCTGGAACTCTAAATGGTGCAAATAAATTAGCACTTAAAAAGAAAAATGTCATTTAAAAGATGTATACATTTTTGAACAATTTTTGACATTTTCAACATTTTTGAATTTGACAAAAGGTCAATCATATTGAGCTTTGATGAATTATTTGAAATGACGCACCTTCTAAAACTAATGTTTGTGTTGGCTGGAACTGAAACGTTCAGCAATTGTGGTGGGCTCATTCATTCTTTCTAAAGAACCTTTTAAAACTTTAGTTTCCCGTGCAAACCCATTACATTTAATTTTCTGTATTTACTGATTCTTCCGGTGCAACTTGAAACGGAACAATATTGAATTGACTCTCAACCTTTGCTCTAGAACTAATTAAAATGTCAACTCTTGCACATCTCAGAAACATTATTTTGTAAAAACTAACATCAGAGTGTCTTGTATTCAATTATTGTTATAACTAAGAGAAGTGAGTTTTTTGTGCTTTTGGATGATTAATATTTTCAGGGTGACCTAGAAAGATTTGGATGTCATTAAAATAGTGCCTAAAAGCAAAACTTCGGAGGGAAAGAATTGTGGAAATAGAATCGGCATCTGACATCTGAGATTTGGCATAAAATGAAGTTAAATTTATGGGAAATGACAGAGTTTGAAAAAAAAAAAGATATTTCTTCCCGGTTTTTTTCATCTCGCCAAAACCATATTTGGATAGCTTCTAATTAGCTCAAGTTCCGCACTTGAATTCTTGGATTCCAATCATCGAAGGAAATTTGTCTCCATAATTTGACTCAAGACAATGATAAGTAAAGGACAAGACAAGCTGTATTTCATAAATCGGATGGACATTGAGAAGCACGCAAAAAATACGAGAAAGTTTTCTTTGTCTTCCATTTATAGCCGTTTTAATGAAAAACTATACAGTGCATTGTACTTGGTTTTCAAAATCTGATCCATCATGGTATTCAATTATTTCACTGACACTTTAAAGAAGAGCCCTTTTCCCGACAAGATGTCTGTCGCTGTGTCTATGTTGAAGACTTGAACAACTTGTCTCTCAAAGATCGCATGACCCTCAAACGGAACTTTGGATTGTCTAGGTTCTAGAGAGAGAGATTAGATCATTGAACATCTTTCTTTTATTTGAAGGGAAAATACTGCCTCGTGGAGCTCGATACGATAGCCAAAAAGGCTATCTCTCGGTCCTTCCCAATCCTCGACAGATCAGCGCCAACTTCCATATCAATCGAAACATCTCGGATCCGACTCACTCTCATATGTTGATGCAATTTGCACAATTCATCGCACATGACCTCACTGGTTTGGCACGAGATGGTTGGTGATCAGTTCATGTGCTGATTGCAAATATTTCAGAACATAACTCCATTCTTAATTGACCATCAGATTATGATTGTTGCAAACCCGAGTTCCAAACCATGTTCCAATGTTTTCCCGTGGATCTCAGAGGTGACGCCATCTTTTCGAGATTCAACAAAACGTGCATGACCTTCACACGATCAAATTGGGATTGTCAGTCCAATGTTCCTTGGATGGAGCAATTGAATGGAGCCACCTCATTCATCGATGGCTCCAATATCTATGGGAGTAATCAAGCGAAATCTCTTCTCATTCGGGGTGGGGAAAACAGACGCGGCGGATTATTAGTGGAAAACCCAAAGTTGAACCGTTTCAACATTCCAACGCGAGAAGATTTAGGTAAGTTCGTCGACGACGATGATGATCAAGATATTTCGGGTCCCGTTGCAATAAATTACATCTCTGAAGGCTTGCCATCAAACGATCCTGAAGCTGGGAGTGACTTCATCTCGGGTGATTCAAGGAATGCTCTTCAACCCACTCTGTTATCGTTGCACAATCTGTTCTTGTTGGAACATAATCGAATCGCCCGATCAATCCTCAAGGCCATGAGGGGAAAATTGGACCACCTCAATGAGAAAGATCGAGACGAGTTGCTTTTTCAGGTATCATATTTATTCTATTTATCTATTTGCTTGAGCTCAGAATGAACGTCATCAGCCAATTTTCTAGCCATTTATAACTGGCTGACCGCAAAATGAATGCCAAAGGCCAAATGGTTTTTGATGTCACGAACGTGTTGCACTTACTGAATCTGATGCCAACATATTTTGCACTACTTAGCTATACCAAATCTCATTAGTTTTCGCAATCTATCGAGGCTGTCAAGCTTCAACCGACACGGTTGATTTGATTGCAAACATACTTGATTGTGTTTTGGAAGCACGAATTCGTTTTGGTGTTGTGAAGATCTCCATTTAATTATTGCATGACCAACTTGAGTGGCCTCTGGGTTGCCGTTGGGTTTGAAGCCCTTTCATTAAATCATTACCCAAGATCAGGTGGCAAATGAGTTCTTCTCCATTCTCGCCTCTTCATGATAATAATATGGTGTTGTTGTTTTTTCTTTCGTGAACCCTTTCCCTCGGCAGGAATCTCGGCGGATTTTGATTGCGCAACTTCAGGCAATTGTATACAAAGAGTTCCTGCCTTCGATCATCTCGCCAGATCAGTTGGAGAGGCACGGGGTGCATTTCATGGAGGATTGCGAATACCTACCCCTAATTGACCCCACGGTCAGAAATGAGTTTTCCACCGCCGCCTACCGCTTCGGTCATTCACTGGTCCAGGTATGTATGAATCAACCATCCAAACACACTAACGCTGCTGCTAATAGAGATGGGCGAAACATTCTGCATGGATGTTTGAAGAGGATAGGAATTCGATTACAGTGTGAATGACAAGCATTGTAGATTTGATATCCTCATCGAGGACGTTTGTCCTGGAAGTTTATGAGTCTTGCTAATGAGAACTTTGTTCCGTCATTGTCTAATCATTTACAATGTTAAACATGCAATCCTCGGCACAATCCTGAAGCAAATTTGTAACACCTAGCTGAGAGAACTTAGGATATGAATGAGAAATGATGAAATATTCAACTTCTATCCTATCTTACAAGTCTTCAAAAATTGAAAAAAACTATGCAACTAAAACAAGTTTCGGCCATCACTAATACCCGTCTTTGCCACCCTTTGCCCATTGTTATTACATTCCTTTAACCTACCCCTATGGATACAAAGCCATAAATTGGCACTCTGGGCATGACTCAAGCCGACGCAGTGACCAAGATATATGGGCATTTTATCTCGGCGAAAGTTTTTCAATGGTTCGAGAAAAAAGTGGTTCCTTGCACTCCTGTTTGCCCAAGGAACATCACATTGCTTCATATTCACTGTATGTAGTCACTTGTTCTACATCCGGTTATATGTTGATTGCCATCGACATGGTCGGTTCATTTAAAATCACTGACAATGATGCCTAATGTTATAAGGTAAAATGACCAGGCAATCACCGTCGTACCCAATAATTAGAAGTCATGATCACGATCAGATCATGCTAGTAATGATGGTAATATTAATAATAACGAGGATAGAGGAGTGTGAGGTCGAGCTTGACCTTACGATCAGATCAAGCTCCATTCACGTCGGATTGCATAACCACGATTAGGAAGGAAATCTATTCTTGGGATTACGCACCATGTACTATTAAAAAGAAATTCCTTTGTTCCATCACAGCTTGATGGCATGATGAAACGATGACGAGAAGAAGATAGCGGCATAACCTGAACAAGATAAGGATAAAACAAGACATAAGAAACCCTTTTCCCAAAATTGCGCAGAAAGAAACGAATGTCAGAATCTTAACAAGAGTACAGTATCTCTTTTTGAGAGTGCTTGTTTTCTTCCGTGATTTGGATGACGCTAAACGGACCCTGACGTACTTCTCAGACCAACCGCTGTTGTGACCTTGACTCTCCGTCATGGCCAAAAGGGCCTTATCAATGAATAATCCAACTACATTGGTACAGTAGTCCGAGCAAAACTGACCGCTACATTCGAATGCGTTGATCATGTGTCCATGGCCTCTGAACACAAAACCTGATTTGGAAGAAGTCAAGGCCATTCCATCTCCTTTGCATGTCGATTTTTCCAGCCAGTTTCACTTTCTCAAGCATTCCTCCCAAACCGCCATGTCACTATTTCTGTCATTAAAAGCTTCCAAGATGATGATGACTGATGCCTAGTGAGGTAACAGTATTATTTCTGGTAATGGGGATGCTGAATCATGGATCCAGTCATCATGCGGGATAATGATCCTGAGAATTTGGAAAGACTAGGTCAACTTCCGGGTGTGGACATATAACTGCTATTTGAGCTCGAGTTGTATCAAAGCAAGAGCGGCATGGAACACGCCCATTCTCACATGGCATTAAGAACCGCTATGGACTCGATTTTAGGTTGAATTTTGCAACACCACATGGCTGAACCAATTAGGAACCATCTTATTTTTCCGCTAACGGCTGAGTCATTCCCACCTGTGGACAATTGTGATGCCAGATAATGTCAATTTGTGCCAAAATTGCCCTCCCGTTCTTTTGTCAGCAAATGTTACGTGGAGCCCTTTTCAAAAAAAGTGACAAAACCACACTGACCAATGCCAAAGGCAGCTCCAATTATGCAATAATTGCGGTTTATGGGCATGCATTGTGAATGCTTGGAGTCGATTGAATGTTCACCAATATGATTCTAACACATTTCAGGACATTTTCCAAGGCCGAGGTCAACCTTGGCGTCTTAGTAATGGCTTTGCCGACCCAACCTTCGCCATTCGAAAAGAGGGTTTGGGCTTCGAAAACGAGATTTCGGGGGCGTGTTCCCAAGCTCAACAATCTCTGGACCGATTCATGTCTTCTGAACTGACCAACAAACTCTTTGCCAATAAAAAGATCCTGGGCCAACGACGAGGTGAGACAATGACACTTTCAATCCCGTTTAATAACCCAACATTCAAATGCGGTTGGTTAGCCATATTTAAAGCTCGTGGCCACGACTAATGAGTCCTTGTTTCACAATATTCCTTTATTACCCCCGATTTCTAGCACTGGAAGCGGCGTCAGATTTGGCGGCCACGAATATTCAACGCGGGAGAGATCACGGAATTCCGTGTTATAACTCTATTCGTAAGTTCATTGGTTTGAGATCCATCCACTCGATGTCGGATCAGCCAGAGGAGATCGCCTGGCGCAATTGGGAGGCTTTGGTGAAGATCTACCGAAAACCAGATGACATTGATCTGTTCACGGGTGGATTGGCGGAAGATCCATTACCAGGTGGGTGCTACCACTAGTATCCAGCATATCTACTCCCTCCACTGTTCTGAGAAGTTTGGGATTGTCTACATTTTCTTTCGCCCACGATTAGTTCAAGAAGGCCGCCCGGCCAACGAAGGGAAATTCAATTTACAATAATTAGTTGAGCCGGAGAATTTCTCATTTTGGTAAAACCACTTCGCCCACTAAATCCCAAGTCAAAATTAACACTCAAGAGCTGATCTTCCCGCTAGGAGAGAGAGAAAAAAATATCTTCAGCGTCATGGAAGGCCATTGTAGTGGATCAAGCTCGCCTCTTTCATGGCTGCTAATGTAATCAAGGTCCCTTTTGTGAGCTTTTTTTAGTGTCTGCTAGCTGTTAGCAGGTGTAATTAATTTATCATCGCTTTACACGGAGTTTAAAGAAGATCCACGATGCTTAAAGCGCAAAACGCTCTGAAAGTACAAACAAACTTGTTAAAAGTGTACTTTATCTCCGTGTTGATCTTTGAAACGCTTGAAGGATTGTGGCTTTAATTTGATTATGCAATAACCCTTTTCTAGACCCTTAGCCATCAAATTCGAGTGATTCCATGAACAATGTATAAGTTATGGTGGTAAAGCCACAACAGTTACGGACAAGATTGATCAGATAAGAAGCAATTTGGTCTCCACATAACCACGTTTTAACTGACTACTCTCACTCTTTCTTGAGCACTAAAAATATCATTATGCCTATTCCACTATCAAACAGTCATGAACAATTTTTGGGCCTGTTTTCTTTGTTTTGATTTCAACGCGGTATTTGCAAATTCTACATTTAATGCAAATTTTCATCAAAATTCTTACTTACTAGCTTACAACAAAAATGCAATATTTTTTCAATAGTACACAACACAATCCGATAACTCAACCTTTTTATTGGAAACCGGTTTCCTTCCGCAATCGAGTAAGAAATTCAAAATTAGGTTAAATAGGCCTAGTGTTAATGCTTTTTTACTATCTGTTAGTGTATTTTAAGAAATCAATATTTTTGGTTTCGGTTGTAGAGTAGGCAAAAGTGTTTTATATCAACGTGAGCTTTTCAAATGGGTGTATCCCTAAAAATCATAACTAAATAGTTGATGTCATATATTTTTACTTGGGGAAAAATAAGACATTTTTAAGTGAAACTTTACCACACAACACTTTCAATTCAAGGGCGCTTTTGAATTACGCAGCGGTTTGAGATGCAAGTTTTTGTCGGACAAATCCATCAAGGTTCTACAAATAAGCATTTGAGACTCGTCCAAGATGAATTGAACCAAGTCTCTCGTATTATGTCCATCTCGATGGGTGGCTTGTTGTGCATCTTTCCAACCGACAGATATCTTGGGATTGCCACTTACCACCTGGATGTGTGTATACGTGTGTTTGAGATTTCGCAACTTCACAGTCATACATTGCCTGCTAAGCGATCCCACCCTCCGGAAAACGTCGGAAAACTCTTTGTAGGAAGTTGACAGATGATGAATTAATTGGACAGCTTTGTTTCAAGCCGACCAATAGGGGGTATTTGGGGTAATTCGTAAAGACAGCTCGTTGTCCTGGACCAATCGTTCTTCCCAAACTTGGTCGATTCGACTGCCAAGGACTTGGCATGTCAAGCGCCAGAAGATTGAGTAATTTAGAAAAATGGTACCTCCTCAACACTATTTTCTTCGGCGAACTTGATCTCTTTGTCCTTTTGGAGTTCATGTCTAACTTGAGTTGTGAGTCAGCGTTTTGAGTAATCAGGCTAGAGAAATTGAGGTGGTTGCATTTAAAGAGCATGCATGCACATTGCACAGTGACTTCAGTTTGAAATAGGAGGATCCTAATCCGTTAATCCTTGAATTGAGATCTTTTTCCACGCCCAAAACTATTCAGGACTGTATCATATCATGCAAAGAGACACACCCATGTTTTAAATACATTCTTAATTGTCTGACCTCGCTCATACAATAGAATACGATACGGTATGCAGCCTACTAGTGTTGAATCTTTTAGAGCTCGGCAAGACCAAGAAGAAAGTCTCTTCTTGCAAATTGACGTTATTGCATGCAAAAAGTGGGGTGGGCGGCATGTCATAATTGCACTCTCATGTCACGGTTCGATCCTCATTCCAGGTGGATTGCTTGGACCCACTTTTACATGGCTCATTTCGGAACAATTCCGATTTCTGATGCACGGAGACCGATATTTCTTTACCCATTCCAAAGGTCCTCATGCTCATGGGTTGCCAAATTTGTTACAGGTAATTGGAAGCCCAACTTGGAATCGATAACAAGGCGCAAGTTATTTGCAATAATTCCAATTCATATCTGGACCAATATTAAATTAGTCAAATGGTCATCAGGCTTTTTGACTCAAACTTTTAGAAGTATTGCAGTTAACATGCGACGTAATATTTTGTTGTTCAAATCCAGTCGGAACGAATTGTAGACAAATCAAGTTTCAAAAGTTTGACAATCGTACTTTTGCTTTTTTTTGTAGCGAATGATCATGTCCAGGCGTTTGAGCGACATCTTTTGCGAAAATACACGGACCATTTCTCAATTGCAAAGAAATGCATTCTTATTGCCACACAGAGAAGCCAATAATCCCATGGTGTCTTGCAAGGACCACTCTCGCTCCAAATTGAATTTCGATCTAATCGCTCTAAATATTCTGGAGGAACGACATTTACTCACTGCCAAAGATCAATCGATGTTGAAAGCGGCCTTAAACGAGGATCATAGTCGTCAAGAGTTCAGGAGCAAGAATTCAAGGCATTCCAAAAAGGAAGATGGGACCCAAAAAACAGCGTCTGCTGAATTTGAACCTCCCTCCTGCATGAATTGCGAGACTTTGAATGCCAAGACCCCAGAAGAGATCTCGCTCTCACACATTGCTCTTAATAAACCCATTAACAACCAAGAGGAACCTGACCAAAGCCGTGAATCCGCTGGGAGTTTAAGGAATCCAGAGTCGTTTAAAACACACTCTTGTGAAGCTTGTTCTCGAGAGGAAGTCGCTTCAGAACATCAGCAGGAGATGACTGGATTCTATGGACTCGATCAAGAGGAACAGGAACTTGAAAAGGCCAAGTTCGACAAGTTGGGAGATCATCATTCAAAAGAAGACGAGTACGACGTGCCAATCCAAGAGGATCCCAGTTACCAAAGCAATAATCCCATCCAGGGAAACGATATGTCAGACTGGCATGGTTTTGGCCAAACCCTCAGCAATTACAATGCCAGACAACGTCAAACCATGAACCTACCGCAAAATTCCCAATACAACTCTGAAACCTCGGACAAACGGCCAAACCTTGACAATGACGATGAACATAGTCACCAAAGTGAATCATTCCAACCAGATTTTTCCACCATTCAAATCAACGATATGTCGCATGAAACGACAAAAAACGATTTGAACATGGAAGAACAAACGGTGTTATTACAATCGAACGAAGGTCACGAGCAAAGCCATTTCAAATATGAGACAAATGGAAAGGATTTCAATCCAATGGAACAGACACAGATTTTCCAGCCAGTGAAATCCATGACTGCAAACGATGTCTCGTTTTCAGCTCAAAGCGAAACATGGGGCAATGGAGAAAACTCGTACCAAATGCAACCGGATCAAATCGAACCCGACGAAAGTAGCACGTCTCCCCAGTCGTATAATCATCATTATGATGATGATCATAACGATGCTGTGACAAGTAGTTCAATGGAACAAATCCCACACGATGACAAAATCAAGTCTTTTATGAGCACAACACACGATCCAAACATGTCTGAGCATTTTGAAGATAATCCATTTTTTAATCGAGAATCGAGCGAAGGTCATTGGGCTGATTTTGAAACTGATCCACAATTTGCTGTTCAATCTGGCTCAAAAGAAGACATTCAATCAGATATTCTACCTCCACACGCATATCCCCCGCCGATCGAGTCAGACAATAGACAAGATTGGGCTATGAAAGAAAACATGATCGTTTCAACCGAGGAGTCGTCAGTTGAAGAGCAATTTGAAGTTGACTCTGCTCCAACAGATAACCAAATGGAGACCAAAATCGATTCCAGATTTCACTCCAATGGAGCCCAAATGGCCAGTTTGGGTTTCTTTCAAAATGACGCCATGCGAGAGGAGCTCAATGACGTTTCTGCCAATGAAATGGCACTCGGAACAACGGAATGGATGGTCAATGAACATTCAAATGACGATCGTTTCCTCGATGGCGAGTCCAATCAGGCAAATCTAATGGAGAATGATGGGTTTCCCATGGTTCAGTCCGAACGGGTCATTGCCGAAGAAACCGTTCGCAATCGGAACTCGATGACTTCGCCTGATATGGAACTATTACATCCGATTGATGACATTCCTCAAGCGGATCGTGTTCGTGAGATGAATGGCGATCAAGACTCAAATGTGGCCATGGCTGATGCTAAACCTGATTCAGCCATGGTCAAATCCGAAGTTTGGGGTGGTTTGGATGGCAACTTGGAAGTGGAATGGAACTCTTTGCTCTCGGATCGAGTTATGGAGCATCACAATGAACCAGTGGGATCGGATGGACAAGACGCGAATGACTGGAACCAAAATGAAATGGAGAGTGGTGATGAGATTACTTGGGAAGTGCCTGTAGATCAACAAGAACAAATTGGACTCCAAAGTCAGGATGTAAATGATACTTAGCAGAGACCCTTTTGAAACTCTCAGTCCCCAGATCAATGATACTTAATAAATCGTGGAGTACCGAACAAAAGGTCGACCGAAGGGTCATGCTGTCAATAATTAATTGAACAGGAAAGGACAATGCCCCGTTTGGTAATAATGCGATCGTAGAACGAAGTCACGAGTTCTTGAGGTTTTGAGAACCGTTCGCAATCATCGAACTAACCTCTCTCAAAGACTGACTTGTGAGCTCACTCTCAAGTCTCAATCCAAGAATAACCTACCCGAATTAGATTCAAGGATGGTTCTTGTTCGTTTCATCGAACCAGCAATTCCGTGAAGTGTTGGTTGCCATTTGAAGGCAATCTTCCACCTTTGAGATTGATCTCAGCCTCACGTTTCTACAATTTCCTGATTGCACTCTTCAGGTTCTACCAAGCAGGCTAAGATTCAAGAAACCTGACTTGAGCCAATATCCCAAACTACAAAATAGTTACAGCACAGCAAATACGCACGATTATTTTTTTGACTCCTCCTGAAACGGGTGACTTAATTACTCCCACTCAATTTTGAGATTCTAGCAAGGAGGGAGGGGTTCCTAAGCCATCAACCATGAAAAAGATGAACTGAAACCAAAGTACACATGTGAATGGTATTTGTTGAGGCTTAGACTTTGGTGACGGAATAAGTCATTGAACCAACAGGACTGAAAGTTAGTTGATGTGATCTAAAATGACTTTCCGACCTCAATGTACCTTCAAAATGGTGGGAAACTTCATGTGAAACCCCAAGATAATGACCATGACGGATAACTCGTGGAATGAAGTTTAGGATAGGCTTAAAGTCGCTTGTTATCAACATTAGCCAACGTACTTCCACCTTTGTCGCCAGATGCTGAATAAGAACGAGTACAGAGCTCAAAATGGGTTCAAAAATTTAGCTAAAGATGGCCTATTCAGTGGCAACAAGAGGCAGTGTGTTTTTTGCCTCCCATCATGACTTTGAAAATTGCCAAAGGAATATGCGATATTTATCAATCGATCTAAATTATATATTCCAATCGGTATCAGGTACCTTTGAACAAAGACATCAACCACGGAGCGTTATGGAATCTCCAACTTGGACAGAAACCAATGGTTACAACTGGATCTAATTTTGGCCAGTCACACATGGACAAATAACGATTGTTTCAGGCAAATCTGAAGCCCTTAGAGCCTGGTAAACCGAACCAAGAAGGAGGCATTTTAACCACAAGACTAAAGTAACAGGTGCTAGTTTTTCATTGTCATTACAACCACCAACAATGCATGACATTTCAAACTAGCGAAAAGAAGAAAGAGCATTCCGTGCATTAGGCACTTGATGCTTAGTGTGGATTTTATAACAAAGATTTCAAAAAAGCGTCGCTAACTGCAAACCAACCACAATGATTCAAGAGATCAAGTTCCCTTGAAAAACTTGGCAACACTTCCGAATCATCAAACTCAACCTTGAGACCTTGACATTGAATCAGAGATTTTTGATGGCGAATTTCGATCATCGATGATTCTCACTATTCCCTTCCTCTCATAATAGGGCCGCAATTGAAAAAAAAGTTAATTGTCCAAATGTCAGGAAGAAGTCAGGGTCGGTCCTTGTGATCAAATTGCAACCACCGTCCCGCTTAAGTTGATTAATGCCCGCTAATTGCAATCAAAAGCCAATTCCATGTTCAAGATTGTATTACGCTTAGTTATCTACACACAACAGATTAGACGGGCTACAATGTGGATACATTTACGATAACAAGGCTTGGATGATGAAGGGGTTAGTTTAAAAGTCGTTAATAATGTCGCATTGGGCCCATAGCAAATCGGCCGGAATGGCCAGGTGGAGGTGGGCCAGGGTGGCCATGTCGTCCCATCATGTGGGGATGAAGCTGGGGTGGAGGTGGACCCATGTGGTGCGGTGAATAGAAATGACCCCTGGCCATCTCATGGGGATTCCAATGCGGTGGAGGTGGCATCGCAGCCACCACTTGAGGGTACTGCTTTTTCATCACAGATTCTTTCATCTTCTTTCCAGAGTGTTGGAAATTGTGGCCACCGCCTCTGGAGACGGGCATCGGCTGTTGAGCTAACAGCAATTCGGGATTGTTCAGCTCATGATAAGATCGTCGTCTCAAGTCACATCGACTGACGTCTTCTTGCAATTCGTAGAGGGTCTTTCGTTTGTCTGATCTGGCGTCCAGTGAAGGATAGCGGTTGTCAAAGACCGACGTTTTCTCCCGTCTCAAAACCGGCCGGAAGGGTTCGGAGTTCAATCCTGAGCGCGAATTTCGTCTGGCCACCTCGGGACTCATGGCACGCCTGCCAGCAAACCCATGACCTTGGAAGTGCGGAGGGACAGCCATTCCACGGGCTTGGCCTTCGGATGATAAGTGATGGTGGTGATGGTGATCCCGATTGTAGACCTTACGAAGCTCAGCGGGGCTGCTCATGCCTCTAGCTGCTTTGTGAAATTCGGGACTTCGCGCCCGAGATTTTCGTTGTTCCACGGGACTTAGCACCCTGTTTCTGGAGCGTGGGGGACTCTTGTCCCTTCTGAATTCGGGGCTCAGTTCGCGTGTGAGTGGCACATTGTTGGGGTCATCGGCCCAAGACCAGACCTTCTCGAATTCACCGACAGCTTCCATACTGCGTTCAAATTGTGGGGCCATTAGGCCACTGCATTTTGAGGCTTGTCGAGTGACCTTGGCGCGATGGGAGGATTCCTCGTGGTCGTATTTCTCTTGATGTTGAGACAGGTAGTTTTCTAGCTTTTTGTTGGCCTTCATGGACTCCTGAGGGCTTGAATCAAAGTCTCGAGTCCGAGACTTGTCCCGCGAATTATAACCAGTGTCTCGGTCAGTTTTGGGCCAATGTGCTGACTCATCCTCCTTCAAGGATGATGATGGAGCAATTCCAGAACTGATAGCATTGCCCTTGTTGCTGCTGAGCATTTTTGACTTCTGCTTGATTTCTGAGGGCTTGATCAATTTCTCCTCAATGGGTTTTCCTCCAGCTTGTTTTTGCTTCCGCTCCAACGATATGAATTTCTTTTGGATTTCCTGGAAACTGTTCTTCCTTGTCACCGTGGCCAACTTCGTATTGCCACCTTGACTAGATCGTTTTGGATCGGAAAGGTTTGGAGGTGATCGAATAGGCGAGGATTTTGCTGGAGAATCGTGATGATTCCGCTCCAAGTAGGGCTGGATAGAGACAAGAGGCTCGTGGATGTCATGGCTTTTTGCCTCATTGTCACTGTGTTCACGAAGCTCAGGCCAATCATCATCTGAAACGAAGAAGAAGAGAAGTGTAATCAGTCGGAGAAATCAACTGCATTCTGTCAAGATCTTGACAGATAATCACGTTCCAGTTCGAGTCGATCTTTGGACAGTTTGGAGGTTTTCTCCAAGGTTCATCTCCATCATGTAATTTTACGACGTATGGGAATTTTGTCTAGCCTTGAACATTAATTGAATTCTTATCTCGTTTTTCCTCCTGTCCTAGCCGGGGACATTTTTTCCACTTACTGTAATCCTCTTCAAAACGGAAAAAAATAACTCTCGAAACGCATTTCAGAGATTCTACAGTCGCTATCATTCCATAACTAATCCTCTCTCTCCTCCAGAACCTTGAACATAGGGTGTACACCCGTAATCTTTTCTCGTGCCAAGCTCATTGCAATCTGCAATCAGCACCCAGATTAACGTTTAAGTGAGATTCACTCCCAGTGTCTCGTCTCAAAACATCAGTCCATTTGAGTCTGTGCCAGTCGTCCATATTACGTACGTACATTATTATCGCCTCAGAGCTACCAGAGACTTTGTTTCGGGTTCAAGCGAGCCCAATTTGAGTTGGCTTTACGACCCCCAAGGATATCACGTCCCGAATAAGAGGCTTGCGTCAAAGCCCAGATCAATTACATTCGCTCATTGGGGTGAAAGTAGCAGAGGTATTCACTTCTTCCACCTTCCAAAGGTATGTCGCCCATCATGCAACTAACTACGTACGTTTAACCAAGCTAGCAAGCGAGTAAACCGAGAACCCAAGATTCGGATTCTAGGACTTGCAATTCTTCTCGAACCGGCGTGGATGACAATCTAAGGAGCGTTGATAAATGCCGTTGAAGGAGTTGAGTGGTGAATTTAGTCAAGGGTCACAATCGTTAATCTACGGAATGATTTGCCCGGCACAATCTCTTTCTTTGAACCCTGATATAATGCAATGTCTAGATGGATTTCAAAATCTTTTTCTTCTTTGAAAGGCTGGAGAAATCAAGAAATGAAGAGATGTTTGAAGATAGCTTGGAGGCAAAAGAAGACGAGCTCAAGTAAGTCTCTCTGCGCTTTAAAGTTTTGAAGCGGATTCCGATGACAAGCAAACACGTCATGATGTGGGAAAGAAAGACATGGAAGCGAAAAGCTGTCCATTCTGGATCAAGATTCGAAATCTGTGGCTTCCTGGCTAATTACTTTTCAATCATAATTACCGTTAAACAACGAGGTTTTCGGTTCGCTGTCGCAAGTTGAAGTCAGATGAGAAACTTGCATGTCAAAAAATGACCTTAGATCGGGATCTCTTGGCCCAAACTGAGATGACGGATCATCACCCATTCTTAATCATTACGGTTCCTTGAAGATGAGAGAAAATGATCCTCTACCATTGGAGTGACTTTTGAAGGTCAGAAAATCTGTTTTGGGAGATCAAAATTCCAACCCAAACTTTCAGAAGGCTCGGATAGATCTTCGCCATCCATCTTCAGATCAGAGACAATTAAGATAGATTGGTATTCCTTGATCCAAGTGAAAAAACGTTGGCAAAAAATGTGTGTGTCCTCGAAGTTTGTCAGGTAATCGAGAGGTATTCCTCCTCCAACTGACCTCTACCTTGTTTGAATCACATTGAGCCTTTCAAACATCCCATTTCGAGCTGAATAAACATTCTTCCTCATTCATCTGGCATTTTCAAGTTCTATGTATGCATGCTTCAAAGGTCGGGGGAAACAAGACAAAGGTTGAAAATGTCGAGACCAGACGTCTCCATTTCTGTGGAGGGATATGATTAATTCTCTGGCAGAGAGATCAGCTTTGACGATGATGGTTGTGTTTCCAGGAAAAAATAAGGTAATTAGCATCATGAGCTCCCAGAGATCAATTAGATTTGGGCCGGAAGAGAAAAGCGAACTGAAAGTACGGCACATCTCGTCACTTGAGCTATACTTACTCAAACTCTGTTTAGAATTTTTATAAAAGGAGCTGATTTTCATTTCATATTGCAAAATCCTCCATCAGTTCTTGTCAATAGTTGTATTTTGGCTTTTAGTTTTTTCGGCCTATATAAAGCAAATTTTCAGCATATTAAAATGTTGTGTATGGTCCGATTTTTTTTTTTTTGCTCGCCCTTTAAAATGTGCAATTTTACTTTACAAATGAAATATTACATCCGCGGGGTCCTTACAAATAAAGGATAACTTTAGATAAATCTCGTTTACATTTGGTGATTGTGAAGCAACATAACTCAAGATGTCAAAACTATTTTCTATGTTTCATTCAGCAATGTTCAAAAACAAAAAGAGTTTGCTGATAGAATTTAGATTTTAAGCTGAAATAAATCAAACGCCAAATAAAAGCATCGCAATAGAAGAATTCCTATATTTGTTCATATTTTGAAGACTTTTGTATTTATTTTGTATACATCAAGTTTCTTCTCCCTTCAAACTGATCGATCATATTGATGAGAAAATAAGAATCGGGAATTAAACGAAGATTGATCCAATGAAAAACAATAGCCTCATTGAGGATTAGAAACATTGAAATAGAAAGTGCGGTATACGGTATTCTGATTGGAATTTTCAACTTGATCTACTTAAACCATTTGGTTTATATTTGCAACAATCTCAATGCTTGCTCTTCCAGTATATATTTTTTTCGAAGTACGGATGTTTCATTTCCAGCAAAGTAGTGGAAGTACGTTTATAATCTCTCGTCAATGCCCGAAAATTAGTTCCTGTATCCTACTGACCATTACGTTTTCAATTGAGGGTTTTGAAGCGAGGTAGTCTTTGGATTGGATCGCCTCAAAAATGATCAATGATCTAGGATACCAAAATACGGTGATTGAAGCAACCAATCGGAAGGAGCTCGAAAAGTGCCACAGTTCCATTTCTAGTACGAATTGACATCCCAATGAATATTAAAGCTTCAGGACGAACGGTTAGCAATTCACTATACATCTTTTCAATACAAAAGGCGAGCCTGAAAACTTTTGATCAATAGAATGTATGCCCAAGGACAAAATGCATTCCGATATTTGCCTTCAAAGAAGCGGAGACCAATCAAGGAATCGATAATGAATGGCCATTTTTGCCCCATTATTCCATGTCTCTTGCATTCAAACACCTATTTCTTGTCGTTTCTCTTTGCCTGAGGACACGTGGTTTATGCATTAGGCATGGTTGATTAATAGTGGGCGCCACGAAGCCCTTGATTAGGCAAGTATTAGTGGGTTTAAGGAACTATGCATATTCGCAAGAAGTTTTTGAAGCCTGCTGTATTTGAAATGAGCATTCCGGAAGCAAGCAGAGCAAAGCAGAGCATCAGACGTGAAATCGGGAGTGATTATGAACTTTTTAGAGGCTTGAAAGTGGAGAAAGTTTGACAATCTTTTCGACTGTCTACGAAACCCGTCATTTCACACCAATCTGAACCTTCAAATCTCTTAATTGCGTGATGGAACTGTTCTCTTTCTTTTTGGTTTCTCGACGTTGATGCTAGAAATTTTTGCGGCCTTGTTCGATGTCAGCGTTGAAATCACTCGATGAGACCACCATTTTAAAGGTCCGTTTTAATAACAAGTTTGCAACTTGTTGACCTCGACTTAAGAGCGGGATAATAATTAGGAGTCGAGCGAATTGGATCACCATTGAGATAAGCCACTCAGTATTCTCGAGGGCAATCTTGGTGCTCAAGATTTCAATTTGTTTGGGCGAAGGTTGGTCGAAAAAAATACAATCAGCGCAATCACCTCGGAAGTTCTTGTTTGGCAATCCAAATGTGTCATAACGGCTCGCTCCTTTTCAACACAGAGTTGATCCATTCAGAGATATTCAAAGGCAATAACTAATAAGTAATCACGCGATGCACTCTGCTTTAGGGTGGGTAAGTCCCTCGCCTTTCAAAAGCCATCTCCATATAGAATCCTTTTTCCGACCCACCAAAAAGTTTTGCTTGTAATGACGTTGATTACATCACGGATTTGAAGTTGGTCAGAGTGCAGAGTGACGTCTGACTTTGCAAGACTTCAATCAAAGTCACTCCTTACACTAGAATCCACTCAGCCCACGTGATAAGAGGTGTGTTGTGATCTGACGACATTTATCAAGTTGTCTAGTCCAATTCGTGTGGTCGGAATGCCCAAGTTCTTTCTTCATTTTGCCTCTTTTTCTGCCTAAACCTGATAGCAAGGTCGCCCAGCCCATTTTATTTACTTCATCAGGTGGTTGACTTTATACAAGGATGTGATATATCTCCCCGGCGTATATATAATCAATTAACCGTGTGCACATTCATTTGCATAGTACGAGATGGTACAATATAATAAGCACTGCCAAGCTTCGTTGTCTCATCATGGTTAGACTTGAGGTCGTGATTCCATTGTTTGGCGAGGGATGCACATTTGGCAAGATTGTTCATCATCGCACAACGCCAAAAGAAAAGTGGCAATATGCTACAAAAATGCCAAAGCTACCATTCCTTTTGGTTCTCGGTACAGTTTTGAAGAAAATCTTGTGTGAATGCGTGCAGCTCTATGACAAAGACATAATCCGTTTTGGCTTTGGGCCATTTAAGCATGGCGTGAAGTGTGAGTGCAATCAACTGAGACAAAGACCAAAATCGTCGTAGCTCTTCTCAAGTTACTTCTTTTTGGGAAGGAAACAACAGCTTGAATCCATGTCTTTGATGAACCATCTGATGTCAGAGATAGAGGGAGAGGCATCACCACCGTTGTCGTCATGGTCTCAATAAGATACTCGATGTTATTAGTTAGTGGCTAGGAAGCCAAGTTAGATGAACATGAGAAGGTGCAAGATAATGGTACTTCCATTCAGGAAGTAGTAGTATCTTGTGCGGAAAAGTCGCTACGATCAAATTAGCCTTCCAATCGTTGGGTGAACGTTAAATTTGGCGAAAAGTACGGACGACGACGACGGTTGAACTTTGAACTTGGGTTTTCTAGGTTGAAATGTGCCCATTTTTCACCCCGAAATGGCCTCCTCCGAAGGTGCAAAGTGTGATTTGTTGGCATGTCCATAAATCAGTAGAAATGGAGACGTCGTCTCCAATTTAACGTTGGCAACTCTAGTAATTACATAGAAACCAACTAGTGACCATTCAGCCAGAAGTAATTATTGTTTCAAAGTGCACAATGACCCTTGATCAGGGACAAGTAAATCCTAAAATATCCGGTTTTTAGTGTTTGCTTACCATTTTTATAAATGTCTTTAGCAACCAAGTTCAAACCAGTTTTGGTTGTCCTGAACCAAAACTGAGTTCCGATTAAAGAGAAGGAAATATAAAGTCGCTCATCATGAGACAATCTAACGTTACATGTGGATAATGATCGTTGAAATATGTCGGATAGTAAAACGACCAGATCCCAATTTTAGTCCAATTAAAGTCGGCTATGTTATCGACACAGACATCTTGCGACTCTTAAAGAAGCTTCTATGGCTGACAAAGCTAATCTTGTCATCTCAAATTAAACCTTTTTTTCCTTTAACTTGAAGGTTCTTAAAGTTGTCCTTGCCAAGTTTGACTGAATTGCGAATATGTACAAGGAATATTCATTACCACAATAGAAACCACCTCCACAAGATCTAAAAACTGAGGAGCTAGTCAGAACCGGTTGAGTAACAAGATGCGGTTTAACTTGATCTTCCGAGTTGATTCGTTTTACCTCGAAGGTTATCTAGTTTGGAGATTTTTCTCCCCGTTCTTTTTAGCTTCAGGTCATGACAATTCTAGATTCCTCTGGCAGACACGGAGAAGGGAAATTAGGTCAAACCTATCCAATCTGGGATTCAAGGCCCCCTTATAACTAGAGGAAAACTTCATTTGCCCGGAAGCTGGACGTTTTGGAATCTTGACGACTGACATTGAACTTCACCGACCTCCACAGAGATTCATTATATTTTAAACAAATTTGGTTGGAATGAGCATCTGTTGAATATTTTTTTGGTTGGGCGGTTCAGAAGATGGATGACGACTGCATCTTCTTTTCGCATTTCTGGGGACCTCCTTTTCCCACCAACGAAACATGATGCTAATGTACAGAACAACAATTCTCCCGCTAGACAAAGCAAGTACTCCGTAATTCCGACCCATTCAAGGGCATCATGGTTAATGCTAATGTTGATGTAGGAGGACTAAGGGGAAGAAGTAAGGAGGCCAAACCCTGCAAAACTATTAAAGCTCTGCTATATGTATACTGAACTACAATTGTTCCCACCTTCCATACGTTCACCCGTCCATGATTCGTTTTAGCAGCCACAAGAGCAATAATGTACAACATGTGGGTTGACGAGCATGACCAAAGCAGAGCAGTAAAACGATATGTACGTAAACTAGCATTGCTTGATGTCTTTGACTGAACATGTATCCTGTATTCGAGGAAAAAGCCAAGGACATTATGGTTCGGCCAATCCAACAACAATGGAGATGTTTGGCAATTATTCCTAGTATTAACAATGAGCCATTGAGAGCGCCAAGGAGAACCCTACAAGCGTTATAGACATTCAATTCATTGCAGAAGGTGAATTTGCATGAGAAACGAAGGCACGTCAAATTTGGAAATCAGGATAGCTTTTAAATAGGTTAGAAATCTGGGTGACTAACCCCAACTTATTTTTCCCAGAATAGAGGAGATTGAGATCTACTCAAGTCAGGTAGAGGATCTTATGCAACAACCCAATTTGGGGCTTGCATTTTTTTCTTCATTTTTCGTGCCATAAATAACGAGTTGAGCCTTGAAGTGCTCGTTGGAGATTAACTGTGAAGGGAAATTTTTACCCCTTCATGGCTTCGCAAGCTTGAAAAAAGGTACCGACATTTAAATCCACTTTGAGGGCCCGAGGAAAATGCAAATTATTAAAAGATTTCGTCACTACCCAAATGGAATGACCTTAGAAGAATAAATAGCGTCCCCTCCGAGGTCCAACTAACAATCCAAAGAGCAATCAACTCCAACCCATTCTTCAGCTCAAAGAACTTGACCTTAATAGCCAACAATTGACATTCTACATTTGACTGCAGTGCCGAAATGTGAATGAGACTCACCTGAAAAAGAAAGAACGGTCTTGTTATCATCTGTTCTGAAATTTTTCCAAACATCAAACATGTCATGTTGTCTTCCGGGGTTCCCGTTAAGGCTCGTAAAAATACTTCAAGTAGCTATCAAACCCCTGCATTACTGAAGTATTTGAGCTGGGGCAACAAATGAGGCGGATGATTTCAGGTGGACAAACAGATGGAGAGGGAGGGCAATCTTCCGCCCTCGGGATCAACCTAAATTGGTTTTAACTGGCACACACCGATCTTGCCCAATTTGGCACAGACACAAGATCTTGAGGCCATTCACTTCCATCTTCGGTTGCAACGGGACCCAACGGCAGAAACAGTCAAGATATGGAAAACACCAGGTTTCTAGACAACAACCGAACATTCTGAATAGTCTTTCTCATGTTGAATGGCCTCTACCATCTGTTACGATATGAGTGTAAAACAAAGGTTTCCTGCTTTTCACATCTTGTTGTGCTTTTTCCCACTATGTAGCTGTTGTTGCCTGTTCGATCTTGTCTCGAATAAAAACGTGGTCACTTTGAGGCTATTAAGAGATAATAGACCTCCTTGCAAGCACTTTGGGAGAAAGAAAAAATAACAAAGAATGTGCAACATGTAAAATCTCGATTGGGTAAATGGACACTGGTTCGAACCGCTTTAGATCCTTGGCAAAAAGGCTCTTAAAAACTTATCGCACATGCATCTTATTACTTTTGGGAATACTTGGCAGGAAATTGAGGTCAGTCCACAGTTATCCATTTAAATGCCATCCATGATCCCACACGAAGGTGGAGTTGGGAAAACGAGATGCCATATACCTGTCCAATACAATATGATGGCCAAATTATGGAGCTTGAAACCAATCTGTACGGGGATTTTAGCACAAATGTGCGGGCTCTTAAGCTAAGCAAGGAAGCAAGCAAGCCAGAATGCCGAGGGCGTCCTATTTCCAACAATGACAGCGATCTATGTTCTCCGTACACAATCAGAAAACCGGAAATTGACCAAAGAACGAGGGTGGGAGCTTCGTTCAAGTCCTGATTTTCTCTTTAGACACGAGTGTGAAGAGCCCTGGAAGCCACTTTCGTCAATCCTAGAGGGCAAAATCGAAAGAAGACTTGGACCCTGGGCCAAATTCGTCAAATTAGAGCTTACGTAGGTATATAGGATGGACAGCAACGATTTCTAAGTCCGGCAGGAATCCCTTTTCTCTTCTCTGAACGGAATGCATCAACTTTGCTTCTCGGGTTGGCCGATTGTACATGTAATGGAATGGTTTTTCTTCCCTCAAAGATGAATTTGACATAGGCGTCGAACGAAGCACGAGGTATCGTCGTCACGAGGAGGACTTTCACCCCTGCTCCAAAATGATATTTTAGATTTCTCTTCAAATCAGCCTTGTGACATGGTTTTTGAGCTGCTTTGTCTTGTGGTTTGACATGGATTCCCGGAGAGTCAGTCAGTCACCCTATGGATGGCCCTAATGAAGGCTCATCTAAACCGAGCTTGGGTTCTTTTAGACTGTTTTGCATGGTTTGATGGAAAACCATCGCTGAGTTATTCTTCGTCAGTGAAGCATGTCAGTTTTAGATGGACGTTTCTGCTTGATTGATGAACCAAGCCGGTTCTACTTACGGTTCTAAACTCTATAGTAAGTTAGTCCCACAATGTAGTTACGGTTTGGAATAAAGTCGATTTTGATGGTGTTGACTTCCATGAAGCTCCCAAAGAGATGACTCCAAATCAAGAGGCTCAATACGTGATTTTGCACACATTTGTTCGGCCACTCTAAACGAATACCATGCATGAGGAGGGAGGAAGGAAGGGAGGGCATTCTCAACGAGATAACTACCATTCCATTCAAAAGACTGACGTTAAGATGATCATGGCGGAGATCACGTCTGAGAGTGGAAAAAAGGCAACAAAATTGGAAGTAACTGTAAGTGGAAAGAGGTTTTTTGACCCCATTCCAGAGCCCCTGCAAAGTTCCGCACCATTTGGTTTAGTCATGAGTGGTGTGCTCTTTCCAGTTATTTCAGATGTGGGAAACTTTTTCCTGATGAGCTTGCAGAAACGATCGCCGATGAATTGATCCATTCACAACTGACTCCCCAACCACAATCAAGAAAACAATGCAACACAATAATACACCGTGCCTTTGAGTATTTCTGTGGTCCGTGCGAGTCTCAAGAACCAATCTGGTTCCATTCTGGACGAGGAATCACGTTAGACGATGCCATATTGAGTTGCTCAATAAAGCCCAATATAGACAGTCCTCGATTAGCGAGTAAACCGAATCCTGCAACTCCTTGATTTCAATCGGTAGATAGAGTAATGAAGAAATCACGATCCACTTTCCTTCACATCCATGTTTTGTAGCATTCTTTGCTTGCCTTGGAAAAGAAAGTCACTCGAGAAAATCTAATTTGCCCAATTTATGCACTCACTCATGGAGCATCTATCTAACATATGCTACGTCGAGTTCCTATAATTCCAATGGTAGTAGTGTACTGTACTTACTGTACCTAGCTGAGTATTGTAAGTGGACATTATTTCGTCATCGCGCTTTCCTTCAGAGCTATGTTCTCAATGTTTGATGAAAGACTCAGATGGAAGTGGAAGATGGTCTACATAGCTTGCAAAGGAATTCTACGATTTCCCCTTCCCTTTGTTATCCTGGTAAACCCCAATATACGAAGGATGGCTGCAAGGAGTTTGCGGATGACAAAGAACACGTCGATGTAATGTCGGTCTTGAGGGTTGTGAGAAGGAACCCACTGACTGACGAGGGCTTCTTTGTCCTAATTTCTCCGAATTTTCCCTCCAATACAAGTTGACCAAAACAAGCGAATCGATCGTGAGGCGTCATGAAGGCAGTCTACTTACTCCGAAGAAGAAATGAGGCTTCCTCATTTCGAACCGCGGGATTCGTTTTCGATTTCGATTCAAGGGCAAGAAAGTCACGCCGTTCAGTAGGTAGACACTAGAAAATATCATTCAACCCATGTTTAGAACATAGTACTTGCTCGTTGACAAAAAATGGTGGCTCAAGAATCAGCTTTATGGCTTCATCTCGTATGCAGTCAAGGTAAAAGAAATTGTGATGGAAGACCCAAACCTCTAATGGACGAGCCAATGAGGAGATTAGTCATCTATATGGAAGTTGACTCGGCCAAAATTTTCGCTCTTTCAGTTGTTCACGGAGGTTGGTGCACGTGCATGTGACTAAAAATGTACTTGAATACTGCATGTGTACATACATAGCGTGGGCGCATCAAAGAAGGATGGGTAGATGAGGAAAAAATGCCAGGAATTTTAGTTCAAGGCGAAGATAGGTCTATTGAGGCACGTTAGAAGTCCGTCCAAAAAGATGCTTTTATCATCGCGACTTTTGGGCTGCCAAGGTTACGCTTCAAAGACAACGATGACGAGGTTTGAAATCGACACGAAGCACCATCGACGACCTTTAACTTAAGAAATCGGGTCAAATGCTGTTTTCCGTTGCTCAACCATGATTATTTGGAAAACTGAATGGTGACAAAGCAATGGCCGCTGATTCCGGGTAGGGGGTTCTTGGTCGAATTGCCGATGGATCCAGGGGTTCTTCCAAGATTGAATGGGATTGTCAACAAACTCAACAGATCTCCTTGAACGGTTTTCTTTCATTGCTAATGCTTATTGAATCCTGGCGACCTTCACTCACTCCCAAATAATTCTGCCATGAACACCCTTGAATGGATCGAGTTGTACAAACAAAATCATCCATGACTTAAGGGACAAGGTCAATCGTTTCATTTCTCATTCTAATCAAACCTCCACCTGACTGATTCATTAAGCCATTCGGCAAAGAGCCCATCCAAATCAATCGATTTCCCTTCCTTTCCACTCCTATCACAAGAACCCTAATTTTCTTTCCAAACAAAAATCAAACCCAAGTGAATGGCTCCAGATTTCTTGTTGTGTATCAAAAAGAAGAACCCGGGTACAGTAAATAACCGTTTTGATTCATCCACCAAGAGCCAAAACCATGCCAAACCCAGTCCGTAACTCTGAATCAAAGCAGGATTCAATCCGCGAACCCACGGCCACAGCAACAACAACTTTCAGTTGGTCGGGAGTCTGGCAGAGCGTGGAATAGAAAGTGATTTCTCCAACGAGAATCTTCCTTAGCCAGTTTTTTCTTCTTTCTTTCTTTCTCTCACTCTGAATCTACCCTGGAGTGGTCGGTCGGTCGGTCGGTCGTCCTTACTATACTAGAAGAAGGAGTACTATAGTATTCCAATGTGAGTACGAAGCGACGTCAGTGTTTATAATCCATGTGCCAACAAGCCTACGATATGCCTGTGTGTGTACCATGTGTACCATGCCTTCCTGGACTGGTTGGCCGGTTTATGGTAAAGCGATGATGGCTTAGGCAGGAAAAATCGTTGTTTGGCCCAATGCTGCCACTCGTTGAGACCGGATTGGCCCGCATTATGCAGCCTGATATAATTATGTAGGAGCATACAGACTTCCTGAAAGTGGTTGGATATCTCAGAGTCCAGAATTTGTCACTTTTGCCATGTGGGACGCCTTGAAATGTAGGTCAAAAGTGAGGACAGGCTTAACGTCTTCGGGGATAAGCGGATTGTAGAAACAGGTTTGCACCATTCACGGCGTTAATGGTTGATCAAGTGATATTATCCGGAGTTCGTGTGGTGCCCACGTGTACTTTCACCTAATTTGGAAAAAGAGATTCCCTTTCACCTAATTGGAAATGTCAAAATGAGGATTTTGACACCCTTAAAAGGTACCGGGCAGTTCGAGTGTTGGAAGAGGCCTTATTCATCGATAGGTCATCGTGAGTCATGTTTTTTTCATGAGGAGCCGTGTTTGACAGACTGACTTGTGATATCACGTGTGACTAATTGCTTGCATATAACTCCAAACTTTCTAGTGGAACTTGGAGTAAAGGATCTCTCACCTTTTCTCCTTCGCCAACCAGCTTTCTGAAGTGACTATTTCTATTCAAACCTGATCCGATTGCATGAAAGATTTATCAATGGAATGAAGAATGGTAACACACAAAAAAGCGTCTACCCATCATTCGTTTGATGATTAAGAATGGAGTGGGTACAATTGTGGGTAGAAGCCAAGTTCCGATTTTCAAGCTTGAAAGACAAACAAAAAAGGATCTTTCTCTTCACTTTCATGTCTACCCACAATGGGATTCCAAAGCTTGGATAAAAAGAATCAATTCGACGCAGGAAACTGAAGAGTCAATCTGGCGTAGGCGTTGTTGAAATTTGAGGATATCACTTGGAGAGGTTTTGGGGTCTAGCAAGAACTTTCAAATGATTGCCAAATCCTCAAGCCAAAGAAGAACTGTAGGAATCTTTACAATAATCATCCAATGATGTGGAATCTTTTTCGCCGCTCTTCTTAGCGAGGCAAAAGAGTCATGATTTGGCGGGCTATCAAAAGTTGAATGAATGTTCTTGTGGACAAAGCTTGGCGTAAATTACTTTCATTATCTTTTTAGAGGCCCATTAGGTAATAGCCCTTTAGGGTTTTTTCAAGTAGCCTTTTAAAAATAAAAGCCACGTTCTGTTGAACATCTAAAGTTTACTGCCTTGCATCATGGCACAAAACTGCCTTTTTGAATGTTGAATGTAACAATCGTGAAGTCCGAGATGAAAAATGGGATGCAATAAATGAATTGTGCACTACTTTTCCATCAATTACCATACTGTTTTTTGTTCCAATACCGTGATTTGTGATTGTGATTATTATCCTAATCGATGGACCAAAAGAGTCTCTTCCCTTTTTCAAAATGGTCAGACCGTTAACAAAGCAAATTGACCAGAATCAAGGCAACCTTCCAGGAAGTCAAGCAGGGCTCTTTTCGTGATCTAGAAACAGGTTCAACACTTTGTCGTCAATTGTGCGTAGACATGATCTTTGGCCATTTGACGCCAAACCACACCAAGTCTTCATTCCAGTGATTCCAGAGCAGATTTTGCAACGGGATCACATTTGATGAGAACAACCGGGGCTCTGAAATTGTCAAAGCGTCTTCATCTCTTCTGATTGTCAACTTGTCACTCCATTTATGTATGCTTGAAAGTGAAAACGGGAAGATGAAGATATCATGTCTTTGAAGATCCACTAGATATCGATGCATCTTCCAGAACTGGCTTTTGCTCAAAGCCCAAGACTAGTTTGAAGAGATTGTCCCAATCCATTTACAAACTGCAGACAAAGGACCCTGGTCCGTTCTCTTTGTTCATTGGAAGAGCAATGCAAAACACCGCCTCCATAAACCTAACCCTAAGCTAGTAAAAGGACTGGGAATCGTCGTGGAGATTGTCAGAGACGATATCAATTGGCAAGGTTCTAGCCAAGTGAGCTTGGTTTCTCTTTCATTGCATATCAGGGATTCATTCCATCACGATTTCTTGAAATTGCTATTGATTTTGCGCTCCAACCTGAACTTGAACAAAGTTGGAACCAACCGCATTTGAGAGGGAAATTTGAGGTTGAGCAAGGATTGCACCTTTGAATGAGAATTAACAGGCCAATGCCATAATTGGCGGTGTTTCCAGCCGACTCGGTTTTCTCCCAGATTCCCAGATTTGATCGCGTTTTATCAAATTCTAGGGCACTAAGACTATTTCTCATTCGCTCGCGCCCGCATTTCGCTCTTTATCCTGGAGAGATCTATGGATCCAGTTCAACATTAGTTTAATCATGTAGAAAGTGGCGTCGAAAAACGAAAACATGATGGTTCAGAAGCCAAAGTATGGCTAGAGGTGAACATTGATAAGCAATAAGAAATCAAGGTGGCAACATATTAACATCAGAAGGCCCCTTCAGGCTTGCAATCCTCTCCATGGGCAGAGATGAAACATTTATCTTGCATGACAGAGCCCAGAGAGAAAAATGAACGGTCCTTGGAAATGAATGTGCATTGGTAGAGAGGTGGATTTATTCAGCGCGAGTCTTAAATTGGGTATTTTCCGTGCTTCGAATACGACATGAGGTAAAGGAACCCCCATCTGGAACATTCAACCTGTTGTGCGAGAAGTGGTTGGAGTGGAGGGGGTTCTTGGCAGTTTTAATGGGCACCATTTGAATACTTATGTTTTTTGAGCAGTCATGGACTCCCAATTTGGATCTTTCAGGAAAATTTGAGTGCATTCAAATTGGTTTAATTGGAAGGCATGGAAGCCCATTTGGTATTCTGACCGTGACCAAACACTCATCCCGTTGGCCTTGGTTGGTTTCAATTTGGAGTCAATTCATTGTAAATGATTTTGTGAAGAGGTGTGAAGATGCACAAACCAATTAACCACCAATTCGTTAAAATTGAGTAATTCTCAAGAATAAGGAAATCGAATTTTTGGACATGTGAAAACAAAAATACACCTTCAAAAACTGAAGGTTTTAAATTGTCCAGACATTTAAAAGAAAAAAAATCCAGTTGGAAACCAGTATCATTTAGCTCTTAAAACACATGGTCGGTTTAGCCCTTAGGCTGATTTCTACGAACACGACGTTAAACTGCACAAAACTCTTCCTACCTTCGTAATTTCAAACAAAAAAAATGCTGATGTTTAAATAAAAAATTCAACTCATTTCAAGTCCGATATGGGCAGGTATTTGTTATTTCTAGATATTTCTCGGTTTCTGCGTCTAGCCATGATCCTGAAATTTCCTGCTTAGGAAATATCCTTGAGAGACCTATTTTGAAATTTTTTCTCAAATTGAGTTGATTACCTCGTCTTGACAGGTCTTGTCAATCAACGTGAGATTGTGAATTATGTTCATGGTTATGTGCCAACGTTTCGCTTGATGCAATTTGTGAGAGATTAGCCTTAGTCAGATGACATGGTCATATTTTTGGAAGGATTTTGGCATTCAAACTTGGTTGCAAGACTAAATCAAAACACAAACTGACATGATTTGCCGCGGCACATTCAAATTTCGCAAAGCATGCAATATCAACCATGAACGAGATCATGAGGTTGCTTGATTCAAGATCTTATCTACGACTGTTGACCAAGGCAGGATGCAATGGCTTTCAATTTAAAAACTCATTGCCATCATTGTACTTTGCACAACTTGGATGCACCACAAAAGAACACATGAAGTTCGTGCTTAATAAGCTTGAGTTTTCCTACCTGAAGAGAATCGTTCCATTTGGGGCGGCGAATCCCTCAGAGGGCTGGAATTGCCTCCTGAGCCGATCCCACTGGAATGGTCGGAGCCATTGATGCCGGTCTCTCCGACAATAGCGGGATTCAAGGCCTTCCGAGCCTCGATTTGGGTCAAGTTACCCTTGCTTCTGTGCATTGTATCATAATCCCTGGGCGGTAGAAGCAGTGGGGCGTGTTTGCCTTTGCTGTTAAGCTTCTCCCGCAACTCTGCAGCTAACGAGTCATACAGGGTGACTAGTTTCTCTGATTGAACCGTAGTGGGTGGACCACTTGGACTCAGTTCCGAGGTTCCGGAGTCAGAACTTCGACCCAGACTGCGTCCATCCGATCCTATCTTGGAAGAGCTACTTCCAGCCCGCTTGAATTTGTCTCGGCTGGGCCCCGGAAGTAGGCCTTTATCCACTAGTTTGGCCTCGATTTCGTCAAACTTGGCCAGGTTCTCGGGTTTGTCCACTAGAGACTGAAGTTGACCCGTGAGCAAAGCGGCTGTTTCCGAAGAGTCACACCGATAGCTGTGCACAAAAAGTGGACAATCCGTACCAGGGGTGGAGAGAAGCAAAATACAGGACACCACATCATCATGTGGAGCTGAGCTCTGATAAACGCTTGTGATGGAGCTGTGTGGAACAAACTGTTTCACGCTATCGTTGTGCGAGAATGGAACACTAATGGATCGGCGTTTGATCTTCTCGGGGGTTTGGACGATTTTCAACCCTTTGCCACTAACTTGCAAGGTGAGTTTGACATCGGCATTCCTATCCAGTAGCTGTCGAACTACTGGACGGATGTATTCGGCACCTCGGAGACCTCGGCTCTCTTTGGAACCGAGGAACCAAACGTAATAGGAGGATTTGCCATTGGAAATGTCTTCACTGGACCGTGGACAAAATTCTCCGGATTTTTTCTCAGACGAGAACATTTTGCAGGCAACTTTTTAAAATAATAATTGAACACAAAACACAAAATCGTCAACCAAAACACATTTCTCGATTTGAATAATCCCACTTTACAAACAATGAAGCAGTAAGCACCGAATTGTGTCACTTAGGTTTGTACAACTGTGTCCCTTTCGCTTCTGTCACAGTGACCTCATTTCACCCCACCATACTAAAAGTCGAACAACGTATGTACGTACTACGTACGTCAGAACAAACCAAACTCAATGCACCTACTACCTCCAAAGTCCACACACAACTGAAAACCATCATGAGTTCTTTTTCCTTTACCGGCTCCTCGGTTCTCGCTTTTCGAGTCCCAGTACATAGACACATTCTCGAAGAGCCCTCGTCTTACGTTCAGTCAGTGTACTGAGTACTACGTATAGTACAGTACACTCCATGCACCTAATAATCTGTGCCCTGTTCAGAGCACGCATTCTCACTCAACCCGCACACCACTGAAAGGGAGGGAAAGAGGGAGGAAGGGCCCTTAACAACCGAAGAAGTCACGAGTCCATTGGCTTTGCCATGCGAGATGTGCTCCTGTCGAGAGGGGTACAATGAAGACGGGGGAGCTCAGCAAGGTCGCAAATTTGAGCCCCATTCTGGGTGAATTTTACCGAGGAGGTGCCAGGCTGCCCTATCGATCAAAGTTCGCATGCCCTTAAATGTAACCACGACTTCAACCAACCAACCACCAACTAACCAAGAAGTTAGTAAAGTGGTAATGGATTGAGGCCTAACCAACCTGGATGTGACTCTTCATTGGGAGCCCGAAGAATTTCTTGGGGTGGCACCGGTGGCACCCACCCCCTTCTTTCCTACTCAATGCATGCAGATAACAGGAAGCTTCAAGTTTGAATCAAATCCATGATTCGATTTCGAACTACTGAATGTGTTCACTCTCCAATGGTTGGGAAAAAGCAAATATGACTAGTTTTTGCTGATTGATTAAGCAATTTCATTCTTTTTGCTCTATGTGGATTCCTGAGGTCCAATGAACTTCTCGCTGCCAACGTTCTCTTGAATGGTTGGAAGAGGAAGAAGAATTTAGCAATGGAGGTTAATGATGACGGCTGGATTGTGAGATTGTCTCGTTACTATCTCTGCCTACTACTCTTGGTACAAAATACAAAGTAGTGCTACTACAATACTAGAACCACGTATGCTTATATAGGTATGTGTTCTATGGTCGAATGAGGTTGAACCAAGGAGTGATGGCAATGACCATGCATCTTTCTACAAATGAACCTAAAGTCAGGAGGATTGATTAAGTCACTTCAGTCTCCGGACAGAAATCGCTGATGCTTCCTTCCTTCCTTCCTTCTCATGGATGCATGAAAAAGTTCAATGGTAGATGGATTCGATCAACCAGTGTTGAAACGTACAACAACCAAACAACTCACGGTTTACACCTTTGACATGTGACACCTTGAAAAATAGCCCATGTGTAAGAAATACGCTCAATCTGAAGCGGAAGCGAGATCAAATCGGCCCCAAGCCATTGTTTTCCCCCAATGGTTCATGCACCAGGCGTTTATCAGTAATATGCAGATGGAATTGTCGAAAAGGCGATTCGCTTCGGGGAAGATGTTGCGGCCCATCAACCTTGAACAATGGGATCCGATCCGTTTGCTTGAGAAGACAACGCTAATCATTTATTTTGGACAAATCGAACAAATCCTCGGATTACAATACCTCGCACCTTCGAGAGGAATCATCCATCCTCTTGGTCAGTTTACACATTTGGCGCTCTTGAGCATTCCATGGAAAGCGAATACTATAAAATGCACTTCACGCATTTCTGAGAATGAAAGTTTCTCTCTCTCTTTCTCACTCACTATGTTCTGTGGCCATTCATTACAAGATCACAAGTGAGTCAATGAGGTTTCACAATGCTTTTGAAAGGATTCAGACTGACTTGGTTCTTTTTGGCTTAAGGTCACGAAGGGGCATCTCAGTAGTCGGGAGTTCAAAGGCTGTAGTCTCTCATTGAACTTCAAAGTTGGACTCGTAATCAAACGTCGGAATTTTATGACTGTCTAACCAATATTCATGAATGAGAGAAGAGAGAAATCTACTGCGTTTTCAGACGCTAAGACATCTACCAACTCGTTTTCTCATTCTTTTGTCCAAGAAGAAACCCCCCCAAATATTTACATCCTGAGGAGTTGAGAGACTACAAAAGTATTCTGCACTGCCAAAACCATGGTGATTTACCTCTCGAGCCTCGAGATCTACCTAATTCAGGTTCATTTGGGTGGTAAACATGATATTGCAGAAGATCCGAGTCACCTTCCAACCTCTTCATAACTCAAATGAGAGTTCATTTTCGAGCTCGTGATTGATAGTTACAAGTTCATTAACTTTGCCGACCTAGTGGGTTCTTAGTTCACTTCTTCCATGGGAACCGAAATTAATATTCGACTTGACACAAATTTCCAAGCTCCTAATGCTGCATCGTTTATGCTACAAGAGAGAGTCAATTAACATGAAAAGGTGGTCTTTAGTTATTTGTGTGGCTCGTTCATAAGTGATTAGCTTTGTTCACCTAGTTTTCATTTCCAGACAAGGTCATGCAGGCGGCCATTGAAAAGCACAAGTGAAAATAACTGCATAGAAGCATCCAAATTTCCAATCGATGGATGCGAAGATGGAAGCTGTTTAAACTAGCATCAAATCGTTCTTAAGATTTGAACATTTGACCAACGATTTCATTTAGCTAATAAACATTTTTGTTAGAATATTTTACTTATTTTCAAATACAATCGGAGTCTTGAAGTCACTAGACCCCGGAATAAAAAGGAAAAAAAAAATATAAGTATCATTTAACATATTTTAATATAAAAGGAAATGGAGTGGCTCAGTTAACTTACGCGCCATACCCGAGTTAGCCTTACTCGGTTTCATGGGTTTGATTCCAGGTGTCGCCTAACCAGTTCTCTAGTGGACTGAAGGTCGATTGTTGAGGTAGTTTGGAAGTACCGGGTGCGTCGGAATCCGCGGTAAATTTTGAAATATTTAATTCAGCAGTAGCTAGCATCAAGAAATAATATTGAACAACTTTTTTTAATGATGAAAATCACTTTTTTACTTGGCAATGAATGATTATTTCTCTAAGCAGGGCTTTAGCAGATCCTTGAAAAAGGAAAAGGATTGAAGTTCCCGATCCTTCACTTACATATAGGAACGCGTAACTCCTGGATTGCCTGAGGAAAAAAGGAATGGGATTACATAGTACAAAATTATTTTTTTTAGTAGGCATTTTGTTCAGGGTGATTAAAGGTGTGATTTTAGCCATCTGAATCACAATTTGTTTAATAGGCATAAATACATGTATTTAGGATTTCAAAGAAAACTAACATTCGCTTTACCTAGATGGCTCTTACATGATTTAACATGCCCTTAACACATCCTACTAGGGTGCCCTCTCTTGTTCTCAAAATGAAAAACTCTGCCGTCAGAGCAAGCCCTCTGAAGGCAGCAAAGTTGAGCTTCAATCAAAGAGAAAAATAACAATCAGCGCCATCTTGTAATAGAAACATTTGTGGGTGGTTCTGGTAAATATTTAGCCTCAATTTGTGATTATTCAGTGTGACTTTTTCTTTTTTTAAAACACATTAATATCGTAGCTGAGCTTCAAAAGACTCGAAATATGAAGAGAAATCCATTTTAAGATGGAAGCTGCAATTTTGGTAACAAATCAAAGTTGAGGATAAGTTTGAAATCAAGGGACTTTGCCCCTGTTTTTGGCTCCATCTAGTAGCAATTTTTGTAACCTTCAATTAACATTCTTCATTTGATGTTCAGTTTTTACGTTCAAGATTTATTTTCAGTCTTCTTAAAAAATCAGTTCAAAAAATTCCAAAAGTTTAAAAAGTATTTTAAGGCACTGCCATTATTTGATACTTCTTAAAAAGTCTTGGAAACCTTGTGTTTCCATAGCTAGCTAACCCTTTGAACCCCCCGACTCATTTTTTTGCTCTGAGTGAAATCTTTTAAGAAAGTCGCAAAACTTTATGTGTAATTTGTTTTGAAAGCTTAAAGAATAAAAAGGCAAAGAACAATTATAATGATTCAAAAGAAGAAAAAGAAACTCATTGTTAGCCATTCATTCTGATGATGCCGGTTTATCAAAACAGAATTTGAAAATATGTTACTCAGGTGATAAGTTTTTGGAGTTTAAGTGGTTCATTTTTGAACCCAAAAGCGAAAAAAACGCTCCAGGTAAATGAAAACCGTATGGTTCAAGCCAAAAGTGTGGATTTTAGATTTGCACAATACCGTGAAGGAACAATTACGTGGAATTGCAGTAAAAAAACTTAATTTTGAAGAATGAGCCAAAGACTGACAGCAACAAATTTTTTGGCGAAGTACATTTTTTCTGTGACTTCGAAGTTTATCAAACAGTTGCTCGTGTATATCCACAATAGAAAAATAATTAAAATTAGTGCAGTGGGAAAAAGGAACGAGTAACGAGTACTTTTTGCGTTTTTTGAGCCGTTAAATTACAACATTTTTGAAATGTAATGGCATTGCAGTTCCTTTTGCGAAAAAATGAACGAATTGTTGTACTTTTTTTACCTGTAATTTCGTTACAAATGGCCTGTGTATTAGTACAATGTCCAATGAGATTCCTCTCACAATGAACAGTATTACATTTTAGCACTTTTTGACAAAATTAACATGAATCATAATATTGACATTTTCCGCTTTTTAACGACATAATTTGAACGTTTTGACTTTTCCAACATGATCCCAAACATATTGTAGTAATTTTACGTGTAATATTTATATTTATAATTACATTTATAGTAGAAATATTATCATTTTTTTGATCGCGTTTTTTATAAAGATGTCCTACCTTTACAAACTTCCACATTTGAGTAAATCAATGTCTACTAATTTTTCTAATTGTGACCGATTTTATAGTCAGGCGTTGTAAATAAAAAGCATCTAAAAGGTTGATAGTTTGCCCCCTAAAAGAAATCTAAGATAAAATGAGGGTTTTCTTTTGCCTCATAAATCTACCCCATTTAGTCAAAAAGAGGGATCAACTTAGATCACCCTTGCCGGGACATTTTTAGAGGCTTTTTTGGGTGCTTTGAAGCCTTGCCAGAATGCATAGTTCAAGTATGAACGTTACATGGATTGAAAATCCACGTACATAGGAGCCGATGTACATAAACAAACCTCAGTGAAGGGCAAAGTTAATCAGGGTTGCTAAAATATGCTACACACATGGCAGTTAATAGAAACAAATTTTTCTTTCAGAAATCATATTGCAAAAATATTTTTGTTTTATTCATTCAATAATTACGCAAGTTCTCTCCATAATCTTCATTGTAGGTAGATTAAGACCAAACCTATTTCAGCTCCTAACCCATGCTTGAACTTGGCAACATTATGTATCTGCAAATGGAAAATGAGTTATGATGTCATGGGGAGCTATATACCTAGTATGGTAGTCTCGCCAGTTTGGAAGTGTGTTAGAGGTGCCAAAAGGATGATGTGCCCCTCTTTTTAGGGGATTTTACTATCCCAAAATGGTTGTGAGAATAGAAGCATATGTCAAGTATTGACCACAAGGCCAATAAAATATCTCTGTGGGTTTATGATTTACTATACATTCAGCAAAAATTTTGTTCAAATATGGTTTCATTTACTATTTTTTTTTTGTGGGGGGGGGCCGATATTTAAATACTGCTACAAGGAATGGGATTCCCTGTAAAGAGAGTTAATCATTGAAATAATTTCTACAATTAATGTTTATATGATATTTGGTCTACCAATGAGTTACTGTTGGCAGATCTATACAACCCTTGTATAGTGGGTTGGTCAGGAAAAGTGTTTAAAAATTTGTCCACAATCCTGCCTTAAATGCAAAGAATCTGGAAGAAATATCAAGGCATGTTTAAAGTTGTTTGCAATTTTTTTTTTTGTTTTGTAAGGCAAATTCATTACTAAAGTCATTAGAATTTCAGTGACTTGAAATAGGATATCAAAAACCTACATAAAATAATAGTTTAGGAAATAATATCACTCTCTTGGCAAATCAAATTTTGAAACATGTACACATACCAAACATAATAATTTATAGAAAATTGTGCCAATAGTAATGGCGTGTCTAGCATTTTTTGGCAACCCTGATTGACTTTGCCGTTCACTTGGATTTGTTTATGTACGGCGGCTTCTATGTACGTGGATTTTCAATCCATGTAACGTTCATATAGTTCAAGACAAGAGAAAGGTTGAGAGATTGAAATATAAACCTATTCCGAGAGCTACCGCATTCTTTTGTCAAAATCATGTTTAGTCATAAAATCATGGAAATGAACAATAATACTGTAAATAAGTTTTTTCATTATAGCTCAAGATCTTGGCCTCGCCTTGATTATGAGCGGATGTTTCGAGGATGTAAATCCACTTTTTGGGTCGAATTCAATCACTTCTGGGGTTTCATCGCATTTGAGTAGCTCGAAGTTCTTCACCGCATAAAATAATGCCATTTTCAGTTCCAAGAGAGCAAATCGCATCCCAATGCAGGCTCTAGGTCCATGGCCAAATGGTAAAAAGGCATATCTGAAATTAGAAAAACATGATTAACTATCTTAAAAATGTAACTAATCCCTTTTTCAAGCTTACGGATGACGTGTGGCCTTGGCTTCACGGGTGAAGTTATCCGGATTGAACTCATTGGGATTGGGATAGTTCTGAGGATCGTAGTGGATTCCAACGACATTCACGTATACATCCATTCCCTTTTTGATAGGGATATTGACGTCTTCCAAAATATAATTCTCTTGACTTCCCCGCGAAATGGCCGTTGCTTGAGGATATTTCCGCAGCGATTCGTTCACCACACAATCCAAGTAAGGCATATTCATGAAATCGGTATAAGAAGGATCGTCAAATTGTTGAACTTCCTCCCAGAGTTTCCTCTGGATCTCCTCACTTCGGGCAATCTCAAAGAGAGCCCAAGTCATCGTAGTTGCTGTGGTTTCATAACCGGCCAGCAGCATCACCATGGCGTTGGCAATCAGGGTCAATTCGTCAAACTCGGCTTTCTTGACAGGGCCTTTCAATTTCGCATCATTTTCAAATTGATCAAGCTCGTCTTCTCCTGTTGTAATTTCCTCATCCTTCATGATTCGAATCATGAGATCTATGAGATCATTCCGTTGTTCGCCGCTCTTTCGTCGAGCTTCAATGGAGGCCTTGATTAAGTTGTAGAAGAACCTCGTTTCTTGTGGTCGACTAATGGAAATACCCAATCGACCTAAAAGGGCATTCATCCCCGGGACCAAACTCAAAACGAATAGGAACATAGCCCAACCAGACCTCTTAAAGAGGCCCTTGGCATTCTTGACAAATATGGTCTCATCTTCGTGGAAAGATCCGGCATTGAAGCCAATAGCACAAGAGGAGATGGAATCCATAGTGAACCTACCACACAAATCTTTGAGCTCAAAGGCTTCATCTTTTTCCGAATGTTTCCGGATGGTATCCAAGAACTCGTTGGACACGTGTTGCATGAGAGCGAACATGACCTTCATTTTACCCGAAGTAAAAATGGGACTCAAGCTTGAGCGAACGCTCTTCCATTCATCTCCAGACAAAGTGGTCAATTGTCGGTTCCAGATTTTGTCCGTAACCGTTGAATGTTTGCTTCGATCTGGAGAGATCATGCCGGATCGATCGACAAAGTTGTTGAAATCCCGGACCAAAACAATCTTGGCCAATTCCGGGTCTCGAATCACCAAGATGGGGTTCAGAAAGACGTATCCTCCATAGACTTTGGTGTTGTGTCGTTCGTATTGTTCCCGAAGAAGGTCGCAGGAAGCCTTCTTGCCTTTGACAAGCTCGCCCAAAAGCGACCCAAATGGGAAAGTGGGTTCATCTTGGGCAAGCCCGAGTTTAGTCCAATGCTGGTAATCCTTGGTAAGGTATTTGTACAGGGCCACAACTACGATGACCAAAAGACACAAAGTTTCGAGCCACATGATGTTGCCAAGATGGGAGGAAAGATGATTGTCTTGTTAAGAAGATGATTCAACTGTAAATGATTTGTGAAAAGACTATTGAATCTGAAAGCTTCTTTCAGCAGTATCTGTCATGCGCGGTATGAGTAAGCGGTCACAGAGAACGTTTCTGACTCAAAGCAAACTTGAGACTCACTCACTCATAGAGATATCCGAAATATGTAACATCGAGTGCAATTCTTTCGCAAGCTAAATAATTGGCGGTAAACTTTAGTGATGCGACCAAATAAAAAGTGTCGCCGTTTTTTACCCACAGTCTGTGTCTCTCCTTATTTTATGGAAATCAGGTTGTGTTGCAGTTTTTGATCAAAAAACTAAACAAGGGCAAATGTGGCAACACTTGGCCGAAAAACACTATTTGGTCGCATCAGTAGTAAACTTGATCATGCTTTGTTTAATGCAATTTTTATGTAATTGGTTGAAAGGGTTCATTTCTTTATTCTTTTAATAATTGTTATACATTCTCACAAACTTTAAACTTAATTGCTGATTTTGAAGAAACCCAATCGATTAACTAATAATTAGATTAATTTTGGTTGCACATACTAGACCGAAAAATGATGGTCGGAGAATTGATATAGGCTAATACTTTCGTGTTTTTTTCGCTTCACTGCTTGACCGCTTTTTCCTTTTGCTCCAGCTAATCCGGTTTGAGAATTTCAGCCATCGTCGAACGTAATAGAGTTATCCTCTTAAGTGAAGAAGCAGATAAGGTATGAGAATACTAGCTAATCAGTTTATTATTATGCCATTGTTAATAGTGCTCTAATATTTACGATGAGACATTTGTTTTATTTTTCATTTATGCATGTTTTGTTTAACGAATTTTCCACTTGCCTTGTCTAAAATTAATTTGCATGTTGCTTGAAATTGTCAAAAATTCAAAATTATTCAATACAGTAGTGAGCATTTTTCAAGCTTTCTGTTTGTACCTAAAAGCATACTCAGAGGCATACCAAATGAAGTCCTGTGGAAGCACATATAACTCGTATTTTTTTGTATTTGGTTTGACTAAGTTAACCGCGCCCCAGGGTAGTAATTTCCCACAAAAATTGTTTTCAGACCTTGTAATGTGACAAACTTTTCTAAAGAGGCTCCTTGTAATTTTAGCTTCTTTTGAGTGGGTGTTTTTTTGTAAAATCTCTGTTCTCTTTCCATTAGTATGAAATTTCTAGGTAATCAAATCAGAAAGTTTGGCGAATTTGGCATAAAAGCAAATAGATTTCCGTCACGGTTTTAATACATTATTAGTTTTATAGGTTACCCTTTTTCCAATCAACGCCATTTTTACCACGCGAAAAAAGTACATTTTTACCTCAAGAAACACATATCTTGTTGAAATTAACTATTTTTTGACAAATTAAATGGCAAATGTTGTGAATTACTAAAATATTTGTAATGAGTATATGACTAATACCCTGGTTATGTTCTTTCAAATCGTAGAATCGTGTTCTCAAATGTAGAACATTTTGATATGAAACTTGATTAAGTTTACTTCAGTACCGCACGATGTTTTCTTAATTTGCTCATTTTGACTAGATCTACAACAGCTTTCCCAGCTGATCTTCTAGCAGCAAACATTACGAGGGTCACGAGAGCAATAACCGGACTGATGTTTTGTACACAAACTCATGGATTGCATCGTAATGTTGAGGCTGGGAGATCATTTTTGAGTAAAATTTTTGAGTTTTGAGTTTTATGACAAGGTTTACAAGGTGAGTTTTCTGGCATTGTTCACCATTTTGCACAATAAGAGTTGAAAGTACGTTACTTCATTGCGGACATACATACGCAATTTCTTAGGGATTTTGAGGGATGGAAGCACCGTGAGGGACAATGAGGAACATGGTCTTGGCAGGCAACTTTGGAAGTAAAATTATAAAAAGAAACTTGCAAGAAGTAGACATTGAACTGATCCTTGATTGGCATAAACAGTTTCAGTGAGGCCTTGCATCGATCATGGACCTGAGAGTGTGTTAGACCAAATCAAAACCCTGGACACAAGAGAAAACAAAGCACATTTTGTGAACAATTCAGTCACAATGGTTGGTATCAAATCATTCAGTATGGTCCGACAAGATATAAGCTGCAAAGTGGGGATTAAGCTATATATTTGAGTGGAAATAAAATGCATCTGTGATTGTGATCAGGAGGCTGTCTTTTGAAACAAGACAATGCAATGCAGGACCATGTGTCAGCGTGCAGATACTCACGTTCATGGAAAGAACTGGAGCTGTCATTTTTACGTGCTCAATGTAGTGATGAATTGGTAATTTTAAACTTGTTCCTTTTGCCGACTCTGAGATACACTTTGTTAGGAAAACACATCACTAATTTGGAGCTTCAAAAACCACTGGAGGGAACATAAAAGTGATGTCAAAGATTACATGTCCATGCCCAATGTGAAGAAAAGTTTTTAAATGCTCATTGAAATGAACAGATGTTTATCCGAATGATTCGATGAAATAATTTTTTGAATTAATGACATACTTGGCTTAAAATTGACAAATCCGGTTTTTGCGTTCGTCGCCCTCGTATTATCAAAAGACGTAAAGATCAACGAACAGACAACCTTGTAGAACGGATATGCCTCCCCGTCTACTTGCTAAACATTGTACCTTCCATTTTGAGTACATGTAAACTTTGGAAGGCAATATGTATTTCATGACCTTTATTTGTGTCATATGTTTAAATGTTTATTTTGTTTGTTTCTTGACGGTCTTAATCTACTTTGCAACTTGTGAGCTTTCTAACCTTGTTAGTCCAGTCTCAACTTGATTTTTCGGGTAATTGAGAAAAACGACGTACAGGGAGGGGCAAAAGTATCCAGACAAAACTTGGATGACGTATATCTCCTGAAGCAAGAGGAATATTTTTATTTCCCGCGTTTTTCTGGTTTGACCAAAAACCGGTTTTGAATGTTTGTTGATTTTTTTTTGTTTAATTCCGGAAATATGAAGCCCCAGGAACAAAAGCGTAAAGTGATTGCTGAATTGCTCTCGGCCGGCAACGACGCCAGAGCCATCATCAAGTCAACCAAGTACCCCAGGGCCACTGTCTACGAGGTCGTGAAGAGGCTGCAGTCTGGCCGGGGGACAGGCCACGCCCCCTGTGGTCCACACAGGGCAAAAAAGCGGACCCCCAGGTTCTTGGCGAGCCTGAGGAGGTCCATTGAGGCCAACCCAGCTGTGTCCATATCGGCCCACGCAGCCAGGCGGTTCGTGAGCAAGAGGACTGTGGCCAGGGCCGTCAAGGAGGACCTGAACTTGACCTCCTACGTCAGAGGCAGACGCCACCTTCTTACCGAGAAGATGAAGGCCACCAGGCTTGAGAGGGGCAAGAAGTTGCGCAGAATCTGCAAGGTCAATCCGAGGACGGTCAGACTTTTCTCAGATGAGTCAATCTTCACTGTGGTTGGCACGTACAATCCCCAGAACAACCAATGGCTTGCCGAGAACAGAACCGTTGTGCCTCCCATCATGAAGACAAAGAATCCTGCCAAGATTATGGTCTTTGGCCTCATCAGCAGCAACAGAAAGGTGATGCCAGCCCATGTCTTCCCTCCCAAATTTGGGCTCAACGCCGCCGGGTATGTGGAGCTTCTAAGGAAGGTCGTGATGGCCTGGCTGGCAACCTTGTACCCACCAGGAACCAAATTCATGTGGATCCAGGACTCTGCTCCGTGTCATGTGTCCAATGTTTCCATGAACTTTTTGAACAGCAAATTTGACGTGGTGGTCAAGAAAGACAAGTGACCTTCAAACAGCCCTGACCTCAACCCATGCAACTTCTAGTTGTGGTCTGAGCTGAGGAGGAAGGTCAACAAGATGCCCCACAACAGCCTGGCGTCTCTAAAGTCGTTGGTGAAGTGGAACATGGCCTCCTTCTCCACGGCCGAGGTCGCCAAAGCCTGCTCGGCCTTTGTCGGCTGCTTGGACGCCGTCATTAAGGCCAACGGTGACCATATTGAATAAAAATGTTCTTAATTGTTGTCCAAACTTTTTTTGTTAAATACGCAATTGGCTAAAAAGAACAGCTGTTGATGCTGTAAATTATGTTCAAAGTTTTGTCCGGATACTTCTGCCCCACTCTGTAAGAATACTTTACGCGCATTTACTTACCTTGATTCATATTGATGAGGTTATGAACTCAAGCACAATGTCTGATCGGATTAAATTGTGTGACTTTTTTGCCGTTATATTATTATATGGTTTGATGCTTGTTTATTTTGAATAACGGATTCTTAATCGGGTTTATTCTTATTATTCTTATTATTTTTGTTGCGGATTTTTTACTACCATTACAAGGAATGCGATTCCCTGTAAACTGAAGGATTCCTCCCCACAGCGTCAATTCGATCCCCAACAGGATTCGAACCTACGCCGTCTGGGGAAGCACTTACACTCGGCTCTTATAAGAACGCATTAGTACGCGCGGCCACTCTGGCTTCCTTATTTGATTCCCAAAATTCCCAAAGATGCTTGGTAATTAATTTGAATAGTTTTTTCAACGCTAATTGGCAAAAAGGTCAATTCGCTAGCTTAATTTACGACAATTCTGCATTTTCAAAGAGATATTACAGCAATTACTAGTGACGTCATCATTTTTGGCGGGAAAAAAGTTGGGAAGACCCGTGTTTCTGAT
>JAAGOF010000243.1:541967-555653 GCA_010645155.1 Tigriopus japonicus
TATCCTTTAGTTTCCGCGATCACAGGTCTTTCTGCCTAATGTTCGGAACAGAATGGCCATCTTACTAGGCCCAATGGCCGCCTAGTCATTAGGTTCGTTTCCTTTGCCCCTCTGTTTCAGTATTCGGTCTCAGTCGTATTTCTCTTATTTCTCCAAGTTCTCGATTCTCATTACTCGCGGTTCACGAGGGATTTTGGCGCAACTCGAACAAAAAAACGAGTGTCTGCGCCGATGAATCCAGTTTAGGCCTCGCTGTCTGTCTGTTGTTGAGAGCGTCGTTTCCGAAGAAGGCCGAAAGAGGACGTTTGCTCTGTACTGTAGATTATAAAGGACAAGTCCATTCCGAGTTTGGAAGAGTCAGTGCGAGTGAAATCTTTGCCGTGTTAAGGATCCGTTTATTGGTCCAAAATAGAAGTTGCGGTGTGGCCAATCGGCGTCAAAAAAATTGATCTCGAGGGTCCCTTGGACAGCACTGATTGAACATTTTGTGGGGCCGTTTTACTCAACTCTGGTTAAGGTAAAACAACGCAGACCCGATTGTACTCCATTCTGTGTCAGAATTGAACTTGGAGCAAAATGGGGCCCTGGAACGTTATTGCGCAATGCATGTTAAACTGGATCAGTTTCATGCTTACGAATAAGGAAATTGGTTGGATTGATCTTGAACCATGGGTTAATAGAGGCTGTGGGTTTGGTGTTCGAGTGTAGGTCCTTTTGTTGCATAATTTACTGAGTTACGATTTGGTGGGATTGGTTTGGGGTTGATTCCAAACAATTATGTTTTTGTGGCTCAAAGCTTAAGAAATTGTCATTTTAACAGTTCTTGTTTTGGTAAAAGCATACATTAAAGTGCGCGTATAAAAAGCGTCGGTTAAAAAAGGAGAATTTTCTAAAAAAGTATTCACGAAACATACAAAGGTTTTTTCTTCATTTTCTATCACTGAATCAGGATTTAAAAAATCTAACAGTTCGTAACATGTTATTTAAGAATGAATATTTTGTAGGTAGTTTCTTACTTTCGTCAAATGTTTGGGTTTATTCTTCAAAAAAAATATGTAAAATTGTGTTTTTCATTATACCATTGGTTACAACCCTCAGCAAGCACCTCACCAGATCGGCTGATCATTCTAGCATAATTGCCTTGGATTCATAGTATTATCAAATTAGTGTCATGGAAGACTTTCTAATATTGGTTATGGTTTTTATTGATCCTGACAGCCGTGATGGCCGAATCATTGCAACGAATAAACTGCGTGCCATTTCCTTTACACAATTCTAACCGAGAAAATGAAACAGTTGAACACTTAAACTCATTTTCAAAGATTGCGAGGCAAACTTTTCAAATGGCTTAACCTTAAACTCTAGCCCAAAAATAAGAAAAGAAAGACTTTCTAATCTGTCCAAAGGTATTTTCTCCGAGGTTCAAGTCCACGGAGTGGGCATACAGAAGATTTTTGTTGGATAGGTTACAACCATCGAATAGCAAAGGTTGGATGTGAAAACTTGATTTTTTCCATAGTGCATTGTGGCCAAACAAACAAATACAGTCTGTTCAGTGGATTGTCTTACCGTATGTGCAAGGTTGCTGTGGTTGTTTTGGAATATTGCGATTACAGTGTCAACTTGTTTGGTCACAAAAGGGCAGCTAGGGCCTGAAAATTGTCCGACAAATCGTTAGTCGAGTCTGGCTGAACATAGCCACTCTGGAACTCTGTGGTCAAGGCTTGAATTTTTTGACAGATGATAGATGCAAACATCTTCCTCACTTACATTAGCTTTATCCCATGACATGACTGTTGAACAAGAAGTACAGCCATAAGATAACTTACACACCCTAAAATACTGGGCAACCCTGACTGCGGGACAATTACCATAATAAAACAATTGTCAACTCATTGTTAATTCTTTTGGGCCGATTTCAGTCCCCCACTCACAGCCATCGACCAGACCCACTTGCGCTCGTTGAACAAGGACCCAATGTGAGGAGTGCCCAACCAAGCGAAAAATATCCGTAAATCAGCCTAGTTACGACATTTACATACATCCAAGTCCATCAAATCGCAACTTGAGCTTTTTGAATTTACGGCCCACAACTGTGGCCTTTTTTCCTGACATCTTTCTACACAAATGTCCGAGACAAGATTGATCGGCTCTCTAGACAAATCCCGCCCAACTTTTCCGTTGCAGTCTATAACTTGAATAGGAGTCTTGACGGTGAGCAAGAATCCAATTGAAATGTTTTTGGTGCCGTGAACGTATTTGCTGCTCTTGAGTGCTCCATAATCCATTGGAACAATGACGGAAGGGTCGCTTTGCTTTTATCCCGAGAGTATTCCTTGACAAGTGGTGGCTTGGTTTACTCGCTTCTAGTAAGTGATGAAAGCTCTTTCACTTAATACCGAAGATCCGAAGGGAAACATTGCTCTACATCTCCTTCTAAATCACACTGAATGGACATGAAGCATTTCACTTGAGGTCTGCATCGGTCCCAATAGAGTGGGACCAATTTGAAAAGAGGTTCTTCAACAAGATCATAATGTCTTTGTTTCAACTATTCGTATATTTCGACAAAGAGAAAGAGATAAACAAATTCAGTCGAAATCTCATTATTTGCGTATACAAATGTTCTTGTTGCTGTTGCGGCTATGGTTCCTTCTCTCTTGGGAGAGTGTAAGAGAGTTTATTTCGTGGAAGACGAAACAAGAAATCCCAGAAGTTCCATTCTCAAGGCATGAAGTCCTGAACAGATCTGCTCGCCCAAGAAACGACACTGTCATTCACTTTCAGTCTAACTCATAAAATCCAGAAACGACTTGGATGATCTCGACCCTCTCGAATAAAGGAAATGGTTTGTTCGCTGAAAGATATTGAAAGTTGTCGCTTCTGGCTTCGTTGAATGCCAATGGTTCTCGACGGTTTTCCCAAGGTTGATGTCTCTGAACGAGACATCACATATTTCCAGCTCAATGAAAGTTAGATGAGAATGCATTGTGAGCTTCTAGCATTGATCAATATGCTTTTCAATCCTCTTGATGAGTTGATTTTTTTCAGTTTTTTAACGTTTCAGCTTCGGGATGAAATGTGATAGTTCAGCAAAGCATTGATTTGAAATTGATGCTAACTCATCAAATTTGTCTTTCTTGTTTATAAAAGTACTTCACCTGCATTATTTTGAGAAAATCACGTCTACAGTTATTCATCTCACAGCCTTTGGCGCACGTTTTTCACGACCTGATACCTCCTAAGGCCAAGTTTGTTGGCCTTTTTTAATGATGCTAGTTTGGTTATTTAGTCTTTTGCTTGTCACTAATCTCATTCGTGGTGTTTGTGTTTTCCTCACGAAAGAACACCAATGGCCTTTGATTGGTGCAAGGTCAGGGTGAGTGAAAATAGGACATGTTTTCGATGGACCTTGTGCGTTCTTTACTAATTGCTATGCTAGAGTTTTTTTGGTTTCATTAGGGGCGACCAATTCATATTTTCTTTGGATGATTTCCTTTCCCATTGGGACGTTCCCATAACATCAGCCAAACTAATCTAATTTCTACTCGCTGCTTAGACGGAAAAGAGGCGAAGAAACCCCACCAAAACTTGGTTTCTTGGTCTCCTGTGATTAAGTGCTTCGTGGGAATTTCTCCGTGTCCGGATTGAAATTTCATCCCGAAGCTCCACTGACAACTTTGGTGTAATCCTCTTGATTTCAATGGTCTAAAGGCCAAGGCTAACATGATAACGAACATATTCCCATCTCATTCCTCTTCATTCATGAGTGATGGACCATCACAATTGTTTCACTTCATCCTCCTTTTTTTGGAACGTTGGCGTTGGTTTGGAACGATGTGGAACATCAATCATACTTTGCCAAAGTCAAACTTGAGCCAGTTGAAAGGGATAGAAAACAATGTCTCCCTTGGTTTGGACTGCTCAATTGATCGATAGAGACTCAAGGCATCAACTTTTCCGACGAAAATCTCCTAAAATGAGGAGGATCAATCAAATCATGGCATTTAACGAAGTTGGGTTATTTCCAACTCGAGAGTAGAACTATCACCAATTTAGGTTGTTAAGTCGGTTTGGATCCGGAATGGATGTTCTTTTGTGGAAGTGGTCAATTTTAAAGAAGGAGCGATTCCCGCAAATTTATGTCACGTTATCACTCTATTTTATCCAGTCACGAAGCATTTCTTGGAAAAGGCTTCTCTTATCCTCTAGTGAAGTGCGGTCATTAATCGTGAAATGGAACCCACAATGGTCTCCATTAAACACGTCGAGAATGTTGAATTCTAAGTATGTCGTAAAATAGAAAATTCTCAAAACCTGCAACCATAAAAAAGAGTCTTCAGAGACATTCTAGTTAGGCCCATTCTTGGTTGTTGAGTTTAGACATGGGTCTCATGGGTTTTTGTCAAGAAGCGTTTTGGGGGAAAGTGCAAGAGAGATAGGTAAGAGATTTCGTTCTTGTTGAAGGACAAAAACACAATCAACGAAATTAAGTCGATGGGAAGTCGTACAAGTCAACCAAGAAACAATCTCACAATGCTGTGAGTAAGGTTAGGTTGGAAAAGGGACATGTTCCTCCACGTCCGTTCCATTCTGTGCAACCTCCTACTTCATAGGGGGCAACTTTGATTCAATGGTTCGTTACAGACACAAAAAGATACATCAGAATGCGATATTGCATGACGATTGGTAGGCCCTGAAACCTGAAGGCCACCGTTTTATGTGCATAGGGGATTAAGATCGGCCCTGATAGCGATATCTTTAAGACTTGGGACCTTCCTTGGGAACACTTTGTAGAAGTGAAGCGATCTCTACTTTGCCCAGCCAAGTGATCGGTCATGATGATCCTGAAACGAGAAAAAAAACCTCGAACACCGCTGCAGTAAAAGCACTTTTTCCACTTTTGTGGCCCTTAATTGTTTTCGTTCAGAGGAACTTTTTCCTGGCTTTAAAAGCTACGTAGTTTTGGAAATCTAAAGGCAAATGGGTTGAAAAACTTCAAAACATCATCGAAAATCAGCACATGTCCTAAAGACAATTCAAGAACTCCCACGTATATTTGAGACCTTTCAATTAGTTTGGAGGGGAAATCAAAGTCAGAAACATTATATCTGCCCTTTCGGTGATTCCTAGATCGATACTCGTGGTAATTAGAAGACATATTTAATTGGATAGCATCAATCTTTTCAGAAACTAGGAGAAAATTATCACATCAAGGTCGTAAATATTGAGTTAAGGGAAAATTGTATGTACAGTAATGTACCAAACTATTATTATATACTTTATCCTCTACCCAAGACGTCATCAAGGGAAGCTTCATGATTTCTTAATCCAGAAATACACAAGACCTCGAATGGCCTTGGCTTTCAAATGCATTAAGTTCAAATGAAAACAAAAACAGAGTTTAGCTTGTCACGACATGGTGTACTATTTTTAGCTGATTACTAGCTAGTTTTTGAACTGATAATTATCTCAGTTTACAATGTAAAGAGTAAGGTTCTACCCTTCAATTCGTCATGACCTGGAACACTCTAAATTATAGTTACTCAAAGGTATTTGTACAAACAAGTTTCGGGGAAGGTTTCTGGCCTGGGTTTATTTCTCACGCTACTTCCAATTACTGTACCTACCAGAGATTATCGGAAGAACATAACACATCCAAACTCGATTACTGAAGCTCGATGAATCTTCGGTAGAGTTACCGCTCTGGAAAAACTACAGAAAACTACGCGAAATAATTCTGCATTGGTCCATTGAGAGGTCGGTTCCTTTCTAAAGATACCTACGTATTTGGCATCCACGTCATTTTATTGGCTCTACTGGGCTGTCACAAGGTCCTTCCTTGGTCCATTAGGTCGCTTTTGTTCGTTTATCGTCCTGATGTGTCATAAAATAGCCGGACGACTCAATTCGCGAACATTTGTGCAACATCTCTCCTAATGTAGTCTATTTTACCATTTTCATGACATTTTCCCTGGGATTGATTGTGTCACACAAGTTTTTTCCCCTCAGATAGGCAAAAAGTGAGAACGTGTTCTTTTATTGACATGCATCAATGTTAGATCGATCCAGTATTTGATGCGTTCAACTTCAAACGGATTTCTTTCGTTTTTCAGGCTTCTTTGCATTCAATTACGTGATTGAAAAGCGTTCCAATTGGATTGATTCCGTCCTTTGGGCCAAAACTCGCAACCGTCCAGGATCTGGGATCAGGCCAAAAAACAACTGCGATGCTTGAATTCGTAAAATCTGTCCCCTAAGGATCATTGCCCCAAAGATTACGACAGGGTTTCCTTTCTCGACCTCTTCCTGAAACCTAACAGTCTCACGGACCAATGGATTTTGACATCGCCAGACTTCCTCGTTCTTAAAGGATAGGACAACTGGTGAACGAGAATGTGGTTGAACAAGTTAACTTCACACAGAGTTTCAATCTAATTTGTTCCTCCTGAGATCGTCACAATGAAGGACGCCTCGCACTCACTCACAGATGCGGTGACGTTGGACTTGAAAGGCTAAACAAAAGGCCAAAGTACAGCTTTATAGCCTACTTACGTCGAACCATTGACGAGAACAAGTGGCCTCATAGAAACCCCAATTTTACATTGTATTCTCTTTAGGAGAGGTGATCCATCATTTTGTTGTGTTTGTGATTGTGTTCTTTTGACATTCGATTTGGTGTGAGTGTGTCACTGGGCATTACCGGGATCTAGTATTCCCTTGGGAATAGAAGAAGGATCGACAAGGATTTGCACTTGAAAATGGAATCTACTCCTTCCCAAATCCCGGTCTTGACAACATCCTCGACTGGACCAACTCTGGTGAATGGAACAAATGAAACCTTGCCATTTGAGCTCGAGAATGATGATTACCAAAAGTCCATGGAGTTTGTCTTTGAGGTGGTTCTGCTCTCTTGTGTGGGAGCCCTTGGAATCATAGGAAAATGTTACTTCAGGATTACCGAATCTCATATGTTGAAACGAGACAAGTGACCCCACTTTTTGAGACCAATAGTTGGTGGAACAAAGTGCGTTCCAAAACTCTTGAGGCAAACTTTTTGCTAGACTGTAATTAGATGGAACATCTGGTGATCCAGGGTTGGAGAAAAAATGAATCAGATTTCAAGCTTGGGTACAAAATACTGCCGTATTATTTGAAAAAAAGACCAATGTAGTTCTTTTGTCATGACCTTCAGAATTCCAATTTCTCGACGAAATAAAGGTCATTTTTTCGAGAGATTGCGGCTTTAAATGTTAAACTGCGGCACTAAAGTTAAAATTGGATCTCGGCTGTATTTAAACCCTTGAAATGGCTGTTTTGTGCCAAGTTCTGGCCAGGATCGATGAGCGGATGGCTTAACATCTTGAACCTCAATCTTTCTTGGGTATTTTTTGAGGGAGAGACCGTCAGAGCTAAAAGTTTTACGTATCATCACTTTTGTGCCATGCTAGTTGGAACACCTTGGAACTCGTCCAGATCCGTCTTCATTCTTGGAATAGGAGGAGAAGGAAGAAGGGAGATTGAATGTGACGAAGTAGGAATTAAAAGATCGAGCCAAGGAAGGAAGCGACCATAATTGAAAACTGAAAACGAGGTCTTACCACGCACGTGCCTATCTCTAGTCTGTACTAGATGAGCACCCCTCTTTGAAACGGAAAAAAAAGTTCAAAACTAACTCGACTTCAACATATGAGATTGTTCCCTCGTTCCTCTTGATTAGGCAATGTGGCCGCCATTTGTCTTTTCTCGCGACAGTCTATTCAATTAAAGTTCCATCGCCTCATGATGATGTTGGCCACGTACGATCTGTTCTATATTCTTCTCTCTCTCATATTATTCACGGTGCCCCAAATAAGTGAAGCCTACAACACTAGTGGGGCTCATTTCTATGTGCTTCCACGAGCTTTGCCTTTGGCTCAAATGTCCTTAACGGGGTCCGTGTATTCGACCTTGGCCATCACGGTGGAACGATACTTGATTGTTTGTCACCCATTCTACACGATATCCCACAAATGGGCTGCCAAGAGGTACATCATTCCAATCGTACTTTTCTCGTTCCTCTACAACTTGCCCAAATTCTTTGAGCTCACCACGGGAATGGAAACAACGAATGCTACAGACGCCTTACTCAGTGAGTAGTACATCCATCCCAGAACTATTCTAAACATATGCGTGCCTAGGTTTCTTGTACCTTTGGCGCAACACTTTCTTGACCGAGCGAAAAGCTATAAATCAATGTCCCAACCGAGGTTCACTCCTATCGTTTACGATCTCCCGATTGGAACGGGATCCAACTCTGACCCATATTGGAATCGGGAGTTTTATTGAATTATACGGTATATTCATCTTCATAGACTGACTCCACGAATGTCTAATCTTCAAACAAGCCGGGAAGATCTCAAATGTGATTGGAACAAAGACTCCTTAAACTGCTTACTGTGTCTGTTTAAATAAGCAAATTACAGGAAGCGCTCGTAAAATTAGTCACCGTATTTCATGAGTCTCTTCAAATTGTGCAACGGATCACTAACTGCAAAAAGGTCGAATCAATGATGACGCAGACAAAAGAAAATGACTCATTTTAGAGCATCAAATCACTCAGAAACATCTGGAAAAAGGTCCGGTTTTTTATTGCCGAAACACGAAAATATCCATCGGTAATGTTTGAACTTTCCTTTTTTGTTCCTGGCTGAAAAAGGCTCCAACAAAATAGTTCACCTTTTCGTCTGTCAATGTAGTCCTTGAAAGTTGGTCTTGAAGATACGAGAGATAAGGCAATTACGTCTAGGTTTCGCCAAACAACACTTAAAACTTTAATACCATTGGCAGCCTTCCTCAATTGACAAGTCCAAAGAAAAACTTTTCGTTGACGCTCGTTTTTTCTGCGGGAAACCTGAGAAGCTCTTTCGTATTTCACCGAAGGCTTGCATTTTCCTGGTGAAGGTCAGAACAAACGATGCAATTTATCATCTTAATTGAATCTTTGGTGCGTTTCCTATCACGATCGTCCGTTTCGACCCGTTATTTACCGCTTAAGAAAGTACTTTTGGTGGCTCGTGTTTCTTCTATAACACAATTCTAAAAGAATCAGCTTTTTCTTGCCCTCGATTTTTTTTCACAAACTCGGCCCTAATGACCCCCAATATAAAATCGTAGTTAGCCCTCCTCAATAAAAAGTTTGCTAATAATGAAGTTGAGAGACCAAGGTAAAAGTTTGATCGATACTCATAAAAGATTGTTGAAAGGTCCTTTAGCCCCGAGTTTCCAAACACATTTGCATTCATTCACATGTGTAGACCGTTCCAGAATTAATGCAGACACCACATGTGGTACAATTTTTTCTCGTAAGATGAGCTTTGGACACATCTTTCTAGGCCTTGTTCTAAAAGTCAAGTGTTTTCGTTGCTAAATGACAATGTGAGTCAAAGCTAGGCCTATATGTAACTAACCATTTGTGAGATTTTGCCAATCACAAAAATGAGACTTGAACATCTGTAGCTATCGCCATAGGGTGTGTTTCATGTTTGAGGTTTTGTTCACCTTGTTGGCAATTGATGTTTTGCAATCGAAATAACTGTTCAAACATAGGCCTCCAAACCGTTCAATAAAACAACCTTGGTGTTCCATTCATGATTTCGTTGGAACATTCTTTTTTATTCTAGTGACCGCAATCAGAGTTACGAAAACACAGAAATATCGGACTTGTCATTTTGTTCAATCGATCTAGTCTGGATTGGACTTTCTTTCCAGTTTGCTTCTGGACTGGATATTGTCATCATTCAAGCGAGAGATTTCGCTGTTGTTTTTTCTCTCCCAAGTAGATTGCTTGCCGTAAGAGCGACTATAACTTTCAAGGATACACAGACTACAGATCTGTGTAAAGAGTGGTCTATTTTAAGGAAACATTTCCCAAACCTCCTCTGCTTGGCTAAGTGCATAATTTGATTGAATCAACTTCTTCTTCTTTGGCATGAGAGGGAAAAGTGAGCAAAATTGATTGCCAAGCATAAGTTGGGCGTATTTCTAGATCTTTCGGGATCTCGTGTTGGATCAGCATGGAAGAAAATAAGGTCATTTGATCGGTTTGAATTTAAAGACATGCCATAAACAGACGAATTTATTCAATAAGATATCTATATCGATCCACCTGACTGGATAGATGAATGAGGATGGTTGAATCTGGTAGCAAAATTTCCTTTTGTTTTTTGTCCATAATCTTGGCTGAAGGAACAATCCTTTTTTGTCACAATTTGATTGAAAAATAAGTCTTGGGGCTAAGAAAAAATGAAATACGACGCAGTTCTTCATTGTCAGAAAAATTTGTTTTTGCCCTGCTGTGAGTCCGTTAGCTCTGGATAATGAAAAGTGTTCCACCTCTGGAAACCACTCTGGAAAGTATTGAACTTTCATTTTGTCGCATCTTCTAATCCAATCTGGACGCACAATAATCAAGATCCTCTTCTTTTAATAAATCTTTCAGATGAAGGCCAACCCATCACAAAGTACACCATAGAACCCACGACGATGCGAGTGAACGAGTATTACATCAAGATCTATTGCATTTGGATGAACTTTGCCTTCATGGGTTTGCTGCCTTTCTGTCTACTGATCATCCTAAATGCCCTAACCCTCCGAAGTCTCATAGTGCAAAATAAATCAACTCTAAGCAATGAGTTCTCCATGTCCAAGAAGAACGAGATCGCTTTGGCCAAGGTCAGCTTGACCATTTGTCTGATCTTCATCTTGTGTCACAGCGTGAAATGGATCCCCAATCTCTATGAACTCGCCCGATTGGCCACTGAAGATAAGAGGGCGTGGCCAGCATGGGTGGAGTCTGTGACGCACATCAGCCACTTCTTGATGACTGTCAACAGGTAAGAGATTTGGTTTTCAACCTCAATTTTAATATTTGTACGCTGGTCCATATAGAAGATTGGAACAGTGCTTATCTCTTCTTTGAGAGGCATTCATTGTGGAACGAGAGACGTCGAAGTAACAAAGTCGGTGAAGGCTCTGGGCCTTCACTCTCTGTCTCAGCCTTTATCTCTCGTCACGTCGAGACTGATGTTCGTTTAAAATCAGGTTACTCAAGGCTCAAGAATATTGACTGACTTTTCAAGGAAATAAGGACATCATTGAAGCGGCTTTACCGAGGTCTTATCATGAAATCTCTTGGTTGATTTCCTCATTAAAATGAAGCCTCTCAGCAACTTGAAAAGCAGAATCGTTATCTTGCGGAAGCTTTCCTTTTGGGTTTGATTGAGTTTTTAACATCAAGCGTTGTTGTTCCATCAAAAGGCAAAGAAATAGAGCGGAGCCCTTGATGCATAAAAGCGATGAGAGACTTGCCTTGTCTCTTTTGAGACGGGTGCCAGTACTGTATTATTATTGTTATCGATAGTGATGTTCCAAAAGGACTCCAAACCGAGACCGAAACTAATGCCCTCTCGGCTGAAATTGATAGAAAACAATAATGCGAAAGTTGGTTTGAAACTCTAGTACATATTTTGCTTGTGCAATTTGTACAAAGAAGGGGAAATTCGGCTGTTTCGCTCCATCACTAGTTATTGACTTGGCTCCTGGTGGATTCGTGACGAGCCCTTTATCGACGGTCTTTGCTCACCATGTAATCATCAAGACCAATGCACAACAATTTCTTCCAAAGTCAGTCAGTCAGTCTCTTCTTGACAAGGAAACTCGGATACCAACAATCTAAAAACAATTGCATTTCCGTCTTTAAGAGACAAGGCATTACACACAAAAAGCAAAAACATCTCAGAATTGGGATTGCTAGGACAATCTTGGAAGTTTGTGGGTGGAATTGAGCATGGTCGTACACTTCGAGGAATGACGATTGCATTTGAGAGGAAATCCCACCTAAGGCTTTTTCATGTCATCGCTTTCCCTTTTGGTGACTAATTTGCTGATGTTCTGTTTGCCTAGCAGGGATTTTTGTATTTACATAACCACGAAGTAGGAAGCCAACAATTTCGTTTAGTTTAACTTATTGTTGGAGCATCAAATTGTTTGGATGCATTGAAAGCAATACTCATGGTGCCTTGATTCCCAGAATATCTCGAACTCATGCATAATGTGGCAAAATTGGAATCCTCTTCCATTTTGTTACTATTTTTCATCAAATAATGGTGTCTACTCGCGCAGCTTTTTACACACTCAAATCAAATCCATTGTAATTTGTCCTTTATAACTGTCTGAGGATGAAAAAATTGGAAGCGTACTAAAAGATTGATTCAAATAGTGTAAAACTCTTTCGTTCGTAGGTTTGAAACAAAAGAGGAGGAACTGCTACAGCAAAGACATACGTGATTTCTTTTTACAGATCAAAAGAAACCTTCTTGACAATTAGAATAATCAAAGGCCCATCAAGACTCTTAATCTTGCAGATATAATGGTAACATCATTATGTCGGGTTGATTCGAGATGTTCTTTTTATGATCAGGCATGATTATTGAACGTAGTTTTTTGTTGTTGGTTGCGGATTTTCTACTACCGCTACAAAGAATGCGATTCCCTGTAAACAAGGATTTTTCCCGACAGCCGATTCCCAACAGGATTCGAACCTACGCCGTCTGGGGAAGCACTGACACTCGGCTATTTTAAGAACGCATTAGTAAGCGCGCCCACTCTGGCATATGTTTTTGCTATTTCTAACGATATGATGACATGATATCCTTCATGGACGATACCTGCTCATATATATCATAACCAACCTCCATTGTCTTTTAATGAACTAACCAGGCTTTGTTTATATGTGTTTAATTGCGTTAAACTCGCGGTTCAAACTTTAAACTCTCTTGGCTTAATCTCAACGGTATTTTACTTAAAATCATCTCTCTTTCCGTTTCAGCTCGGTGAATTTCTACGTTTATTGCGTCAAACACTACAAATTGTTGTCCAAGTGCTGCGACGACTCTATTTCCGGATCCGGTTCACTCAACCTCATTCATACGGACATTGGCAGTGTGTCCGATCAACATCGACGAAGCAGTGCCAACTCTCGAATGAGACGATCCTCCACGTGGTTATTGAACAAATCGAAGATCTCAAGGCTTTCAAGTGTCATCAGCTTGTGAGTAAAACCCGACATCGTCAAGAAATTCCTCCCGGAATGTCAAAAGACGGGCTTGGAATGAACTCTCAGAACCCTGTATTCGAGGAAGACGTGGCTCTCATCATCAAAGAGGAAAAAGGCCATCCCTCATTTTTTTTTCAACGGAGATGATCAATGGCCACACCAAGATGAAATATCGAGCTATGGCGATATTTCTCTACGAAAAATTTGATGGCTCGTTGATTAAACGATCATTTCGGGATCTAAGCCCCATGTTCGAATGTTGAGCTCTGTACCAATTTAGTGCAAGCAAGGTTTTTCTCTCTTTGTCACTGATTTATGTCATGAATGGCAACTCATCAAAGATAGTGTCTTGCCTTTTGAGACATTAGATCCTCGCTCAAATAAAGTTTTACTCTCGGGATCAACAGAGTGAAAATAGTTTGAAGGAAAATGGTTTGCTTTTTGAATTTTCCTTTGTGGCGGTGCATTGAACCACAAGCTTTGGAAAGTTTGGAGGGTGATGCGTCCCTATTTTCACTTTAATCGAATTGTCCTCTCTGAATAGAGCGTGCTCTCAATAGTGAAATAAATATGTGATGAAGTTAATCTTT
>JAAGOF010000243.1:555775-624715 GCA_010645155.1 Tigriopus japonicus
AATTACCGTTTATATGAAATTTGATCTACAAATGAGTTACTTTTGGCAGATCTGTGCAACCCTTGAATAGTGGGTTGGTCAGGAATAGTATTCAAAAATTTGTCCAATCCTGCCTTAAATGCTTTTAGAGGATCAGCTCCTACATATTTCCGACGAAGACTCATGGGCAACAAATTGAACAATGAAGGAGCCCGATAAAGAAGAGAGGAGGACTTTTTTGATCGAGCTAGCCTAGTTTCCTTAAGATTTGGAGGTGCTCTCAGAACGCTCGTAAAACCTCTACAATCGCTACAACTAATCTCAAATCCGGGGTTAGGACAGAGCCCATGAACGCTCTTGAAAACATACAGTATCAGATACCTTTCATACCTTCTCTGAGTACTGTACAGCCCTAATTTCTGGAGCCTCTCCCAATACGAGAGCTCTCTCATTCCTGTGATGTTCCTAGTGAAACATCTTTGGACCTGCTCCACCTTTTGCAAACCTACTGAACTCATTGGAGCCCAAATGGGTGAGGCCACAGGGTGAGGCATATTCAAGATGCGGTTGAACAAGCAACTTGTACAGAGTTAGCATGGTAATACTATCTCTCGACTTGAAAGTGCGATAGCTCCAGCCGCACGTTTGAAATGCCTTCCCCACTTTCAACTGGATATGCTCATCAAACTTTCTATCATCTTGGACGACAACTCCTAAATCCCTCATGGATGATACCTGCTCAATATCACAACCTCCATTGTCTTTGAGTGGAACATCTAATTTTGACGTCCCATGCGTCATTGTGCGGAACTTCATCCCGTTCATTGCCATATTACTCTCGCCAACCCAAGAGTAGACTTTCTCCAAGTCCTCAACCAAACATTTTGAGTTCTGACCATTCCTTCCATAAACTAATTTTGTATCATCATATGAAGAAATACTGGCTTTTGTTTTAAACTATTGGAGAGGAGCAATAAAGAGAAAAAACAGGAGTGGACCTAAAATTGAACCTTGTGGAACACCTGACTTGACATCATACCGTACATGCCAGTAAATGATCCTTCAACCTTGGCTATTTGCTTCTTATCACTCATGAAACTACCAATCCAATTCAGGACCTTACCCTGAATCCCAAACTCTTTGAGTTGATCGAGCAAAAGACCATGATCTAGCTTATCAAAGGCCTTGGCAAAGTCAAGATAGACTACATCAACTGACTCGTGCCTTTCGAGCCCTTCAATGATTTGCTTAAGATGATCAGCCAATTGGGTTACTGTACTAAAATAAGCTCAAAACACATGCTGGCCAGAAGGAATTTAATCATTGACTTCCAAATAATCTACAAGCTTGGACTTCATGATCTTCTCAAAGACCTTTACAAAACTGGAAGTCAGAGAAATGGGCCTATAATTACTAGGGAGTGACTTATCTCCGCCCTTAAAAATTGGAACGACATGAACTACTTTTAGAGAAGAGGGAAACTTGCCCTGATATAAGATGCAAAGCATCAAATAGGAGAAAACAGGGGCAAGAATATGAGAGCATTTCATCAGAAACTGAGATGTCATACCATCAGGTCCAAGTGAACTCAAAAGCTTTAAGCTCTTGATGGCCTCAAAAGCATCTTGATCTGTGACTACCAGATCCTCCAGGCGATTATACTGACTATCAATGCCAGGCTCATCAACAACATAACTACGGTCATGACCTGCTGTGCAAACCCTTTTCTGAATTGAAAATACACTTGAGAACTTATCTCCAAGCAAATTAGCCTTAACTTCATTATCATTTATGGTTTTACCATCAACCTCTAATGGTCCTACAGGATGTTTATATATCTCTTTGCATTTGCAAAAGAGAAAAAACGCCTTTGGATTAGTCTTAAACTCCTGAGTAACTGTACTTTATGATGGAAAGTTCATTTTACCGACAAAGTATGAGGCCACAATTCCAAAGGTCCAACAAGATGGAATTTGTAGATCCCAGAATCATGTAATTAATTATCTTTGCCCGGTTTTTATGTTCAAAAGATGCATCCAAACAAAATGATGTCAAAACAAATCAAGACAAACATCAAAACAAAACAAAACAAACGGGTTCCATTTAAAATTGATACTGCCTCAAGAATTTTTGTCTTTTGCTCTTTTTAAAACAATTAAAACTAAATGAAAAGAAAAACAGATTTTTTTTCCATCTGCTGCTTTTTCTGAAAAAAGTAAAGGTAAACCAATAAAAGATGGTTATTAGGACTTTAAGGCATTCCTTTTTCATTCCTGTTTTTAACAAAATAAAATCTGAAAATACAACCTTTTTCCCTGTATTCAACACATCTTTAAGTCCTAATGTTCCAAAAATAAATTGTCAGAACGAAGATTTAAGCCTGGTAATTGCAACAATTCCTTTTTCATGTGCACAACTTGAAGTTTGAAGTGCAATTCTTGGCAGTTTAAAAAATGTTTTATTGCTATTATCTAAAATTTCACTACTGAAAGTGAAGGGAATCTTCCGAACTTTTGAATCAGAAATGCATGACTTTGACTAAAAAGATGGCCAGTTGGGAGACTTGTTTCTGGGACAACCAACCCTTAAAACAAATAATTTGTATAATTCAAGCTTTTCATTAAAAAAAATACTTTGCAATACTCGTCTACATTCAGGGAAGCAATCATAGCGTAGGGTTTGAGTGAGCATTCGCCAACTACCCGCGACATCCCTGATTCGAATCCCGGGCTTTCCGAGTTCTAGTGGCCAGTAGTCATGGCCATTGACGGCTTAAAAATGCAAACTCGAGTCATTCCCGAGGGTGAGGTAAAAACTAGTGCTTGTTAAGTGGAGTGGCAATATCCCCACAGTCCGGATAGCCTCTACGAGATCACCGCTGCAAAAGCTGTGTTCTGACTCCATACAGCAAAAACATTCAAACTCCTCAACATGCATAATCCATTTTAAATACAATCCTCAAAAATCTGACCCTTCAAAATATGACGCAGTAATCTCTCCCATTCCAAAAAAATTACAATTTTCAAGTGATTCCATAAGTCACATTCAAAGAAAATGTGCTAATTACAGGAGTTACTACTGATGTCATCATTTTTGGCGGGAAAAAAATTTCGGAAGACATGTGTTTCTGATGAGCGTGCAAGGCAGCTAAAACGAAGATTTAGGCCTGGTAATTGCACCAATTCCTTTCTCATCTGCACATTTAGAAATTGGAAAAGTTTGGAATTGGATAATCTTGACATTTTTATTTGCAAAAAATATGTTTTGTTGCTTTTATCTAAAATTTTGTTACATAAATTGAGAGAGTTCTTGTGAACTTTTGAAGAAGGAACGTCCGACATTGAATGAAAAGATGGCCTGAGGAGATTGGTTCCTGGGGCAACTAAGCCTAAAAACAAATAATTTGTTTTATTGAAGGCTTCCAATTTCTCCATTTGTTTTTAAATTACTTTGCAATACTTCTCGAACTTACATTGACCATGCCACAGCTCTTAAATGCAACACTTTTCAAAAATCTAACCCTTGAAAACTGAGACATTTTTTGGAGAGCCTAGACTGCTAACGGCAGCGAGTCTGTAATTTCATACGGTAAACGCTCCCATTTTAATAAAAAATATTGTACTTTTTGTCCAAGCTTATGTCCGCACTTTACGCATCCTTGAGTGAGTCCCAAATATTCGTGAAAGTTATAATACAATACACTCGTGGTTACCCAAAAGTAACAGTACTAATGAGTAATGGCCATAATGCGATTGTTATTTTTATTTATGTAGTGGTAAATATAATTAATTACTTTTATCCAAAGAAATGGTAAATTTAATTAATTACTTTTATCCAAAGAAATGGTAAATTTGATTAATTACTTTTATCCAAAGTACATAATAGTAAATGTCAATAATTACTTTTATCCAAATTAATGGTAAATTTAATCAATTAGTTTTATCCAAAGAAATGGTAAATTTGATTAATTACTTTTATCCAAAGTACATAATAGTAAATGTCAATAATTACTTTTATCCAAATTAATGGTAAATGTATATAATTACTTTTATCCAAAGTAATGGTAAATGTAAATAATTACTTTTATCCAAAGAAATGGTAAATTTAATCAATTACTTTTATCCAAAGTAATGGTAAATGTAATTAATTACTTTTATCCAAAGTAATGGTAAATGTAATTAATTACTTTTTTTGAGCAATGCCTAATGCCCTGCCTAAAAGTTGAAACAAGAAAGGTGTACGAGGAAAACAGTTGGGATTGAAAATGGCGAGATGCCACTTGAAGAGGTTGAATCAACGGTACAGATTTATCTTCCGATCAAAATATGATTTGTCAAGAGCAAAAAATATAAACCTGAGCAAGGTGACACTTATGATGACTCCATGAACAAAGATGTCCTTGAAAAATTGATATAGTTAACCTCTGATGGGAAAATCAAAAGAACCTGACGCAAATTAATTGATTGTAAATCCTTGAAAGTTTTAGATTAATAGCCAAGCTCACAGCAATGATACTTTTTTAACAACTTCCAAAGCTTTTGACATCCAATGTTGATTATTATCCATCCCATCTAGAACTCGGAAGAGCATATATTTCCAGCCCTATGAAATCTCTTTAATTTTCAAATATTGTTTGAAAAACCACTCGATTTTGCAATTTGTACCCACAATATATACTTTGAACAAGAAAATATTAACTTTTGCAACGTCCAATCAAGTCACCCTGACGCACAAAGCCAAACAGCTACTTCAATGACAGGACTGCCAGCTTAGCTCAACCAATGCCAATTTTCCAACGCCCAAACTGACCTTATTTCCTCGTTTCATCTGACGCACTAAAATTACAAGCGTACGCGCTCTGTTTGTCCCTCTTTGTATCAGTATCTTCAGAAGAATGAGAGGATATTAGCAAGCTCAAGATGAAATGCAAATTTCAGGCGAAGATGTATGTTCTATTCCAGAACATGCTCAAAACTTGCAATGGTAACAAGTCTGGGAAGAATACCTTGAAAATAAAGTACGACATATTTTGGCGCTTTCCTTCTTCTTCTCGACACTAATGAGAGCCGATCCTAAGTGGTGCCAGTCTACCTCACCCTCGTATTCTTCCAGCCAGACCTAACTGTGTCCTATCAAAAAACTCTAAATTGGCCTACCTGATCACTCCTCTTGTTTATTGACCTTATTGAGCTTGAACCAAGTTGGTCTCTTTTTTACGAGTTCATCTCGTTCGTTCGTTCTTTCCTCCGTCTTCCATCCGTCAAATTAGCATGTAAAGCTCACTTTATCGCTGCTGATCCTCTCGGTTTTTTCAATGGATATCGCCCAAATCCACCAAGGCCTCTCGGCCAGTTTGAAGGCCCATCACCTGATAGGCCTGGAAGTGGGCCCATGGCTCATGATTCTCCGCCCGGGATTCCCGGATCCGCCCGAAAGACCCGACACGCCCGACGAACCCTTCTGGTCTTCCACCGTCCTCATTAATGGCTCATCACGGCTTTTTCTCCATCGAATCTACGGTCGAACCGTGCATAAATGCTCTTTTCAGGATTGCCACGAGATTCCGCCTTTGATTAGTCGGGCTTTCTCGGAATTGAGGGCGTGTCGAGGGTTCTCGGTGGCTTTTGAGAAGAGTGGGCGGGTGTTTGAAACCGATTTTACCTTGCAAAACTTTCCCTTTGATCGAATCGTATCCAAGGAATGTTTGATCGCATTTCCGCCGAATTCGGGCATTTTAGATCAAGCCGAAGACGCTTTCATGTGCGGACGATGTCGAGAACTCTTTTGGCGAATCCGAGCTCAACCCGAATCCGGACTTTTGCCGGATGAAACTATCAAAGATGAAGCGCTTCCGTCGGAACCCGATGAAGACCGTGAAGAGGAATCGGTGATGCGTCATCGGAAAAGAAGATCCAAACGGAAACGCCCCAAAGACGAACTGTGGGCGGATGAATCGAACTTCAATGGCGAGAACGCGGCTATTAAATCGGAATTCCAAGGTCTGCCTCTGGGTGTGACGGGAAATGGTGAAGAAGAAGACGAGGAGGAAGAGGAAGAATTTGAGGCTAAAGTGAAACGGAAACGGAAAGCTAGTCGTAAAAGAAAGGTCGTTCAGGATAACTTTAATGAATCGGATTCGGAGTATGATCCGGATGAGGATAAAGAAGAGGTGCAAAGGGAGATCGAGGCCCTTCATTTCGATGAATTGCATAAACATATGCAAAAGAACGCCCCCGGTCGAGCTCCTTTTGAATGCGATCATTGTGGCAAAGATTTCAAGCTCAGAGGACAATTAAAAGCCCATTGGGTCAGTATTAACCGGTTAGGCGACTTTGTGTGCAAGTTGTGCGCCTTTCAATGTACCCTTTTGAGTGGCCTTTTATCGCACGTGGAGCAAGTTCATCCGGAGAACATGCGTGAATTTGCTCATCTTCGTCAAGAAGACGAAGAAATGGAGTCCATGAAGGACCCGAAAAAGTGCGGGGTCTGTAACATGATCTTCAATGGCAACACCATGCTCTTTCGTCATCGGGCTCAATTCCATGAATTGGGCGATTTCAAGTGCCACGATTGTGGAATCCCTACTTTGACTCGATTCGATCTGGCCATTCATCGGAGTCGTGTTCATCATGAAACCATCGTGAAAGAGATCCCGAGTTTAGAAGGCATGCAAGCCTCAACGGGTACCGATGGAAAAATCAAGCTCAAACGACAATCCTTCATTTGTGATGCTTGTGGCAAAGGCTTCAAGCACGATTCCGGGTGTGACGCTCATCGACGTACCAAACATTGTTGGGGTCTGTTCAATTGTGATAGATGTGATCAGATGTGCCATTATGCCAGCTCGTTCGTGGCTCATCTAGCCAACTTTCATCCTGAGGACGAACTGATCGAGTGTCCGTCGTGTTCCGAGCGAATCGCATTTACTCCGGATCCTCACTTGTTCTATGGCCATTATATGGCTTGCACCAAACGCCTGGGCAATACTCAAATTCGCCACAACAAAAGCCATCATGATTCCGGAGGCAAGAAGAGGAGCACACTCACGTTTCAATGTGAAGAGTGTGGACGCTCGTTTTCGTCCAAATACCAATTCCAAGCCCACGTGGACTCGCACCGTGGGATCGAGAAGTACAAATGCGAGGATTGTGATTATGCCACGAATTTTCCACATGTCTACACGGATCATCGGAAGATTCATTTAAGAGAGAAGGGCCTAACCAATGCGGATACGGATGTGGTTCTCTTCCATCCATGTCATGTGTGTGGCAAGCAGTTTCGCACAATGTCCAGTTTGCGGGAGCATGTCAAAGTGGTTCACGAGGGTATTCGCAAAGAAATGCCCTGTGGGGATTGTGGCATGGTGTTCTACAGTAAAGGCGCTTTTTACAATCACAAGAAGAAGATTCACGGGTTCGTGTCCAATCGCACACGTTGTGGCAAGAGGAACTTTCTCACGGGCACAACCATCAAACCATCTGCTGCTGATAATAATGATCAAGCCAAGGAGAGGCAATCTCATATGACATAACTATTACTTGTCACTATTATTTATTCAAAGAGTACATAAGGTAACGATTTATACAAATTATGGTTGTTGAAATAGACAATGGAATTGAAACGAAATGAAAAAGGGGTCTGAAATCCTTGACAATGACAACACTATTCAGACATTGACACGTTTCTAAAGGAAATGGTAGTCGTGTTTGAAACTAGTACCTAGCCTGTGGATGAACTTAACAGCGGGAAAATAGCGGCTTTAAACTTGAGAACAAGACACTCGAAACGTTTTTTTACACATTTAAAAAAGGAGGATCTGACTTTAAAATCCTCTTTGTAATCCACAATTCCGATGAACTTTCCATGAACTACTACAAAAAACCTCAGTTTTACTCCTTAGATACGTATCATGGCACATTACTCTCTTCAGTCCAAGATTTGAGAAATCACAAATGCTTGTCGAAGTTTGGCCTATAAAAAGGGATTTCTGGGCGATTCCAGACTATCTGACAAAGTCATGTTTCACGTTTCAACCCTGTTCTGACGTATCGTTGGAAAGTTCTTGAGCATTCAGAAACGCGACATTGGCGGCTTTGACACGAGCATTAGACAATTGAGCGCCCAACATGGACGGGGAAGGAGAGATACAACAAGGGGTCGAATTTCGAGAATTACTCAGTTCCACGTGGTCCAACAACTTGACCAACTCCTCCGGATTGGGTCCGCCCCCATAATGAGAGGTGGGCATATTTTTATTGAAGAACTCTAAAGCCGTGGTCAGATCCCACATCTGGACTGCTCCGGAAGAATGTCCCGTAATAATGAAACGCCTCGGTCGAGCCCCAATTCGACTCGAACCTTCGCATTCATGAACACAAAACGAGGTAATGGTGGTTCCATCTACCGATCGAATTACACAAACGCGATCTCCATTGCTGGCTAAACGAACGAATAACGAGTCGGTTTCGGGCACCACTTTTTGAACAAACACTTGCTCGTCGTCCTGTTCGCCAAAAGGTCCACAATCGTTACCCGCCACACTACTCAAACTCGGGTCCACTTCTTCTAGACTCAAGATCTTGAATGAGGACACACTAGTAGATCCGGGTTGGGTGGAGATCATGCCTCGAAAACGAGTCACGCCCCACGTTCGGACATGATTATATTCTGAGCAAAGCGATACTAGGAACTTCTCTGAGAGCTTGACCTTGATCACGGGTGAACGATGGACACTGAAAGTTTGGAAGAGTTGCGGACCGTGACCGACGGTTTCGGGATGTTGCACAATCACCCGAACAATGCCCGAGCTCGTTCCGTAGGCGATTTCGATCCAATTCCCACTGATCGATGTTTTCGGTGTCAAATAAACCGAGATCGCCGTCACGGAATCTCCCGCGGGATCCCTATAAAGCTCCGTGACCAGTAGGTCATTGTCCTTCATCCTTAGAGGGAACTTTTGCATATCGATGTAGTTAATCGAACCATTGGAAGAACCTAGTAAAAGAAATGATCCGGCCGTGTCGTACGAGGTGATGGGCGAGAGCTCTTGGGATTGCCAATGTTGGCTCATGGAATTCCACACGCCGATCTTGCCCGTGGGACTCAAAGCCACAAGTTGGGTGCCGATAAAGAACATTTGATCCACGGAAGCGTGTAGATTGAACGTGCCCACATCCAAACGGGTCCCATCTTCGGTGAAACCCATCAATCGCACATTATTGGCATAAGCAATGGCGATCATGGTATTCACCGATTCACCCGAGGCCGTGGCCGGTAACACGGAACCCATTTTCGCGTTGATGGCCACTCTTTCGATCAAGTGCTCCAAATACAAACTGGTGAACACGGGTTGGAAGCCGTTGTTCTCCTTCTGCTTAAAACAAGCCACAAAATGCGGATAAGCCACGCAAATGCAATTCTGATGGGCCTTGACAATTTGCACACTCAACGGGTCACGCCAACTGCTTCCACCCCCGAATAACAAGCCCATGGGATCCGGATGGGCTCGATTGAAGGACCGCGTCAAATCGGCCGAGGAATTTCGCGAATGCGACGAGTTTCGCGCGGGTGGAAAAGCGCCTCGATTTCCAGTGCGATTATTCAAGTCTTGCGAGGCATTGCGGGAATGTCCGCCCATTCGAGGCGGCACACTAGGCTTCTTGGGTCGCTCATGGGCGGGAATAAGGGGCGGGGCCAGGTAGGTATAGAAGAGGACATCGCCGCAACCCGGTTGATCCAATTCCGCGCACAATGACAACTTTTGAATGAGCGAACCGATCCCGTAGAATTCGGCTTCGTGGAGCAACTGCTTGAGATCCACGTCTTTGAAGGACAAGTTCTTGGTCCGCAGATAGTGCAGGATCACGCGGAACAATTTGGGATCGCGATCGATAAAGATAGCGCCGCTTTCGTCTTTTAAAGAGGAAATTCGACCGCTTAACAACGAGGTGAAAAAGTTCTCGGAAGGCGGAGCCGCACCGTGGGCGTGTGAGGCGTGAGGATGGGCGTGATGAGTGGGTTGCCAGGTCAAGGTCTGTTTGGAGGTGCTGAATCGCTCCCCTCCCACGTTCAAGTGGATCAAATCATGGCTGGCCGAGGATTCTTGAAGGGCCATCCTTGTAATCTCGGAAACGATCGAAACGAAGGAGGTCTTCAGGTCAGAAGGAAGTTTCTATGTAGCTGAATGAAGCGAGTGACCGAGTTTGAGGCTTTGAGCACCAAAAGGCCAGAGAAAGATGATGATAAACCCGCAGCGTTGCCACATAGATTGAATCGCAATTCCCGAGGAAAATGGGCCAAATTCCCAAAAACGTCTCAATGAAGATTTGAAAAATCCTAACTTTTTCTAAATTCCCGAATGGTGTCACGATTTATTCGGTTGAGTCCAAAGAAAAATATGATTTTTTTTTCCTCATTCTTCACTTGCCTAGAGGTTTAAGGGTACAAATGACACTCCCAGCCAGCCATTTACATTTAGTGATATGATCAAACAACAAGTATTGTCGTTTTTTACATAGTATCTATGTTCTCTAGAAATCGATCTGTGTGAAATGTTTTGAGCATTACATTTGAATAAGGGTCAATTCGGCCACACTTGCCAAAAATATGTTCGAATTGTATCAGCTCTCGCTTGCATTCAGGATATTGGCTGTTTTCAAAACAAGGCTTCAAATCAAGGGAAGCAAGAGCTCAGAGTTTCGGTTTACCAACCACTAGAGGTCGCCTTGAGTGCCTAAACGTGCAGAAAGGAGAATTGTCCCTTTTGGACTCTGAAGCAAAATTCGATTACAACATGTTCAAGCTTAAATATTTTATCAATCAAGGTGTCATTTGGAGCAAGATTATGTTCATATTCATTTATGTGATATATATATATTCTTCTTTTTCTTTCATACAAATGAGAGGAAAGCAATCTGAAATGTGGAACTTTCTCATTTCTCTTGCATCTTGTTCTTTCCAAATACTTTGAACATGGGAGATTTTCATACACAATATTTCAAAGTTTGAAAAATATCAAATTAAGAACATAAAATACATTAAAAAGCATCACATTAACCAATAAAACAAGGATAAATCATGCATAGATGCCAAAAATAAAACAGTTCAAAAGTCACTGATCAAGATAACTGATTTAGACACAATGCTTTTGAAAAATCTTACAATCAAACGGTGTGTTTTTTTTACTTGAAGCATTGCCAGTACTTTGTAGGAGTTGAAGTTGAGGTACTTAGTATTAAATTCTAAGACCTTGCCTTGATATCCACCATTTCAAATGAAGTTAATTTCATGGTCTTGTAAAACAATACATTATTTAGTAGGTAGCTCACTTTCAGACACTTTTCACATGTTGCCTGATACAATTCATATAAAGTAATGATAATGTCTATTGCAATAAGTTATTTTTCATCAAACAATGATTTCAACATTAATTTTTGATAATAACAGATAAAAACAAAATTTTGATGTAACAGGAATTGCTGGAATATTTGAGTACACATCATCTTTGAGGCCGGTGAAATCAAATTAAAAATGTAATAAAACTATTTTGAGATGTAACATCATACTTTATTTCTAAAAATGGTTCGTCATCATACTTTAACAATTTGTAAAAAAAATCACAAAGAGTTGCACAATCTATATTCATTTATGTTAGGTCAACGTGAACTCACAACATTAAGCATTTGATATTGCACCCTATGCTTGACAGAGAAAAAACCAAAAGTTGCTGAAATGGGACTCGCATAAGAACAGAATTCAAGAAGATTATGACACTTGACACACAAGGGGTTTAAAATTGAATTAATTTAAGGCTGCAATTCAGGCCTTGGCCTTAAAATGACAAAAACTCATTAAAAATAAGTTCACTTTTTTGAGGATTATTTAATCCGGATTGATTTTAATGAAGAATGCTTAAGTTACAAAAAGTAGCCTTGTCTGCTTGGGTTTGTAAATCTGCCATCCGTTTATTTTGAAGATTACACTCTCTACTGGATGATAAAGCAAATATTCTTTTCCATTTTGCTGAGCGCCAAAGGGGATTTCAAAGCCACAATTCCACAATTCTGCCAGGGAATCTTGTTAAGGGGTACCAGACTATTGGATGATGCTCGTTGGAGAGGAGGGCCTAGCAGAAAATCCTTCTCTATTTTCAGGATCATGTCCCTGAATACAAAATGCAGGTATATTTGTATATTCCCCTACATCAATATAAACATAATCTTGCTCCAAAGGACACCTTGATTGATAACAACATTTTTAGTGTTGTTGGAGTTAAACAAGCTCCCACGAGTTTCTTTAGCTGGAGTTAGCTCTACTTTAGAGGCTCTAGTCAGAGTGACAGGTGTGGCTTGATGGTGGGCGGTGCTTGAAGTATCATTGAATTGGTTCACGGACATTTCCATTGTCTTTACCAAAATTTATCAAGTGTTTGGTTGGTGGGAGATGGAACCTAAAAAAAGCATACTTATTATGTCATAAATCACAAAGTACATAATTGCTACACATGCACGTTTCACTTACCTTGACAAATCCTGATAAGTGATTTGATGTGGTGAGCTTCTCAGTTTGGCCTGCATTTTGGATTGGGTCAACATTTTGGTCTTTTTTTATCACCCGTTGGTCATTTCTTCTCAGGAGCCACTTAGTTTCACATTTATCCTTGTGGATGAGTCACTTTTCTCAAAAGAAGGCTTATTTCTTCTAATTTGTCCCTTTGAAAGTCCATCAAGTCTCAAATCCTTGTCAACTTGGGTCAAATGACTGACTGATTCCATTCCAGCAAAACATTTGGAAATCTCCTCTCCATGTTCAGGAAAAGGCAGACAGTCACGTTAAAAAAGAAGGATAGACCCTTTGGGGCAATTTTAACACATCCGAACTTCAAACCATGATGATATTTCCTTGCTTTTCCTTTAAATTTCTTTCAATTATGAAAGTAGTGTTTCAGTGCGTTGATCATTTGTTTTGCCCATTTAGATGAACGATCAACAGCTGACTTTCGATTAAGACACCTACCGAATTTTAAGCCAGCAGCCTCATGGCGGGCCAAATCAGCCTGAAAATAACGCACCCCACTTGCTTTAAATGCTCCGTGATTGAGTGTAGGGGTGGGTGACACCGGCATTTTTGGTACAGTCTATCAGAAAAGTTTGCATAACGTCGAGCGTCAGCTCGTTTTTTAAGCCTGGCCTTGGAAGGACAAGGCCGAAAAGGTTGAAATTTGGTCAGAATGACCAACATGGACCAACATACCACGCAAATATCCAAAAACCCAGATGCAATCAAATAATCAAAACTTTTTTTACCAAAGACTGAAAAAGGGGCGGCGCAAAAGTTTGCATAACACTTTTGAGCAAGTCGAGGAAAGTGTGAGATTTTTCGAGAAACACCTGTAATTTTCTATTGTTTTCAAGAGATTGATGATGAAAAAAGTCTGGATGATTCTAAAGGTTATAAAAAAGGCGAAAATCTCCATGTAACATCTCTGTTTTGAAGCAATTATGGGTGCAGCAAAAGAGTTAGCCTTGGAGACCAAGGCCACGATCATTGACCTCCACAAGAAAGGCCAGGGATACAGGAAGATATCCAAGACCTTAAGTATTTCCATCCCGACCATCCAAGGAGTGGTCCGACGTTTCCAGCAGCGAGGACATGTTGGCAATGCTGACCGGCCTGGACGACCTCGTAAGCTTCCGGCAAGATCCGTCAGAAAAGTGGTGCGAAAGGTGGAGCACCTCGACACCTTGGCACTGACACCGGCTTCTTGCCCACCCCTAATTGAGCATGCTATGGTGAAAAGTTGGGGCAAGTTTTAACAAATTTCAATAAAATGGGTTAATGAAGGCTTCTAAATGCGGACAAACACATAGAGACTTTCATTTGTTATGAAAATTGACAGAGAAACAAATATTGAAATCCACTTATTTCTAAACGATAGTGAACAATCATTGAATCTGATGAAGGCTGTCAAGAGATAAAACCAAGCAATATGCAATGAAAGCAAATACAATCTAGTTTGTTGAGAGTCTCACAATTCAAAACGTGTAGTTCACACTAGTACTAAGCGACACGGTTTATGGAGTAACTGCTTTCACTTTTTAGGCAAATATTATAAGTGGTTGGTGTTTCTTTTTCATTTCATTCTAGAACCATTTATTCCAACTTTAAATGTTGTGTCCTTTGTGGATTCAGGGGGTTCTGAATTATCTAATCTGCAAGCAAGCCTTTGAGCAAGCATTCTTTGATGGAGAATTAAAAAAAGTGGAGGAACGATTTGGTTTAAACAAAGTAGCATTCATGAACAATTTCCCTCTTGTTTCAGTCTCTCCAAAAAGTTTGTAACACGGATTTGAACACATTCATTTCATTTTATTCAACACTAATCAAATAAGTAAAATATATTAGATTGAGACAAAGTTGTCACATTCTCAAGTGATCAAAACGACACCTTGCAGGTAAACAAATTATGATTTAATGCTGAATGACTGATTGTTTAATCATCTTTAATTGATTGTTTAATCAATCTTATCAAAACAAACTCATTTACTTGAATGGAATTAGATTTTAAACACTTACAACTGAATGCCTGAGCCTTACAATTTCCTTCAAGAGAGGTAAGTTTCTGTGGGGTAAAATATGTGCAATGTCTCTTGGTCACTTTGATTTTGGTGCCATGCTATGGAAATGAGTTTTCAACAGAAAGTATTCATAACGAAACCCTTGAAGCTGGAGTGTCATTTCAATGCAAAGAATTCTACACTCGACCAATCTTTGCACATTGGATCAAGAAGACGCTTTATCTAAAATTTATCCATTTTTCGAATAATTTTGAGGTTCACATTGAGAAATCAAGTCATCATCAATTTCACAATCACGGAGGATTTTGATTACATGAGACAGAACACTGGTTTACGTGTGAATTCGTCTTCTTCATATTTATTGAGGTGACTCAATTTCACGCTATTTTTTGTGTTTAATTCCAAAATTGCCAAGTGGTTGTAGGACTCTGTCTCTTGGCTCATTTTCACAAGCACAAAAAATACAAACTTCCTCAAGATTCAAATTTCTCAGGTTTTCAGGACTTTTAGGACTTCCCAATATTGAAATTTTCTTTTCCGATTTGACCCCTCAAATTCCCAAGAATTGGGAATTTTCCCAAAATCTGGCAACACTGTAATCCTAGGGGAAAGGTTGCGTGTGGCCAAAGCGGAACATTCGGAGAGGTTTGACAGTGGAAAATCTAAAAAAATTGTAACTTTTCTCAGTAACCTTCAGCTTCTACATTGCTCTTAATTTTTCGTTAGTCCACGGAAGTTTTCGGGGAAAGCCTGCTCAAAGCAGGTTTGTGGCAAAGAGAGAATTTGTTTGATTTCTATAGAAGTTGTGGGTGCTCTAATAAAAGTGATTTGCCAAGTTACAAGTACTTTCAAACCAATCAAAAGGCCATTTGTAAAACACATGACCTCGTATAACACGAGGTTGCCATGTCAAATCTGTTTATGGTCCAGAGCCCCAGGCTTTCGCGGTCAAAGCTATCACTTAACAAATTTTTTGTATGTAACAAAATGATCAATTCGCTTTGTACTGGAAGTGTTTTTCATTCACGTTATTCTTAAAAAGAATACAAAAGTCAACTAACAAACGGATGGCTTGAATTTTTTTCTTTCTGACCGATCAAAGGTTGAATGTGATCGCTTTTCATCCACTCGAGTAAAGGTGGATGAACCGTTGACATCGGGAATCTGGTCAATCCAGGATTCGAGGGATGTGATCAAACTTATCTTGAGGGCCGTATCCGCCTCAGCCGAATTGACGACCCTTTTAATGTCTTCCAGTTTCTTTTGCATTTTGGCGGTTATCTCGTTGAATCGCCATTTTATGAGCGATGCCTCATTCTCCTATAAATCGAGTCTTAGGCATTAAATTGTTCGCCAAACAGCTTGTAAAATTTTACCTTCACCGGTTGCCGATCCTTCTTGACATTATCTCCCGAAGACGGGATTATGAAATTGTCCGGACCCCTATCAACATCGGTCTCTATCACGTCATTGTGAGATTAGCATAAATAGAATAATAAATGGGATATCCCACAAGGCAAGGTTCACCGAGTACCTGATGTGGTATCATGGGTATGCGTTGTCTTCGGCAATATCGTGTCGACCACAGTTTCTTGGGAAATTCCAACAGGGAGGGTGTGAGTGATTTTTACTTGGCAGGCTTTGGCCAATCGGTAATAGTGTTCATCCATGGGGTGGCTGTGTTTAAGATTTCCAACAAGAAGGGCAACTTTCTCGTTGAAGTCACACCGTTCCTCCTTACCTGACCTGGCACAGCGACAAATACGCTTGTAGTTTATTTCTATTCTGTAAAGCAATTAAAGGACAATGGGCCAGTCGTCTTTGAAGTTACTTTTATTATATTGACTCCGGTTTCGTCTTACGTGGCCTGGCAATCAAACACTTTCATGGTTTTCTTGAACGGCCTGTTCTTAGAAGTTTTCTGATTGCAGACGAATTTCCTATTGGCTTTTGTACTGTAAGCCACGGCAAAATATCGGTTCCACTCATTGGTATAGGCCCAATCTAAAGCTTCGCCAATGGAAGCGAATTCCCGCTGAAGTTGGTCAGGATTGTTACGGGAAAAGGGTGGATACTCCTAAAGAGCAAAACAAGAATGACGATTTGTGGCTAGAATTTCTAATCAAAATAGATATTTACCGTGCAAGTATCAATCTTGACATGCTTCCTTCTGGTGGACAAACCTTGAAACACCTTTCTACATTTTAGACAATGAAAAGCCACTTCGTCCGGATCCATTGTACACATTTAGCTTTTTTCAACGATTTAGTTTCTTTTGATTTTGCGGTGTCCCATAACAAGTACTGCTAAGAAATCTCCATGAAAGTTTCCACAACCATTGTCAAACTCCCAATGACTAAAAATATCGACTGTTCTGGTCTAATTTTCATGGAAAGACTATTTCTGTTAATACACTGAAAATCGGTTTTTTTTCGGACAGGTCTGAAACTCTCCGGGCTGCACTTCAAAATTTGTTCTCTACATAATCCAAACTTAAAACATTTCGTAAAAATTCCTAAAACTAAACAACACTCTTCATTCCTTGCCTATGGTTTAGTGTCGCACGTTGGGTGCCGGTTGGTACTAAGAAAAATGTTGTTAGCAATGCAAGCCATTACATTCATACAACTTCTTTATTATTCCTCTACTTGTACACAAAATATCAAATTCCTCTACGACTCATTTTCTTACATTTTTTCTTGCATATTTTGCTAATGATCAAATAATTTTGAACCCTGAAATATTCCAGGCCTGCCAAATTGATAGTATTTTTGGGGTGGAAAAAAAACAAGTTCTTTTGAGCACTTTCTTTTTAACCATAAATTTCCAAGTAACATTTGCATTACTAAAGCATTGAAATGTTAATCTTTTATTTTCTGACCATGACCTAACTTTGAACTCTGATCAATACAAATTGGCAACCCTGAACTGAACAAATAATCTGGAGCAGGGTTGCCAACTGGCGATTTCTATCGCCAGATTTCACGAATCTGGCGATTTTGAAACGTGTCTGGCGATAGAAATATTAGTCTGGCGATAAATCTGGCGATTTTGATATCACTGGCGATAAATCTGGCGATTTTGATGTCACTGGCGATAAATCTGGCGATTTTGATATCACTGGCGATAAATCTGGCGATTTTGATATCACTGGCGATAAATCTGGCGATTTTAGTATTTCTGGCGATAAATTTGGCAAAATGAGCAAATTTGGCGAAAAATTAGGTGAAATCGGGGAAACTTGGCGAAAAAAATTGGCAAAATCGTCCATTTTTGGCGGTAACTCAGGCAAATTTTGATTCTTTCTCTTTGATTTTGACTTTCATTCTGACTAAAAACCAAGGATTAAATCTTTTAGATGACAATCACAAAAGGGAGAGAGAGCTTTGGCCAAAGTATTGTTTATTGATTTGATCGTGATTTTATCAAGAACAAGAAAATTTTGCTGCGCTCTTTTGCTGTAGAACTTACTTCCTCCCTCTTTGCAACGAATCTATTCTTTAGACGACCCATTATAAATTTTTGGGTCTCATCTAGACGACTTGTTATCCACTATTTGTGACCTGTCCCAAGTTAAGGGACTTTATCGGGTAACTAATTCCAACTCCCTTACAGACCAATGGTATTATCAGACATGACTTTTCTCCACTCGGGTTTTATCTTTTTTTTTGACATTTACATGGAATGACATTCTGTGTACCAGTTAAAATCGGTAAAAAATGCAGACTAGAATTTTCAACAAGAGAGTTTGGGAAAAAGACTGTTATGAAGTCAAAAGCTTCGGAAAACGCATGTGTAACTGATTTTGAAAAATTCCCAATTTGATTTTCCTAATGGTAGGGCCAATTGAAATCCTAAATAAACTAGGCATCCTATTTTTTGCGATTGCCCCTGTTTGGTTTTGGTTACGCCCTCGTTATGGTTTACAAATCAATTTTTTTATCATATGGTCAAAATACAGAGCATGAACAATGTCATTGGTATAAAAATGTTTTTTTACTATTTGAGTTATAACAAAGAGTTATAGCATTTCAGAAAAGAGTCCGAAAGATTTTGTTATTTAGCATCAATAAAAATTTCAATTTTGTTCCCAAATTACAAACTAAAACGCGTTCAAAATGCTACAAAAAAAATTATGAAGGAAAGTCAAGACGGTGGCATTCCGTTTTTCTTCGAGAACCTTTGTCATGAAATGTGTATCAAAAGATAAAAGTTGAAATGAAAGTTGAAAAACAAAACTGAAGAATTGACCATTTGAGTTAAAGATTACTTCAGCATGATTGACTATTTATGTACATAAGGTTGTAAGTAAAAAGAAATTTGGCGAAAATCTGGCGATTTTTCAAATGAGGTGGCGAATTCTGGCGAATTTTGGTAGCAAATCTGGCGATAAGAGCCGTCGAAGACCTGGCAACCCTGAATCAAAGCACCACATTGATAATAAAGACAACAAACTAACACTTGAAAGAAAACCGGTTTTGAGTGTTCTCACATTATTCGGCAATTGTCTATTTCGAATCATATTTTACAATGTAGGTGTTTTAAATTTTGTAAAGTTAGGTCATGACGATGAATGTAAATACTTATTCCCTGTGTCAGGTTTTGGGAGGTCAGTATAAAGCTAGCAAATATCAGTAATGGAGAAAACCGAAGTAAATGACAAATAACATATTACTCAATAAATATTTCAGTAACACAACTGTACACTGATATACGTGGGGAGAAGCAGTCATAAAGACCTAACGATTGAGTATTTGAACTTAGTGTTTTTTGGAGGGTAAAGAAAAGGAATCCAATTCAAACCAATTAGACCATGACATAAACCAATCCCAACAACAAATGGAAAGGTTCTCCAGATTAGCAATCAGATGCGTCATTCGTCGTCTCACCAGGAGAGTCCGCATTGACTTCGATATAAAATGAGTTATCTTCGCTCTGACACTGGGAATCTTTATTGGGCACCTGAAAAAAGAACAAACCACTATTTTTAATTCAATCAAAAATCAAGCAATTGTCACGAAAATGACGACATTTTGATCGCAAATACAATAGCTCCCAATCTCTGTTTATCATCAACTATTTCTTGACAACGCAAACGCTTGGCTTTTTCTTGGAACTTGTTCAGTTTTTTAGACTTGATAGCCTTGATTGAAACTTTGAAACCCAAGTTCTACTTGCTAAACCACAGTTCTTCAATTGACCTGTATCTCGCTAGTTTCGCTTATCTGAGCTCGGGTTGGCTTGACCTAAATCTTGATTCCTCAATGGCTTCTCGTGAAGTAAAAACAACCCGCAGGCCCAAGTTAATGCGAACAAAATTTTAACAATCCACTACGAAGTATTTTCAAATATGCCCATGATTTGATCTTTCCAAATTTTATTTCACGTACCGTTGGGACCTTCGATGAATTTTGGACAGCCGATGACGACGACGTTGATTCCGTAACTAGCTCAGATCGTAGACTTTCCTCTTTCTTACTCGGGTTCTTGATATCATGATCCATGGCCAAAGCCTTTCCATATTCAGGTGGGGCCTCGCTCTCAAAGTCGATCTTGCAAGTGTCCTTGGACTTCTGGGTTCCTTTGGAGGCCTCTTCATAGGTGGGTGGGGGAGACGGAGGACGAATGTAACGTTGTGGGAAATCCGAGAAATCTGCAATAAGTTCAAGAAATTAGTGTTACTTTTGGAACGGTGACTCACATTTGTGAAAGGTAGTATTGCCAAATCAAGACATGACAGTTGCATTTCTTATCAATTATTGTCCCAAAAACTAATACTTTTCTCTGGCAGACCAGGCTACTGATAACATTTATGATTTCTAGCGAGAAAGTATCAATTACGTTCCTTTGCAGATGCGTCATTGCTTTGACGAAGTTGGGTAGACGGTGTGTTTTAATTTTTGCCCATGACAAGAAGAGTTGTGCTATCTCATGATTATACAGCGAATGAATTATCGTAATATATCTTTTTCTCTCTTTAGTACATAGCTTTGCGAGGGCATAACTTTTCAATTTTAACATTCCAATGAGCTGAAAATTGAAATACGTAGACTACCCAAGAGAAGGAAGGTCTAATATGCATATGAGATCAAAATTCTTATAATTTAACCTTGTTTTCCAAAAATATCTTGTTTTATTGCGGCCTCTGTCTGAGCACATGATAAGAAACACGGAAGAGCATGAAAACTTACAATCCATCTCCGGAGCTGTTGGTCCTTGATGAATCACGCCCAAAGTGGTGATGCCCATGCTGATCTCTTCCAGAAGGTTCTTCCTGAATTGGAACACGATCAAACAGGAGAAAAAATGACCCGCAGCTAAGAAACCCAAGCACATCAAGGCTGTCACATATTCATGATACTTCAATGATAGGTTCACGTAACCCAGGCAAAGGAAGATGATCAGAAGAACCTGAAGTAAAGAAAGTACGCTGTTTGATAAGACGTACTTTCTATTTTTTTATGTCAATTTCCCATTTTCAAATTTCTCACCATTAATCCACCCATTAGGACAGAATTGGAGCACAACCAAGGCACAGTGTGGTATGGGTTCTTCTTCACAGCTCCATAGATCAGTAATGCATCCGTGATGACTTGTAGAACCAATACGGCAAAAATACTGATGCTAAGATTCGAGAATGCAGACCCTTGAAAATCGGGAGAACTGGCAAACCTAGAAAATACAAAGCAAAACTTGCCGACTGGGATCTTGTGCGCAGGATCCTCTTCCTTGTTTCACTCATTTTCTACCCAGACAAGCTAAACAAAGTGAACCTATAAAAACAATACTCAATCCTTGACGTGGACATTGATTACACAAAAGCTACTATCCAGAAAACTTTAACATCAAAATGGTATCGAAACGGTAAGAGACCGAATAGGTATTTTCGTTGCTCTAGTGACACGACAGAAATGAATCGGTTGTCATTCCCTCGCAAAGTTAGTTTTTTGTAATGTCCTAAGGTAAGTTCTGATGAAATATCATGTTACAGCTATACAAAAGTCTAAAATTTCCGTTCAAGTTATCGAATTCAAAGGTCAGGAATGAATACGTCATAGCGTACTTCAGACCTTCTTGCTCAGTACTTAGTACTAACAAAGTGGATCGAGCAAATTTCCGAATGCGAGCACTTGTAATCAATAGTTCCTTAGTCATCCCCCGTTTGACCTTCTCTACCCTTGGCTTTCATTATGATTACTATTTCCTTTGGTGCTCTTACCATCGATGTCCAATAATCATGACAATAAAATTCAAAACAGCCACGATGATGGATCCAGATCGAAGTGTAAGGCAGAAACAGCATCGATTATCCGGTCCAATCATGGTGTTTGGAACAGGGGTAGAAGATGAGCCAGGAACCACTGGAGGGGGTCTGGCTTGATTGGATTCCATTTTGGATAAGGTAATCACACGATGATCCACTTGCACTTATTCGGAGAAACTATCAGAATGTATGGCTTTTCAGAGCCAAGAATGAAACGACACTGGACGAGGTTGAAATCGGGCAATGATGAGGACTTGGAATCGTCCGATAAAATGGCTCCTGTTCTTAAAGCGGAACCAGCTAATATAGAGCAATCAGAATCTGAAAGAGTGTGCCCACACGCAAAGATTAGATAGTCACCGATTCATTTTGACAGATGAACAGGACAATGACCGACTTTTGGTGCAGAGCAGAATGCATCACTCACCATGTCGTAAATAAAGGTCCAAACTTTCAACGAATGACTAACAACGATATTCCAAGAACAGACCGTCTCCCGTTGTTTCCAAACTCAAAGGACATTGCCTAGCACTAGAAACTTGGCTGGGAGCGGCCTTTGTAAGAAGCCTTCATAGACTGCCCTCCAGCCTTTAGATTGGTAAACTCACTCACTCACTCACAGACTGACTGACTCAGTTTCAAGTCCAACCAAGGTCTCAGGGCTGATTTTCACCCAAAGGCGAGGCAAGGACGACTAAGTTCCCTTGCGAAGCTAGTTCCGTTCCGACTGCTCCAAACTGTTTTCACGTTCGTTCCTGAATCTGACTGCGTTTCCCTCGCAAGCTAGCTCTTCTTGCGTTTTCTTTGCTTCATACCACGACAGCTTGGAAATCCCGGCCTTTTCTACTGACCCTGATCGCTAGCTACATTCTCATTCCCCTCATCTCTCTCCCTTCTACAGACGGCCTTAAAGACAAAGTTGGCAGTGGCCTTCAAGGCTCTCTCTCTCCCTCCTTATCCTAAGACTTCAAGGGGAATATGGAATAACATTGAAAAGTTGGCAATGAGAGAAAAGTAAACTTGGCTTATCACGATACACATTTTTTAGCAACTTATATGTAGCATCATATTATATTTAGCAACAATGTAAAATTTAAATCATCATCTTGCCTTATTTAAGATGAGCTTGTTCACAGGCTTATATCATGCTTCTTTTTGTGCAAACAGAGATTTTCTTCCCAGCCCTACACATACCCGTTTCCTAAAACCAAGAAGGAACTGCCGAATTGAATTCAATTCGATGTTATCCCGCTATTGTGTCGATAAAACAGACTGTGCCGTGTGAAGAGTGCCAGAATGGAACACATGATGAGCGAGACGACGAACGCAGAGAGGAGAGGAAAGAGCGGGAAAGCAAAAGAACAAGAGAAGACCTTGGGACCGAAAAGAGGGGGAAGAAAATGTCCCTGCAATGCCTTCTTGGAGCAAAGAGGAACAAGGTTGAACCGGCTAGGCTTCCTTCGAATTGGATCGGGATTCAAGACTTACATACATTAGGGATTGACCGAATGAACTTGAGGAGTACTATTTTCGTTGGGCCTTCAAAATAAACAAGTAGTACAAGTGGTATATTAACGGCCTTGATGGTACCCCCAGAATCTCGATGGAAAAGCCCATGACATTCACCTTTCAACTTTCATATTGACGGTGCATGGTAAAGAGACTTTTTTCATCTCAATCATACAGTTGATCATTTTCTTTGTAAAAAAACAATGAAGGCATCAATTTGTGTTTGAGATTTAGTAGTAATTGACACTGCATGTTGATGAAGAGCAAAAATAGGAACACAAATGCATAAGAAAACCCCTCGTAAAGAAAAAAAATTCCATGGTACATTTTGAATTGATCAAAAAAATAGCTCATAGATATATTTTGAACCTATTAAGCTCCACTGATTTGGACGTATGTAGCATTTCATTATTTAGCTAGTAGGGTAAAAATCTAAATTTACTGAATCAAGAGATCCAAAGATCAAAGAAGTGTTGTAGTATAATTGATGAAAAAATGATAATCATGCAAGAAAGAAAGTCCAACTAATTCACTCGCGACTCTTGTCTTTAAGCCATGAGTTTGAGTCTCTTTGTGAGAGATGTTATTTTTGAACTAACCAAAAATAATAAATGGAGTTATTCTCAAAGGCTTTCCAATTCCAGCTCCGCAAATGTCATCTCCACCTGAACCTGTTATCAAGCTCGAAGAACAAACAACTTATATTAGTTTTAGCATGTGCATAAACTCATCGCCATTTATTTGTGCTCAATGAGAAGGGTCGATCAGACACCTATGCATACATTATTGACAATCAAATAATAACCTGATTGGCGCTGTTTCATAATAAATCGCATTCCATTCAATTAGGAATTTGACACTTTACCTCTCTGAAAATCTCGTGGTGGAACAAGCAATGGGACAGTCCTTGTTCCTTTTTTTGGAAGCGAGGTAGGAATGTCATTTTAGAAGGGAGAGAAAAGGAGAGGAGGGGTGAAAAAGTAGGCCAGGCTGTCTCATTTCTTGTATATTTTCCGTCCCAGTCTCTCCAAAGTCATTGATCTTGTTTGGAAGGGGGAATGGCGAAGAGACGCTAAAGGCTGAAGCCTAAAGGCTGACTGGAAAAACGCAAACTGGCCTTAATCCTCACAAGCCAAGACTGTTTCATGTACATAAATAAGAGAGGGTGTCTGAGGGGGTGAAAAGATCAGGAAACGAGACAAGGCAGCCACTTTGGGGTTGAATTTCGATCTCGGTCACGGTCAACTCAAAAAAAAGCTTTCTTTGGAAGAGATGCGTAAAAATTTCTTTAAAATAATGCCCTGGAACCACACATGAATCTGAAGTTTAAGATTAACTGAGCAAGTGTGAAACACTCACGAGGCCAATATTGAAGAAGTTTTTGAGATCACGCAAACAAACATTGAATCGTTTTATACACATATTGTTTTGAATATACTGTACATTGTAGTGTATTGGAGTTTGGAATTTGGCGTAAATCGACAAACATGGCAACCCTTTTGTAAACAAAGCTTCAATAGGTAAATGAACCGAAGCGCAATATTTGAATCCCCACACTTATGAAAATAAGAAAAGATGAACTGTCGAACTTTAGCCCAGGGCTTTCGACAATGTTGCAATGTTACGTTTTTTGTCGTTTGATAGGCTCTAAAATTATTAATAATATGTTTTTTTATCGTTAATCTAAAAGAGCGTCACTCCTTTGGTGTTTTTTTCCTCCGATGAACAGGAGTTGAACGATTGAAAATAGTTAACACACCCCTCAAATTAGAATTGCTAACAAAACCTAAAAAAATAAGCGACTAAATTTGAGACTAAAAAAAAAGTGTTTCAAAAACAACTCCTCAAATTTTCCTTCCATATTTGCAATGTTTTCTCAATGAGGCAAGTCCTTGATTTAAGAAAGCGTTCCAAGATAAGCAACTGAACATCTGATCTACAACTGTAGATCCTTCAAGATACACGAGCTGTCGGCATGATCAATCATGAATTAATATTATTTTTTAATTTGGAGCTGAAATCTTTTAACTAATACAACTTGTCTGTAGTTTTGATAAAATGATTCTGCCTGCTTCCGTAAATCGACATCTTTCGGGGCTGCGACGAAAATATCGTCATAATTGCACAGATTTTTCTTGACCAATGATTGGATGGAGGTTTGTGGACTGATCATTTTTAATTTACATTGAACTTGTTCATCACACACGAGACAAATTCAAATAAAAAATACTCGTCGGGGTATTTCGCAATGAACATGGTATTCGTTCGCATTATCAAAAAAGTTTAATTGTAAAGGTCGTCATCGCCCTCTTCCTCGAAAGCTCCCCCTGTGGGTTGACCCCCACCAGGTTGTCCTCCAGTTGAATCCGGGAATCGGAAATTCTGGCCGAAACCTCGGCTTTGTTGCAGGGTTTGCGAGAACATTTCGTATTTCTTAATGTCTTGATCCGACACCGATCGGCGGGCAAATCGCATGGCCTCCTCAAAGTGCTTCTTGGACACCTCACTGATCTCATCTTCATCATCCACATCCATATTGCCACCCTATGAAAAGATGAAAAAATATTTGAGTAACACTGAAGACACATACGAACGAGACAATAAAGGTATAAATTAGTACAGGCGCACAACACAAAACAATCGAGTCTATTGGATTTTTCATAGATCATAGGAAGTTAATTATGTAGCAGAACATCGGGCGTCAGGTCATCTCTTTCCCCTTCCTGCTTAATCTCGTTCACAAACGTTAATCGTCAATCTCAATTCAATATTTACCCCCTTGACCCATTTCGAACCCTTCCGTTTGGCCTAATGAACACATTAACATACTGAATACCAATACTACATAAATGAATATTGCCTAATCAATTATTCAATGTACTCACAGCTGCTTGTCTCTCGCGCTCTTTCTTGATATCGTTCTCGATGTTTTCGCGAATGGCCAATTTGCAAGCGCGTTGGCAAATCTCGGTCAAATCTGCACCAGAGAAGCCTTTGGTCATTCGGGCCAAGAAATTGAGATCCACATCCTTGGCAATGGGTGTCTTCCTGAGGTTGGCCTTCAGAATAGACAATCGGGAGCCCTCATCCGGCAAGGGTATATAGATAAGCTGATCCAATCGACCGGGACGAAGAATGGCGCCATCGATGATATCGGGCCTGTTGGTGGCACCAATGATAAACACGTTCTTCTTGGCGCCCATACCATCCATCTCGGTGAGGATCTGATTGATGACTCGATCTGCGGCTCCACCAGCATCTCCAGAAGAACCACCACGGCTCTTGGCAATCGAATCCAACTCGTCAAAGAAGAGCACACACGGAGCAGCCGAGCGAGCCTAAAATTATTGTATTCAGTTACATTGTTAACAATATGTTCCATGAAGTAATTGAGAGGAGTCGAACTTACTTTGTCGAAGATGTCACGGACATTGGCCTCGCTCTCACCGAACCACATGGTCAAGAGCTCGGGACCCTTGATGGAGATGAAATTGGCCTGGCACTCGTTGGCAATGGCCTTGGCCAACAGGGTCTTACCACATCCAGGAGGGCCGTAGAAGAGCACACCACGAGAGGGTTGCATGCCAAACTTCAAGAACTTCTCGGGATGCTCCACAGGGTATTGAACCAGCTCTTGAAGCTCTTGCTTGACCTTTTGCAAGCCTCCGATGTCATCCCAACTGACATTGGGCGTCTCCACGACGGTTTCACGAATGGCCGATGGCGTGGATTTGGCCATGGCAAAGCGGAAGTTCTCCATGGTCACGGCCAAGGAGTTCAAGACCTCGGCGTCGATCGTTTCATCCTCCAAGTCGATGAGATCCATCTTTTCACGGATCTGTTGCAAGGCAGCCTCTGAGCAGAGGGCAGCCAAATCCGCGCCCACGTGACCGTGAGTCTCTGCGGCGACCTAAATTAATGAAACCAACTAGCCCAATTAGATTCAGCCTCGTTATTCAATCAGGATATCATTTTACCCAGCCAAGTTAAAAAAAAAAACACTTATGTGTTCATAAGAGAAATGACTTACTTGATCCAGATCCAGGTCATCGGCAAGTTTCATATTTTTGGTGTGAATTCGGAGGATCTCGAGTCGTCCAACAGCATCCGGGATGCCGATATCCACTTCACGATCGAATCGGCCGAATCGTCGAAGGGCCGGATCAATGGAATTGGGACGGTTGGTGGCAGCCATGACCACCACGTGGGATCTCTGCTTGAGCCCATCCATGAGGGTCAACAGTTGAGACACGATACGTCGCTCAACTTCACCGTGAGTCTTCTCACGCTTGGGCGCAATCGCATCCAACTCATCAATAAAGATAATGGCCGGCGAGTTCTTCTCGGCCTCTTCAAAGGCTTTCCTGAGGTTGGACTCGGATTCTCCGGCCAACTTGGACATGATTTCGGGTCCGTTGATCAGGAAGAAGAAAGCTCCCGTCTCGTTGGCCACTGCCCGAGCCAAGAGGGTCTTTCCCGTTCCCGGAGGACCATACATAAGGATACCCCTGGGTGGTTTCACACCAATTGCCTTGAATAGCGACGGATGGCGGAGAGGCAGTTCGACCATTTCTTTGATTTGAGCCAATTGCTTCCGACATCCGCCCACATCGTCATAACCGATGGCATTGAGCGAATCCTCCTCTTCCTCGCGTTTCACGGGCTCACCATCGCAATGAATGAGCGTGTCCGGAGCCACAATGCAAAACGGTGCGGGATCCGTCTCGATCACCTTGAATTCCACGGCTCTCATACCTCCACGGACCTTGAAGATGTCGCCTTTGTGGACCGGCCGATAGGCCTCCAAGAAATAGGGCTTGAGGTAGACCTCGAACCAATTGCCCGTGAGTCCTTCGATGGTGTCGTCGATGGGGAGGACGTGGATGCGTTTGCCGTATTTGGCATCCGGACACTCTTGAATGGCCACGACATCGCCTAAACGAACGCGCAGATTGTTTCGGACCACGCGATGCATGCGAACCTGAAGGTAACAAGGGGGTAAATTGGATTGACTTGTACGATAACTAATTGAGAGTCAAGGTGTGTTTCTCCAAATTTGTGTGTTTCTTATTTAAGTGTTGGGTGCATCATTTGATAGAGATTCTTATATACGCTCTTTTCCCAAGTTCAAAGCCTCATGAAGGCAGTAAACTGTTTAACAATTCCCTGCACGGAGTTCAAATCTACGTGACGTGGGACGATTGGACAAGTGTTTGGACAATATTTCCGAAATAAGGCTTTCTTTCTCTTTAAATACAATTACACATCTTGGAATTTCTTCCAAATATTTTAAACATTCTTATGTCTTAACCGAACTCAGATTGCTTTGATAGGTCGCTATTTGACAAGTATGCAAGAAAACACTTATTGGATGGTTAGAAATGATTGACTAAACGAAAGTCAGTTACCGAGTAACAATTAACCTTTGGTTATCACTTCCAATGTTCATGCTTAGGTATGCTTATTGAAAGGTCCTTGAGGTGAAGCCAAAATTAAGCTCAAAAAATCCACCTCAAATGCCATCAACTTGGGCTTGAACTGACCAACATTGCATTAAAACCCTTTATTTTCTTTAGTGATGGACCGAAAGGGCTCATAACCGAAACCGAAAGTTTCGGCCGAAAGAGGGCTTAACCGAAACCGAAACCGAAAGCAGCTGATAACAAAATTGTTCAAATGCAAAATCTGCCTTAAAAAATAGAATGCTCATGTGTTCGATGTTGGGTAGTCGCAAATTTTGAAAAATCGGAAAACTTAAATTTCAGAGGTTTTTGGACCAATTTTTTTTTGATTTTGTTGTCAAACTCCATTTTACATAGTTCTTGTCTGCTTTTGGTTTCGTTAGGCATAACCGAAACCGAAACCGAAACCGAAATTTCGGCCGTAATTTCGGCCGAAAGCGCTTTCGGTCCATCACTAATTTTCTTACGTTAAAAAATCAATTATGATTTTCTAATCAACGCCTAACGAACTTTCATTTGCCCTGATATGAAAGTTTTGTCGTAATTTTGAACCAAGATGTTTTCATTAGGTAAGAATAGATTTGAACAACTTAGCATTCAATATCGCTGTTTGGGATACTATCGACCAAATTAGAAAGTGTGGACGGCTCAAATTTTGTGCACATTTGTCTTTCCGTTCCCTAAAATGTTGATGAACGGTCGAGATTCTAATAGTTCTTGAATCATACTGAACAGTAATGTTTGAGTTATTTTTGGTTGGAGATGTTCCCAGAACTTTTTCCTTTCTTCGAGCTCCGAGTTAAATTTGATTCTCACCATTCACTCCTGTTTAATATAGGTGTAAAGCCAGGAAGAACCATGCCAGAAGAAAACACCGGAAATCAAAGTGACAATTGCTATTCCCGCGATTATTCCTCTCTAATTCGTCTTTCAATAACATCCTAATTAGTCAAAAAAAAAGGTTCTAAAAACTTAATGAGGTGCACGGATAGTTCAATCGTAACAAACTATCCATTGCCGCATTGACGAAATTTTTAGGTTCAAAATATGATCACAACACACTTGTCGTGTTACGGTGTAAACATTTTCAATATTGAAGTCCTCATTTTAGAATAACTCTTGGTTTAGGAATACTGTACTTATTTGCTTTTAGATTAAATTATAGTGCAGAAGTTAAGGTATAAGAATTTATACAGAAACTGGGCTCACTCGATTGTCAGTCTTGACCAGTTAGTGGTCAAGTCTCCCCATTTGTTTAGTGATTGGCAAACAATCTTTAACTTTCGTAAGCAAGTCATCATTGATGCTGTCACTCAAAGCCCTTCTTTGTGTGTGTATTCACCTTTTCGTCGGCTACGGTCTCATCCTGAAGCACGATGCAAGCGGTCTCTTTGCGTTTCTTTCCCTTGAGCAGAACCGTGTCTCCGCGAAACAAGTTGAGCTCGTCCATCTTCTTTTGAGACAAGCTCACCACCGTGTTGTCGTCCGTCACGGCATCTTCCACAATCAAACGATTCGGGCGATCCTTGCGCTTCAAAATGGCCGTGGATAGGTCGCTCTCGCTATAAAAAAAAATACGATGACACATTTTAAAAACCCTGTCCATTGAGTTGCTAAAAGGGTGGGGGATACTATTGGGAGCGATCAATGTAATTAATGTAAATGAAAAGCATGGTTTAGCGAGCAGCATCTTCAAAATTTGGGATCTTGTGTTTGGATGCTGATTTTTCAAAGATGAGTGGGGCCAAAACAAATTTTTGATTTTCTAATGAGGATTCAATACTACTGGCAGACCTTGATCTGAGCAGGTTCCCACGGAATAAACGCCTAAACCCGTATTCCTTTCGGAACATGAGCCACACCTCTTAGAAAGGATTGAGGCCTTGAGATAAAGGCCTAAACTGTATCTTGTCCGACAAATCTTGTATGATAAGGGTCTTAGGATTTCCCTATCATGATCGACGATTGAGTCGATACATAAAAAAGTTTAATTTCTTTCGGTTCCAAGACAATTCGGGATGCCTCCCAATTGGTGGATACCAACAGAGCCACGTTCAATTGCATGAATGATTGTTTTCGGGGATTTGATAAGGATGAGTCAACCTAAAATGACTTTCAAAATTCAACTAATGGGAGGCAAACTCAACGAAGCATTTTTTTCCGTGCCAAAAACGTCACATTTTATTTAGCGTTATGGTGGGCCTCACTTGAATGGATGAAATTTGGTTTGTCTTGTCTGGGCTTAAAAGTGATCTCGGTGAGGTCAAGTCTCTAAAAAACGTAAGGAGACCTTATCCTACCCAAAGCCGTATCAGCTCAATGCCAGTGATGATGAAAATTGGTCCAAAATCGCCACGGTTTAATGCCAAACTAATGTGGTCAATTCTTACGGGACATATTTATCAACTATTTTTTTTGGGTGTATTGATCATTATTTACGAAATGCACCATCCCGTTAACAGCCTTGTTCCAGAAGTAAAAATTATAAATATTCAGGCTTTCTTAAAGTTTGCATGTGCTTCATTGTCTTTGTTTCATCGAACTCTTCGAGCTTAAAGCCTTCAGGTCTTAAGTTTCTCTATTTCTACCCTTCCAAAATACCTCCAGAGACTCTGAATTCGCTAAAACCAGAATGAAAAGCAATCTCAACTTTGAAATCCTCAAACAATGTCATCATGGTTTCCATTCTACTTTGAAGTCTATTCTATTCTATAACGACAGCTGACTCGGGAGCATGATTTGCCGATTTTCGAGTCGTGCCCCCAAATCCGCCTCTAGCTCGTGGCTCCACCCGTTGAGTGGGCGGGACTAGGGCTCCAATGGAAGCTGAATCTCACTCAAGGACAAGGCCGGTCCAAGATGGACCGCCCATCACTTACTTTCCCATTTTCCGATGCTTTTGTAATCCAAGTCTGACAGAGGCCACTACAAAGAAAACGGGTCGGATGAAGTTCTGAACTGAACAAGCGACGACAAGCTGCAGAAGAAACCGAGAGAGTCTCGAACGATCCAAAAGCGGCGACGATTCTTCGCTTACGACAATCAGGGTGATGAAAGACCGGTCTTCTCAAAGGCTCGATACAGATGAAAATATTCGAATGCCAGAATATAACCAGAGTTTATATACCCTGTGACAACTTGAGTTGTGACAGAAATTTTTCGCTACCATACGCCATTGACTTCAATTGCAAACTCGAAAGTACATAAGTTAGGACAAGAAATCCTGTGGCAAAAGTTATGAAAGAGTTTTGCGACGGGGTTTACAAGCCTACAATCTACTAAAATTAAAAGTTCATCCAACCATAACTTTTAAAATGGATGCAATCTGGCAAAAACACAACATGAACGCAGAAGTGGAGAGTAATGGCAAATTCAATAGAAATTATAAGAAGTACATTTTTTGAGCCAAAAAGTGGACGTATTTTTCAATGACGAACATTACCCGTGACGTCACTTCAGAGCATTCAGGATCAGAATTTCTTATTGCGTTGGAAGTATTAAGTTACATGATATTCTTTCAATCGTATTGTTATTTGTGTCAAAGAAAATTTGATCTACGTGTGTTGCACACTATTATAAATGTTATTTAAGCATTGAATCCCTATTTTTATGTTTGCCGCTCTGAACATTTTCATTTCTGCTGCCCTGAATTTTATGCCTTCTCTCAGCACGAGGAGAGGAAGACGGTCGGACGGTCGTTCTCCTTGATCAGAAAAATCAGGAACGCTGCCAACAGCGACAAGACGGTCTATTTAAAGGAAAACATAGTTTTTTGTCGGTCTATTTCCATGAATATTTTATGGAGCAATCTGGTTACACAATGACTTGGCGACTTAAAAACATGTCATTTTGCAACATGAAATAGAATTATGAACAAACCATACTCATGAATGCACCAAGTGTATCTGTTGACCTTTTCTTCAATTCTTCGACAGCATACCTGATACGTCGAGTCTTGACTCAGGACTGATGAAGTGTTTCTCACTCGACCACATCAAACTTAAAATTTTTTGAAGTATAGTCATGAAGTTAGAAAATTCAGCAGGCTTTCAAGATGTATCAGCAAGACGAAATATCAAGCATAATATTTGATAGAAACTGGAATCGTTAGGCTTTTGTGAAAGTAAGAAACCGAACTTTGGCCAAATTTTGATTAAAGCTAATTTGGCCTTGATGGCAAAACTGATCGGAGGGCTCCGGTAATGACCCTTATTGAAAATCACCGAGTGTTGTCAAAAATGTTGCAGCTACTAATCACCGTGGTTATCAACTTAGAACTTGACGAGTGATTCATTTTGGCCATCTATTTGATAGACTAAAAAATTCAAGTCCGCTTTTTTCATGAGATTAAGCCTTTCACAAACAATGGTTGGTGGACAATTCAGTTTTAAAAAAGGTCATGTTCTGTTTCAAAAGCCTCGTGTTTTACAAAAATGAGAATAATCTAAAATGTTTGATGTCACAGCAATCACTTTTAAAACAAAGCCAGTGTGAAAGTTTTTGGTTGAGCGAAGCTCTCTTTTTGGTTGAAACCTTCAGTCATTTTTAATTACTGATTAGTCCTTCGCTATCAACAAATGCTTAACATTTTTTTTCATTTTATTTTGTTGTTTTTTATTTTACACTTACTGATGCACTTATTACTGTTAATGGCCAAAAATCATTCTTGATGATGAAATTGCGCTTAATTACAAATTTTGATGACGGGATGATTACTGTATTTAATTACATTTTTCGATGGAGTAAATAGCATTGTCAAAAATAATATTTTTCATTCAATAATCTTTCAAACTTTTTGCATCCACAACCGTTCAAGTTAAATCACAAATTTAATTTGAATATTAATAAATATTTTTATTTCTTTTATATTAATTAATATATAATAAAATATATTAATAAAAATTTTGATTGCGTTCGTCCATTTTTGGTTTTTCCACTTTAGAATTGAAAACAACTTTGACCAAAATCATTGTGGTCTGTTCAGCTCAAACAGAGATTATTTTTTTTAACTAGCAAATAATTTCATATTTAAAAATCAATCTAATTGATCTAATTGATTTTTTATTACATTAAGCAATGATTATATTAGTTGTCTAAGCAGGGTGGGCTCAAGAGAGCCAGAGCTTCTTGATCTAGGCTACTACTATATGCACAAACACTCGTGCATAAATTCGTTATCAGGCTAAACCTTCTAATCTGCAGTATTTTTTCCTCTTTGTAGGTTAAATGGTGTTGTGCCAACTCCAGAATTTGGGATTGCAATTTTCGAACTTTCTTTAAAGTTTACATCTTAGCCTTCATTGACAGTTTCCTCTATTTAAGAGTTCACAATAAAGAAACTTCTAAAAATGTATGAAATCAAACTCATCAACAACATGTTGGTGTGGACTAACAAAATCTTCTTGGCAGATTAAAAAAACTTTTGACAATGTTATTTAGGTACATATTTTCCTAATGGTGTTTTTGGCATCTTTATCTTACTTGTTTGATTACAGAACGTATTACTTTTTAATCAATGTTCATAAGTGCATATGTTAATTTCTTGACAAAAAATGAATCACAAAACCAATGCTGGTCACCCTTGACAGATTTTGGCCGGCGTTCGTTCTCGCTCACCCTCGAATCGCCGACTTGAAAGATCGATCTAAGAATGGCTGGCTGACAGTTTCAGTAACGCCAAAATGGATAACTCTGTCTCTTTGAAATTCAATGAGTCACAACTAATCTGGCTCAAAACTGAAAAAAAACATCTCAAAGCTAACAAAAAGTCTATTAATTGTCATACATTTAACTGTTTGTCAAAATTTCTTTCCATTGTCACTCGCATTTCTGTTCAATATTTTCAAAAAGTTGACCCCCCTTCATGCCTTTGGGGTTGTAATGGCGACACTATGATGACGAGTGGACTGCCCCCGAGCAGCTGTGCCAAGTTTTTCGGTTTAAATTAGTGATGTGACTTGGGCAAGTAATGAGTCATCACAAACACCCAAGAACAAGTTGTTGACAAGCATTACTTGGGCAATACACCCAATACACTTGGCAAGCTCAAGGAACATTGGAAGATGCAGTTGCCGGCAGTTGCTCTTAGAAGAGTTAAGATGCTTGCAGTGTGACTTAGAAGAAAAGAATGCCAAGTTGCATTTTCAATGATCTTTTGACCTTGATAATTCAGCAATAAACAGTGGAAGTGAAACAAAAAATATTTTGATTTGGATAGCATTTGCAAAACCATGTTTTTTCTTTAGTTTCCGTTCTAAGCCACACATGAATACACTTTTCAGGTCAATCAAGAATGACATTTAACAGTCACACTTGGAAACAAGCTCGGTCACTCAGAGTTGCTAGAAAAAAATATAAGATGCCAAATCTTTTTTTTTTTTTTGAAATATTCTCAAAAGCTTTTGCATTTCTCGATGCAAAAGCTTTGAATTGTGTATTTTCATCTAAAAATCCATCCTAACAAGGGCCTGGGCCCTATTTAGCTGAAACTTTCTGGTTAATTGAAATTCTGATGCCGAAGGTTTAGTCTTCATTCCTAGCAAATTTGGCAAACCTGTAAGGTGGGAAAAATACTTGTACAGGCACCCAAGTAGACCCAAGTTTCGGCAAGTCCAAGGTACTGTACCGGACCGCTTGCCCAAGCTCTTGTTTGCCTCCCATCACTAGTTTAAATGCCCTACCAAGCCCAGCTGTGTGTGCATGTTTGATCAGGGTGACCAAAATTCTAATCAAAAACCCACCTTAATGAGGTCAATGACACCATGTTTTGATGAGGTATTTTTTGATACGATTTGGGAACAATGAGAGCAATGGTTTATTAATATTAATTACAGTTAAAAACAGGAATCACATTGTTTATGCCTCCTAGATCTCATTTACGGCGTTCAAAATCGAATCCACAAAAATGAGCAAAAAGACTCTCTTGCGTTGATGTGTGAAAGTCGAAAAAAATCAACCAAAAAAAATCTGTGTAAGCAACATGAAATGGGTTTTTATTTGCTTACATTTCCGCTCACTAAATGTAAAAGAAGTAAATGTCAGAAAGTTTGTTGCCTTCCTGAACCGTTCTCATGATCACCCTGAATGTCTCTCTTTTCCACAACGTCATTTTCAGTGTTACCAATTTTCTAATCATTTTGCACTTAATGCTTATTACCTCCTTTACGAGATTCTTGCTTTTTAATTAAAATTGGTTTCAGGAGTAACATACATACGAACATGGGTGACGCTTTTAATACGTTTTTCGTCCCTTTTGTCAGGAAATAAAAACTGAGAAATGACTAAAAAAACTAAGACATATATAAATTCAATGAGAATTGTACCATGACAAAATTACATTGAATCATTGAAAAGACGCATCACTTATTGTACTTTGAACCCATTATAACCTTATCCCGTCTCTTTGTAGCTCTTTTGAGCTAAAATTCCCTGGAATGACTGTTGTGTGTGTGTTCGATCTAAACAGAAACAAAGGGCTTCTTTTGTCGTTCCACTCTTCCTCATCTTGTTTCGCAAATTAAATTTGTTGGTTGGTTGTCGCTCTCGAATCCACAAAAATGGCCGCGGGACTCAAGGGTAAGGGGAACAATCAGCACCCATCTACCAATCTGATAGACTTGGATTTTGCCTCCTTAGGGTATATATGCGTTGACAATCTCAAACACAATAACCATTGTAAAACTGACCATGTAAACCACCCACTCTGCCAATTTGAACGTAAAAAAGGCCAAGTTAAATTTTTTAAGGGCTTCCTTAGAAGTATTTCACTCAAAAGTTTTCAGAACGGTCGATTTCTAGCTTCAAAATTAGCATTAAAGTTAATATTTTATTTTTTTTGGGTTTTTTTTTTGGGGGGGGGGCGGATTTTTTTAATACCGCTACAAGGAATGGAATTCCCTGTAAAGAGAGTTAATGATTAATATTGGTTATAAAATTAGCGTTTATATGAAATTTGATCTACCAATGACTTGCTGTTGGCAGATCTATACAACCCTTGAATAGTGGGTTGGTCAGGAATAGTATTCAAAAATTTGTCCAATCCTGCCTTAAATGCCGTTAGAGGATCAGCTCCTACATATTCACGACGAAGGCAAATAGGCAACAAATTGAACAATGAAGGAGCCCGATAAAGAAGAGAGGAGGACTTCATTGTTCGAATTAGCCTTGATTCCTTAGGATTTGGAGGTGCTCTCAGAACGCACGTAAAACCTCTACGATCGCTACAACTGATCTCAAAGCTTGGGTTAGGACAGAGCCCATGAATGCTCTTGAAAACATACAGTATCAGATTCCTTTCATACCTTCTCTGAGTACTGTACAACCCTAACTTCTGGAGTCTCTCCCAATACGAGAGCTCTCTCATTCTTGTGATGTTCCCAGTAAAACATCTTTGGACCTGCTCGACCTTTTGCAAACCTGCTGAACTCATTGGAGCCCAAATGGGTGAGGCATATTCAAGATGCGGCTGGACAATCGACTTGTACAGAGTTAGCATCGTAATACTATCTCTGGACTAGAAAGTGCAATAGATCCAGCCACATGTTTGAAATGCCTTCCCCACTTTCAACTGGATATGCTCATCAAACTTTAAAAGATAAATTGAATATTATGATGGCGCTTTGTTTCAAAAAGGTCGAAATAGTGGAAATTGGTTTAGGAGAGACCTAAAAGCAGCCCTTTTCACGTTTAATGTGAAATAAATTCACTCATTTGAGACGGAGGCAAGAAACCTTGTAAATGTAGAGGACTTCCTTGGGATTCTTTCCCTCTTTGTGAGGTTAGATTCCATAATTTTCCCTTAAATATGATGTCAACTATTCAGTAAGTTCATCATGAAGTGAAAAGTGTAGGCCAATTTTTTTCTATTGTATATTTTTTGTCTCTTTATTAAGTGAACGAAACACTCCCGCAAATAATTGATTCTTATGACATTGAACGATGCCTTGTACCGAAAAGTCCTCATGGACCATTTTCTATTCCAGCTTTGGTGGGCTTGGCCTTTTTGGGCTCAATTGGATTACTGTTTTTATTTTTGGCCTGTGCTCTCCCGTCCTACAAGTAAGTATCAATTCAAACCTGTGTTCGAAATAAATTTAGTTTCTTATGGCCAAAAATATGTTTTAAAAGCTTAAATATTTGCGTTGCTGATCTGTATCACATTCACTAAAACACTCTTTACCCATTTTTGTGATATCTAAAGCCCAAAATAATATGATTTGTTGTTGTTGTGGAGCGGAAATTCCAGACGTTTCAAGGAGTAGGATCAGCTGACACTACGGCGTGGAACGTTTAAAATTTTTAATCCACAACAAAAACATTTTAAAAAATCCGGGCCCTTGTGATAACTAGGGTTAGGAAAAAATGGTATTTTTTGGAGTCTAGCTTAGTTTGCAGACGTTTCAAGGTGCAGAGTCAGTTTATTGCTGACGCGAGCGAAGAAAGAGAACACGCTCTAGATTTTCTGCTCTACGGAAAGCAACCTTTTCTCTTAGCTCTAGGTATTACAATTGACTACAATCAAGCTTAAAGTTTTTCAATCATAAATGAAACCTCATGAATCTCGTCCCCCTTTTTTAGTAACTGGTGGCCCATGTTCACCATCATTTTCTACGTTCTGTCACCATTGCCGAGTTTGATCACCCGTCGCTTCACCGACGATCTCTCGTCCACGTCGGCCTTGAAAGAGTTTTGCTACTTTCTCACCACGGGCATCGTTTTGTCAGCATTTGCTCTGCCCATCGTTTTGGCTCGAGCTCCCACGGGAGCTACCGGGGAAGAGACAGTGGTAAGACTATATTTCAAATATTCCCAAAAGTTTATCTGTTATTGACGTGGCTTTCTTTGCATTTTCTTTTAGATTGCCACGGGAGCTTGTTTTCTGGTTTTGGTGGGCAATCTGGTCATGTTCTTGACCATCTACGGCCTATTTATGATCTTTGATAACGAGGATGGGTTTGAATACTCGAATTGGGGCACTGGATTCTAAGCATCCCTGGTTTCATGGCCATACCCTACTCCCTTCTTTACTTTATCCTTGTCAGAGATTTGTGGTAGTCGAACCAAACAATATCCCACTTCAGATGAAGTCAAAGATGAAGAATTTGCTTGATCTGCTTCTTTTGTTCTCCCGTTTCCATTCAGTTTCTTCCAGTTTTATGTTATAATATAGTGCGTAGTTGATTCATTCAATAAGGCAATGTAAGAGAGATTACTACATACAATAACTCAAGCCCAATTGTTCTGTCTTGCTGTGATAGTAATCATCAGAAAAGTTTGTATTTGTAACGGGATCACTCGGTCCAATCCCCTCATCAGTAAAAAAAGAACTTGATGTATCACATAATTATTCAGAATAAACTCGATCTGATCAACTAATCAAAATTTTGGCACACTTCGATCATTGGTTTCAGCCTTTCTCAACGAGCCTTTTTGAAACGATGCGATCGAACCCAAAAGAGCCGACCGATTCGAGTTTTGGGCCTTTGGAGGAGAAACCTTCATTTCTTTGGAATCGATTTGAGGTGGCTTTGAAATTGGAGGTGGAGGAGGCGGTGCCCCCATAGGCGTGGATTTAACGTCATTTCTTTTCGTTGGTTGTGGCGGTGGAGGAGGTGAAGGTTTCATTTGGTTAACTTGTTGGGTAACCCGAGTTTCATTCTGGGAACTGGAAGTCTCTCTTAACAGTTGTCTCTTGCGTTTTTCAGTGTCAGAGTTGAGAACAGATTTGCGTCTCTGATCCCGTTGATAGGCTTTAAACTGAAGCATAGAAAAGGTTTTGGGTGAATTGAATGTCGAGAATTTACAAGGTTAGGCAGGTATACCAATTTGTGGTCAACAATGAGACGTTCTTCGACAGCTTGCTTCACTTTGGCAATTACTTCTTTGGTAGATTGGGAAAACTTGAGTGATGGTGTCGCAAAAGTTTTAGTACGAAACTCGTTGAACCAAGGATGATGAAGAAGAGAGTCAAATGACGGATAATCAGATGCTTTGGTAGATTCCAAAGACAAAATAGACCAGAGGAGAGAGTCTATGAATGCATATTGAAGATCAGAATTAGGTAAACAAACGTTTACAGTAGAATACTTACTCATTTCTTCAGAGTATTTCGAGAGCATCTCGCTCATTGTGGTTTGATTCAAAGGAAAACCTGTTGCAAGTTCGTAAAGAACTTGCCCAAAGCAGTAGACATCAAAATTGGCCAATGACTTAGAAGGTTGCTTCAGCTGAACGGCCCAAGGGCGATAAAATCCGGGTAATCCCAAGAAGAAGTTCTCAAAACTGGCAATCTTTACACTTCCATTACCAAAATGAACATTCGTTGTCGTCAGATTGCCTGCAAGGTTTCAAATCCCGTAAAGTAATCATGAGTAGGTTTCTTAGGGCTCCCAAAAATGTTCCGACCAAGACGAATGTAAGTCTCAAAACCTATCCCTAAAGTATCGGTTATTAAAAATAAAAGGATCTATTTACCATGCCCAAGACCTCTATCGCGAAGAAACATCAAACCATGTAGCATTTGCCAACTCATTAAGCACAAATCTGGCTCTGGAAAAGTGCGAACCTTCTGCGTTTTAGCATACTTCCGGATAAAGGACATCTTGGGTCGGGAACCATGCATGATGTCCCGGAGGGATCCCAAAGGGCTCATATATCGAACGAAAACACCTCCAGCATTGGACAAGGCACAAGCATGGACAGTGCTTAAGTAGGGATGCTGAAAATTTCTCAACAGAGGTTTCATGCCAAAAAAATAGTTTCTTTTGGAATGGATGAGTAATCGTCAAACTCGTCTGACTACACACTCATTTATTACCTCCATCTGTGATAAGGATCTTGAAATGCTCTGCATGGTTTTTTCAGAAAGTTGGTTTGCCAAACGAAGTTGACTCCAAACCAAGAACCTTTCATCTTTGGACCCCGGAGTCGCTTTTACCTGTTAAAAACGATGCAAATTAGTTTGTAATATATTATAACGAAATTATCATATCCTTGAACCTGAAAGAAAATTTTTCGAGTTCGCCATCCCATGTTGTGAAGGATTTTCTCAATTTGAATTGATTCATTGGCGCGGCAGAAGTTGGATACAGAATGCAAAGCCAGGTCTAAAATGGTCAAACAGCAACTATGGCGAAAATTTCTTTCATATTCACAATTGATTACAGGCACCTTGGAAGTTATCTCGCCAAGAAACATCATCTAAAAAGCGTTTCAACGCCACAGAAGTCCTTAAGTAGGGATGAGCAAGAACTTGGTCCAAGAAACCTTGCAATCCTGCTTGCCTCGACGCCAAAAAATCGTCGTCTAAAAAGTCAATAAAAAGCATGATTCACTCTTATATAATCACATCCAACTTACTCACTTAAATTTCCCGTGATTTTCTTGGCCGGAAATGGAAAATCCAAGCCAGAAGCTTCTTGGATGACCGCCTTCAAGTTTCTGAAATCTGAGTAACGTCTCCGCACGGTCCAAGAATTTAACTCTAGTTTTGCCAACGAAGACAAGTCAGCAAGCGAGTAATTTGCTGATGAAGGTAAGTGAGATGTCTGGACGATATATTCCTAAAAAATGACAAAGAAATTGTAATTTTCGTGGATTTACATGCAAAGGTAAACCCTTTTTATTCGATCTGATTTATCATTTACAGGGTGTGTCAAAAGAAACGGAGCGCTTTTTCGTGTACGGGTCTTGATTTATCTCGTAAAGCTCCAAACAGTTGAGATGTGATGGATGTGATAAACCAAAAAATGCTCTAAAATACCTTAAAAGACATCAAAAATATGCTCTTGTCCATTTAGAATTTTCGCAACCCCGACTGTTATTAATGGACAAAAAATTGGCAATATTTTTAATTTGAATTGTAAGTGATCAGTGACTAAATTAATTCAGACGATGAAATCAGCCAACAAATAATTTAGACTTTTCTTTTAAGCAATATCATGTCCCAAAACATAATGGTTTTAGCCTTTTATTGTAATTTAGTGTCTAAACTTAGGATTTTAAGCCACTCAATCGCATCTTTGCTTTGAATAAAATCAGCGGAAATTTATCTAAATTCATGGTAATTGCTAATAGCATTTATAGCATTAGCTACTAAGATCATGAGCCTACCATGAATACATAGTATGCAATAGACTGATTAATTGGTATTAAAGGCAAAGTGAAAACTTGATCTTGGTTGCCAGAAATTTGAGAATACGGCTCAAAGGTTGTAACTACAATTCAAACTATGATTTATCCTTCCTTCGAACTACACGTGTATAATAAAATTTGGTCTATCTTGAATTGTTTTTGATTTATGTTTTCTTTACAAAGCCGTAGTTTAAATTAAGGGGAAGAAACCACGTCAAGAACACCAATTAAAAAATGAGAACTCAAAAGCTGAAAGAAGGAAAAGTTCACAATGTAACTTATGGATCTGTTCCCTTATATTTCCCAGTTTCTCACAAAGTTTTCTACAATACATGATAATAATCAAAACTAAAGAAACTTACGACAAAGCCGCCTTCTTCGTTGGTGTCATTTGCAATAATTTTGGATTGGAACAATAATGCTTCGTCGGGTCCAAGGCGAATTTTCACACGTTCCAGAGGCATATTTCTAATCTCTTCCAAATGCTTTCTATTGACATTAACTCCCCTCAGAGCAAGAGTAGATAAAGTAAACTGATTAACAATTGAAATTCGAAGGTGACAGAACAGATCAAATGCACTTACACAAATGCTGTTTGAAGCTAAGTTATCTCCCACTTCAAAGGTGGCTTTTCCGTCAAAATGAGAAAAATAGAAAGGAGAGGAAGGACAATTTAAACGTCTGCGACGACCTTCGAGAAAAAAGCCATGAGAAAACGCAATTGTTATTCGTTCATCACTATTGAGGCCACTCAAGATGTGCTTTTGATGTTAATCCATCGAAGGAAACAATTCTCTAAACGAGAATTACCTGAGTTTTGGGTCAAGTGGAAATTTCTTATTTCCAAAATGATCCCTAAACCAGGGAGACCTAAAGCTCAGGAGTGGACATAAGCAAAGCTGGGTCACTTTTTCATTCAATTGTTATTTTTCGGGGGAAGACTTAATAGCAAAAGCTAAAATTTTGTTGCTCTTTTAAACTATCAGGGTACATTTTCTTTTTTCTTTGCAATCAATATTCTAGATTTTTCCCACAGAAGTTACAACTTTCTGGAAATTTGACTAACATAAAAATTACTTCATCCACTAAAAAGTGGTCTAGCTTCGCCTTAGCTTTTATTGTGTATCAACAATCAGCAATCCATCGCATGGATATCATCCAGTAGAAGACACAGCAGTATCCTTGCCTAAACATGATGTTCTAATAGGCCTTAAATTCATTGCATAATAGACTCTAATCTTAATTGTTCTTGTCTCTTGAGCAATGAATTGACCAAATGGCAATGATGAGAGCACAAAATCTATCTAGTAATTATTTGGATTAACATTTTTGTGATGAAATGACAAGAAAGTCCAAGATTAAAACACTAAAGTTGTAGGGAAAAAGAAACAGATTAAAAATTTCAAATATATCAACTGCAGTTTTAACATCTTAAACTTAACCACTCTTCCATTTGTCTATCCAAAAACGTTATTGTTGCCTCTTAGCCTCACCACTTTTTTTATTACTCCATGTCATTCTTTACCCTGAAGTTGATCAGTTGGAACTAAAAATAAAGAATAAGTATTTCATTTCTGCCTTCTTTTCTATTCTTTCCAAGAGAGCGCCACATTCGCTTTTCCTCATGGCTTTATACCTGTGAATCCTAATTCACCTGGACTTCAACCATCAACCTATCCATCTATCCATTGGTTCTGAGTGTTCTCCCAATGCACCTGCTACTTTGTTATTGTCGGCTTTAACATGACATTTCACTAAGCAAGGATCTACAATGAAAATGGGTGGAGTGCTTCCGCCTAGTTCTGCGGCATCTCTTCTCGTACAAATTCGATTTTGGTCTGCCCGTGATGAGCTCCTAATTGATCCACGAGACACCCAAGTTTTGCGCTATTATGATAAATCCGAGATCAAAACCATTATGGACGATCCAGAGACCAAAGATAAAATGGCTTACGCGAGTGATAGAGGAAACAACCTCTTGTTGGATAACAAACGACCCCATAAATTACGACAGGCGTTTCGAGACTTGGAACTGGTTCTTTCCGAGCAAAAAATCGTGTTTTCTGGGTGGAACTCGGCGAGTTTGTTCCATTTAATGCTACACACTGGCCTTATGATACATATTCATCTCAGCAAATTGGGTGATGTGGAAAGAATAGGTTTCGACAAAGTAAAGTTTTAAATAACGGCAAGTCTTAGGTTGAGGTTTTGTTGAAAGTTTGTTTCATTCCAGGCATTTGTGGGCAAACTTCATGAAAATATTACTGATGTCGTCTTTGGCAAGGGCTTCCTTATAATCACTTACTTGGATTCCCGATTGACTTTGGTCCAATTTGCGAGGAAAAGGGATAACTCTGAATTCGAATCTTTCCAACACATGGAACCGAAAATCAATCACATGGAATGTTTGGGACCTCTCGGTAGAAGGTTTGTTCAAAATCAGACATCTAAAACCCGTCATTTGTTACATTCAATGAAACATTACTATTTCTTTAAAGGCTACAAAGGCATCTCGTTCTATCTTCAAATGAGCAGTATTTGTTAGTTTGGTGGCCTAGTTCTGAGCAAGAGGTCTTCCCATGGGCACCACACCTAAATGAGGAAGATCGAGCTAATGTTATGGTTTTTGACATGAAGAAGCCTCTAGAGCCCAAATTGATGGGTTGCATTCGAACTCACAGTGATCCTCTAGATATAAGGTAAGGCTAACACGGTCATTTGAAACTGCATAACTTGATCAAAGATATCCAATTGGTGTTTTAAGAGACCATTTCATCCCTTGTGCCAAAAGAAAAAAAAATACAAAAATGTCTTCCAGGTTCTTCAATTTGGATCCATCGTCCAACCAATCAAGTTGTGTTATTCACTACTTAGGACAAGAGACATCTCGCCAGAACGAAATCCACCTTGAGAACACGTTTCTTCATCCTGTTGAGGGAGATCGTTTATTGAAACGAAGGAATCCTCAGCGCATTTCCATGACCTCTAATGTTAATTGTCACGCATTTGTCGGCAATCTTGTTTTGTTAGGTTGCACAGACGGTAAGACAAAGCACGGACTTTTAGATTTTTTCTGAATAGAGAACAATCGGCCTTGAAGTTTTTACAATATCCACGCTTAGGCTCTATGTTTGTAATGTTTTATTTTGATAAAGTTTACCCATTTTATACCTTATATATACTTATATATTATTATGTTTTATATATATTTTTTAAAATAATATCTTTAAGATCTTTTTACGTTCGACACTTAGAGTAATTGGACGAGCTTTTGCATCAAAAGTGGAACAGAAAAACATGCTTAATATGCCTAATTTTACTGTGTGGCCCTCAGGGTGGATTGTTTCCAGTCCAGAAAGTTTTAGATATCTGTGCACAAAGTTAATGGCAACTAAAAAACTTGAAGAGTTTACACTTTCATTTGATTGCAGGTACACTTTTGGTGTTCGATTGTATTCATCACAAATTGGATTGTCAAACCAAATGCTCATTCATTCCATCGCTCATTCAGATTCATCCCGACAAGGCTATTTGCATGGTATCCAGTGACAAAGGAATGCTACAATGTTTTGACATCGCACTCAATCCAATAAGGTTGTTTCCTCATGGAACATTCTATTTCCGGTCTTTTTGTACAAGGCCAATCTTAACACTTATGTGTACTTTGTTCCAGATTGAATGTGCATCAAGAAGATGAGGTAGGCTCACACGTGATCGATTTGAGTCAACATTTCCGGGCACAAATGTCCCTGGTGGGGATGAAGTTTTGCCCCAAAATGGAACAGACCATCGGTCATTCTCAACGGCCTTGCTCAATGGCTGTCATGGCTCAAAACCATTTGATTCTTCAGTTTTTCGTAAGAACACGAAAAAGAATCCCAAAAAACATATTTCCTACTCTTATCAAAAACCTCTAATTTAGGGTGGACCACTTGTCCTGGTGAATATTTGTGGTGGAGTTCTCAACTCTGGAGCCTTGGGACCGTTTCAAATAGTGGCCCAATATCTTAAACATCAGCAATATAACCAAATACTGCTCTTCTTGAACCAGTTGGATTGGTTAGAAATGGGTCAAACTATTTTGACATGTATCAACACGACGTTTATCAAACTCTTGAGGGTGCCATTCTCAAGGGAAATCGAGACATTGCTAGAAATGTGTCTTGGTCTTTTCTACTCTCCAAACAAGCCCATTCCAGTTGAAGTGAGGCTCAAAATTGCATTCTGCAATGTTGCCAATCAATAACGTGGATTGATTGATTGTCTCTTTAGGTGATGGACGAGTACGCTGAGCAAATCCATGACTTGACGAGAAAGTTCTTTCATCATATGTTAAGACACAACCAATTAGCCAAATCGTTCCAATTGGCCGTGGACATCAATGACTACGACCTTTTCATGGATCTGTATCATTCAGCTTCCAAACTCAACCTCAAGGATCTAGCTGAAGCAGCCTTCGTGAAGGTAATAGTACATAAAATTATTAAGTGCATGTATTCTTGTTTGGATACGAGACCCCAACACGATTTCTTGGAATACAGGCTCGTCAAACGTTCTTTGACAACGTGGAACAACACACGGATTCCGAGAGTGACTCAGAACCTCTTCCGCCTCCCCCGCCTTTACCGGTAGGAGCGGGCCTCGAACCCCCGCTCAAGTCACGTCCCTATGCTCTCCCTTCACCCATGCAACTGTTCTCCTCTGTGACTACAGTGCACGTGGATCCTGGGCGAGATTCGCACGAGATTGCGGAAGAGAACTCGTCTCAAACTGTGGACGAATATGAGGGTCAACGTGAGGCGAATGACTCCAACAAACAAGTGGAAGTTCCACAAGAAACTCATCGCCTTGTCATGGCAACCACAGTGAGTCAAGACTCAATCAAGAGTTGCTCAGAAAATGCTTTTAGATTTCCAGTTTGAATTGGAGGGTGTTTTGTTGAGAACACTTGGACTTCGATAATCTTGAGCCGCTTATCGGCGCTCAAAACTAGGAACATTTTCTGTAAACTCGGTATGTTTTTAAATGTGTGCAGGTATCTTGGGTTATTAAAAAAACTTCGATTTAATGAACAATTGCCTTTATAGTTGTAGGAGACTCTTTAAACATTTTAACATCAATTTCAATGCTGTGACTTAACTGAAGAGCGATGTGGTCCTTAAAATTTTAAAATGTTTCTCTGTTCAACATCCTATGGCACAACACGTTTTTTCGTAAACATCATGTTTAAGAATCAATTTCCGACTTATTTTAGTCGAGTTTGTGATCATAAGTTTGATTTCTTCGGAAAGATCTCCCTCAGTCGATGGTAAAATTTTAAGACTTCTCCATCTTGCTCTATTAATAACGCTTCACTCTTTTAATAACGCTTCACTCCGCAATTTCGAATTTGAACACCTATATGACATTAATATTCAGAGCACATGCAAGCTGAGTTAAGAAGTGTAGGGTAAACTGTTGTTCAATTTTAATCTTTGAATATGGACAATGAGCGTTATAGCTTTACCTAGAGCACTATAATAATAATGTTATTATAGTGCTCTAGCTTTACCTTATATCTAGAGGATCACTGTGAGTTCGGATACAACCCAGATGAGTTGTCTATTGAGGCGTGTTTCCCTCCGGTTTATGTAAATAAGAGAATATTTAGAGCGAGCCAAAGTTCTTTAGAATCAAGTCAGACTAGCTTTCAATAATTGTCACATAAAAAGTCTAATTTTTTCTTATCACAAACTGATCTGTGTTGTTACTTTTGTATGAAATCTTGCTCATCTTTGAATTTATGATGCATAGTAAACACACTTCAAAACATATGTAGTGCCTTGTCAAAGTGCGTTTGTATTTTTGGCTAACCAAGGAGTGACAAGAACCCTCCCTTCTTGTAGGGAATACACAAATTCAATTGAGGAATTCAAAGGAACTGACGGCAAATATTTGTCATTCCAGGCCTTGAGAGAAAAAAATTGCAGAGCTACTGAACGTACCCTGAAACGGGGCGGACGCATTGAAGCCTGAAATTGTTTAAAAACGTCTTCAAAAATGCACATTCATTAGGACGTGACAGCAGAAATCTACCGAATTTCCATTTCTCAACCTGATTTGCCTCCCCATTTCTGTTCTAGAGCACCTTTGCTAAAACCACCTCTGCCAAAAGGATCTCCACCAACGAATTTCAAGTGAATCAGGTATGATTCACATCAAGATGATGAAAATAATTACATCAGTTTGACGAATGTCTCATTTTTCTTCTTGCTTACAAACAGATTGGAAATCCAAGTGGGAATCCAGATCCAGTTCAAGATGGCCAAGTGACCTCTTTTGCCTCCTTACCCAAGCTAAATATTGATTTGAACCAAGAGGAAGGCATTAAAGTCATCCATTTCGGTGTGGTATAAGAAGTACTGAAAGTCTTTACTGACGAGTTCAGGCCTCAATTTCTGAATTATGAACTGTAATGAGCTCATACTTCAATTAAGTAGCCCATTATTTACACTTTCGTATACAAGCTAAACTATTCCTTCTGCTCGTCAAGATGAATCATGTCATAAAATCGTGGAAAACCGGAATTTCAATTGAGAGTTCCAAGTAAATGAGTGGGTGATGTCGTCGTCGCCCGTCGTTTCTTTTCCTTGGCATTTTGTTTATTTCAACTCGGATCATATATTTATGTTAAAATATAGACATAATATAGTACAACCAGTGTGCTTTTGGGTGTGTCTCAAAGACAAGGCTGGAGCAATCTGGGCGTGTCCCCATAGCAATGAGAAACTACAAAAACGAGGAAGAACGGAGGAGCATTTTTTCAATATGGTACAAACTCATTTGGGGGGGGCATGGAATAATAACGGACGATTTCACAAAACGATGACGAAAATATCGTGGAAGTGGTTGTTTCAGATGTCACCAGTGTTCTTCGGACACATCGAAGTGTTCGTATTTCTTGATTTAAGGCAATCGGTGTTTGAATTATGATTTTTGCTTGTGCGAGGAGAATGGCTTTTAGAGATTCGTCGGTCTTTAGGCACTTGATTGCATTTAGGTTTGTGTTCCGGTTTCATATCTAAGTATACAATGGGTCGCAGTAAAAATGCTTCTTCTATGCTTTTTTGATTGGCTGAAACGTAGTCGTAGTATTGGCACTTCATTTGTCCTCGAAGTTGGAATATAGGGCGTTGTCATGTCTTCTTTTTCATGTCTTGAACGGACGCGATCGAGTCTTATTCCGAATCGCTACTCGACGATGACGACGAGGATTTGGATTTCTTATCGTTATCATGACCATCTTCAGCATTGGCCTCGGCTTCGGCCTCATCGATATCCACCACGGGAATCGTGACCTCACTTTCAGGGGGCGGGGCCGGTAGATCCGCCTCTTGATGATCGTCTTCATGAACCACGGGTGTAAATTCGTGAGAGGGTGAGAAGCCCGATGGCGTCACCAATTGGGCGTATTGTTCACCTTGGGGCGGGTCCACTTCAGGCGGGGGCGGGATCTCCTCTTCATCCGACGAGGATGAGGATGATGAAGACGAGGAACCGCCTTTCATCTCCACCACTCCCAAAGCCGCCAGATCGGCTTTTTTGGGCACGATCGTTTCGGTTTCGGGTTCCGGAGCGGGTGGAGGAGGCGGCGGAGGAGGGATGTCTTCTTCGTCTTCATTATCATCCCGATCGTGGGCTCCAACGTCATGGCTTTCCGAATGCTCTTGCGTCACAATCACCGTCTTCACGATCTCGGTGTGCGATTCGGGCGTGGTCTTGACCTCCACGCTTTCCGTGCGATAAGTATCGGGACCGACCATTTCCGTGGTGGTGGTTTCGGATATCAAAGTATCCTCGTCTTCGGGTTTGTCCTTCTCATCGTCCGACGAGGAAGAACTGGACGAACTGCCGTTTTTGGCCTCTTGGCCGGTAGAACCCGCCTGAATATCCTTCATCCGATCTTCGAGTTCTTGGCCACTGATGACCCGCGTCTCCGAGGTCACTTGCGAGGATTCGAGACACACCCGCGAGCTCTCTTGATGCGTGGACGTGTATTCGCCGCCGGCGGCCAATAAAGCCTCCACTTCTTTGGGGTCGGTGATGACCTGTGTGGACGTGATGACCTGTTGGGTAGCCGAGGTCACGTGGGTCTGGCTGTGCTCTTGGTTAATGGTCGTGGTGTGCGTGCCATCCTCGGAGGTCACCGTCTCGCTCTTGGACGTGACCTGCGACGACGATTGCATGGACGAGGTCGTGACCACATTGGGTTCGACCTCGGGTTCCAGCAATTTCACGGCTTGTTCTTCCCCATGAGTCGAGGATCCCTTGGAAGAGGACGATGACGACGACGAGGAAGAGGCCGAACCTCGCCGCTTTTGCCCGTTGCCGTTGACCGCGGTTCCATTGGAGAAGGAGGCGTTCTTGTCGAGTTTATTGACCAACTGGGGCGTGTCGCCGTGCCCGTTCTTAGCATCCTTCTCCTTGGATCCGACCATGTATTTACCCCCGCATTTGGAGAAGCACCCGCCCATCTTGCTCAAGAGAACGGCGAACGGGGCAACAAGACGAAAATGAGGGGTTCTGTCAAGCACGGAATTCGGGCGATTGGGAAACAACGAGGAGCGATGAGCATCGACTAAAAATCACCAGGACAATTATTATATGAAGGAACCCAAAGAGAAAGAGAGAGAGGCGGGCGAGTAAGAAAGTGAGCAAGCGACTCACGCACTCACGGAAGGAAGGAAGGAAGGATGCAGCGGGGGAGGGGAAATTTCAGGACGTTCGGGGCGTTGTGTGCATGGACAAGTATGTCGATCTCTCGAGCGGCGTGAACACTCTACACTCGATGGATGTGTATGTATATTCAGGCAGGATGTGTTCATGGCTCAGCGATGCCGGATTGGATTTGGGATGATAGGGTCAAGGGGCAGGACAGATTGGGTCAGATTTTCTTTTTCAAGATGGAATGAAGCGGTAGGTTTAGATTTAGAGCACGAAGTGTTACCTTGTTCCATACATTTGAGTTTGAAAGGAAAGATGGGTAGGATCTAACAATCAGGCGTTCATACCAATCATTTATGGTTTGTGAAATCTCTCAACCTTTTGACTGGAAATTTGATTACTAAAAGCCAGAGGAGCTCGAAATAGCCTGTTGATTTTCTAAATTTTCTTGGCTTGCACAACTAAGCCAATATTGCCGTACTTCAACAATCACAAAGGGCATCAAATAGTACGGGATAGCAAATTTGAGCAAGATATCTCAGCTTTGGTGAGTTTTGGATTGATTTCAAATCAACTTTGCTTTCTACCAATAATTAGCCAAGTCATCGAGTGGTAACTCCTTTAAAAAAATAGACATTGCCAAGCATACCCCGTTAGCCATTCACTCGGTATTTGTACTTTTAGCAAGGACTTCAGGAAGAAGTATGGTAAGGGCACTGGCAGCCAAAAACTAGAAAGAAAAGCCTGCAGAAAAAATATTTGGTATCTAGAACCAATAATTGTTAGTCAAATATTGAAGGAGCTAGTTTAGTTAACGAACTTATCTGGGCGTTTGCAGGCCAAACTGGTTAGGGATGGATCAGAACTAGGCTTGGGCATTTTTTTGTTTAAGTGTGCTACATGAGGGATAGGTTGGTTTTAACTGGTTGTCGGAATGAAGACTGTGAATTAGGCTCGAGAAGTTTAAATAAGTTTTTGGGAGGGTTAGTCTTGACTTTGACACATTCCTAACTATTTCTGGCTCAGAATCCCCTGCTGAATTTTTCTGATTACGCTCATGCCCTGTATTTTGGTCATTTCACCTTTGATCAAGTCTCAAGACTTTGAAAGTGTAAGAAGTTGTGACCATAAGGCAAGGGTAAGCAACTGGTGGGATACATCCCACATGTGGGCCTAGGAGCTATGGGGAGAGTCCAAAATGGTGGGCCTGCAAGACATCCATAGTTTTGTACTTGTGGGCTAAAAGCTCTCTAATTGCTAATTTGTGGGCCCCCAAACCTACCAATATTTGCTTGGTGGGCCCCTGACAACACGTAATGAAATTTGATGGGCCTTGACCCAAAAGTAGTTGCCGACCCCTGCCATAACGGATACCTATGATTGGGAAAGTTAGAAGTTGCAGTCTAGATGACAAAGGGTGGGGACGTGGTGTCATGGTTAGAGCAGTTTTCTCTGGTGAAAGAGGACCCAGGTTTGATCTTCCTCTCTAACCTTTCTCAAGGAAACTTTTATATCTTTATCCACACCCATAGATAAAGAAATGTTCTGATACATGACTTGAAATTGCCAATTGGAAATATTTGGATGATGTGATGGCTGACTTCACTGGCCAGACAAGGCTCAACCCTCTCACCCTACCATCAAAAAAAATAAATGAGGTAAAAGTCTGTGGAGCCATATGTTAAACCAGTTATTTGTCTGAAAGGACAATCTGTATTGACAATTTTTGTCCACTAGAAAAAAGGCCATTACAAAAACAAAAGGAATCCACTCAATCCTTTTTAAGCAAGGTTTTTTGTATATCACCTAGAATTGAAAATAAATTGTTGGTTTTGAAGGAGTGAAACTGTTAGTTAAGGAGTGAGGACATCATTGATAATGGGTGCTCCTTGATGGATTATTCCATCTACATCCAAGTTTTTTTCACGGGAGGTTGCAAGGTAGGGTTACCTCTTAGAGAATGGGTGCTTTGCTCTTGTTTATGAGCAAACACGAATTTGAGTTTGATTTGCAACCCTGCTCAGAAGTCACAAAAGTCAGGGATGCCTTGCCTTTTGGCGCTTCTTAAAGAAAAAAACCTATTTATGAAGGCTGGTAGACAGTGGGGAATATGATTTCACTTAAGTAAATTGGCAACCCCAGCACCAAGTCAGATCACTACAAAATCAACAAAGAAGAAGTACTCTGGTTTGTTGTTGAACTTCGTTAGAATTCGTTGAATGTTCAACTGAATGCTCCTGACCAATCACCAGCGTGAATCATCGGTACCGTGTGTTAGCCTACGACGGCCAATATCTATCTCAGGATATCTAAGTCACACCATTGTGATGATCAATAATGGTTCGAATTTCATGAGCTGTGACAACTCAATCCATTTTGGCATCCCTGTTTGACTGAGATTTTTCTTCCGGCGACCGCAAAATGACCCAATGAGCCAGGGAAGAATCCACGACTCATTCCTCTTGGCTGGAAGAAATGAGTTTGGCAGGCTGAAATGGCCAAAATGGGCGTGGATTTGTCATTCTCGGTAGAAGTTTATCTACAACTTCTTGGGGAATATACTGACTCATTCATTGTTTTGGAATCATTTATATTTTTTTGGGATGACTTGAAATCGAAATATATAATTTCAATGATGATTATTACTACAGGAAAATACTGTATTACAAGTAATCTATATAGTTACTAATTCATTTATATGTTTACATTGTTTAAGTTCAGACACTTGCGAGTACATCGTACAACCTATTCGTCATTCTTTATTTCATAATGGTTCCAGTTCGAATATTTTGCTTCAGTCTTTCACTTTTCCAAATCGAATTGCTTTGGAAGCAAAATTCTACCAATGTTAAAATAGTGATGTTGGCTGAATTGGCTCCTCTAGGCTGTATGATTTAGCACTTGTTGGCCGCTTCTTTTCCACAAAATCAGCATTGAATTCAGCACGACCAAAGCAGAGCGCTTTCAAAACCAAATACTCCCTCTTTCAGCCAATAAACCAATAAAATAAGCACGAAATAATGAGGTCAAATACAAAAATTGTTTTTAAGTTATGAAATACACTTTTTAGTTCATCTAATCATCGAGTGTCTTGTAACTTGTTTAAAATAATATTTTTTTTCTTTATCTCTTCGGCCACGCTGATCAGAACGGTGGAAGCCTGGTTCCGAAACGTAACAAAAGCTGGATCAAACAGAAGAAGGGACTTGCTTGTGTTAAAGTACTCAGTCCGTGCTACTAGTACACTGGCAACAGCTCGAAGGCAGCAGTACAGTACTTGCTTCTGCTTCAGCCTCTGTGTACTACAGAAGTAGAAGCAACTTGGGCATCAGAATCTAAGTGATGCCAAAAAGAAATGATTAAGATTAGTTTAAAGGTATTCTGACCTAAAACGAGTTTCAGAAGAAAAGGAACACGAAAACATGTTTGTGCTGGATCCCGTTTGATGCACAAAAAATGTACCAAACCTGTCCATCTTCCTTTTACAAATGGTCTATCTAATTCAAAGCAATTGGCAACTACTACAATCAAGAAATAGTCAACTATTTAATGTACTATTTTTTGTAAAAATACTTGCAACTCAATGGAAACTTGCACGTGGCTTTTTGAATTTTGAATAAAGTTTGAAATAGAGCTACTGCAATTGGAAAAGTATGTGCAAAAAACTGATTGGTTCCACTTAAGACCAAGTGTTGCGTTAAAAAAAAGTAACAAAAGATAATCAAGTGAAGAAGAAAACACGACAACATTGGGTCGCATGTTAAAGTATTTAGGATTTATTTTAAGAGTATACCAAAATCTAGTCAGTTTAATGATCCTCAAGTATACTCTTAAATCAAAAAAAGGTGTTTGAAGTGCAACAGCTGCGGCAGGTGAATACTCAAGGATTGTTATCCTGGCATGATTTTGGTATACCATGAAAAATCTGATTTGTGCTAATACGTAACCCACAGACATAGTATTTTCCAACCAATTACAAAATGGATCAAAACTTCAAATCTTGTTTCTTAAGTCTTTTGCATGAAATCTCGTCCAAGTTTGATTTTTTTCGACTTTATGATGCTTTTCTACTTTTGCTTGGTGGTGAAACAATGTTATTACTAGTGTACTACTTATGTACTAGTTACAATGTTGAACCACAAATAAAATACACGTTCTCTTACTTTAGTGGCTTCAGTTTGAAAAAGAAGTGAGTGAATCTAAGTTACATCAGATCCCCTTTCGCATCATAACATTTTGAAAGCTGAAATACACCTACTCGTTTACCCTTGGAAAAAATGATATCTTTAAACATAAAATCAGACTCAGTTCTAATCCTTTTTAGTCCCAATAACTAATTCTGACATCCAATGTTAATTCTCTTATTTGATCTGGCCAATTTTTTACACTCATCTGGCTTTAAAGAGCTCCTCTAACCAATTCGCTGTTGTACAGTCACCTCCGCACTCACTCAGTCACCAACCAAGAACAAGTACTAACTTGTGAAGTCTCTGAAGAACTGAACGAAACAAGCAGCTGAGTGCGTGTGCGTCTTTCTTGGTTCAATCAAGACCAAGAAGAAGAAAGAAAGGGAAGAATTGTCCATCCATCCATCGTTTTGGTGGCTTTAAACTCTGTTTCTATCCATCTTGGAAGGGTCGTCGATCCCTACCATAATTAAATACTGGAACATCAAATGGTCTCCTGCCTTATTGTGACCTAAAATATATGAGTGACCAAGTATACAGTGAATCGATTGTGTGACTTGAAGAGCGTTTCATCCAAAAGACATTGCCAATTAGGTAAATATTAGAATTGAACACCTTATGTAAGGGTAGATATAGTAATAGAGATTATTTTGTTACTTTTTTTTTGCTTTGGAAGATGATTTTGGGTAACTGCTTTCTGCTTTGAGGAGTCTGGAAGCCTCAAGGTCGATTGGACAAGGTTTTGAGGAATTGGATATGAAGGACAATCAAAGGTCTCAAGGCCTAAATATTTCTTTGGAACTATTGTGCTGAAATGGGTCTTAGAATTACTTGGCAAATTGATGCTTTTGTATACAAAAATAGATGATAAAAATGGGTCCGAATTGAAACGTACTTTAAGATGTTTGGCAGTAACGTTGCTGCCAAATATGACCTTTGCTTGATTTTGGCGCAAAGTGACAAACTAACTTTGATAGTCATCAAATGCTAAAAGTATTTGAAGCGTGTTACACATTGACTGAATAATGTTTTGCTCAAATTTGAAATTGGAGGCATATTTAAAACCCAATTCAGGGTTGGTTCAAACCTACCTGGCGGATCATTATGCGAAACCAACCCTGACTATTTACAAAAAAATAGGATAAGCCTGAAAATGTTAGTAGTTTGGGAGGTGTTTTGTATTTGCTAAAAACTCATTCTTTAGGTTAATGAAGTCTCAAAACCGGAACATTAAGTTTGTTAAAATGGGTTTAAAAATGAAGGATACCTTGCTTTTGAAATACTGGCGAATGCCTGCCTCTGCAGTCTGGGTAGAGATGCTCCTCTGGGAATTGAATAAGGAAGAGGCTTATTTGTTCTAACTGGATGGGTTTATGTGATTTTTTCTTTGGAAGAAATGCTTAAATCTAGAGCAAAATATATGGTTTCATAAGAAATCAGTTTTCTGCGCGTTGGCTTGGAGCAGTTTTGCCCGTTAATTGGTGGAAAAGTTGGAAGTGTTAGAAGATCTAAGAAGGAACAAATTGCATTAATGTTGGACAAATGATTACCAGGGCCACCTGCCCCTGGTTTACATTGTAAATTACATGCTACGATATAGTTACCAAAATCTTCATTTTTTGTCCAAAATTACAAAAATGGGAAAATTTTCAAGTAAAAAGTAAAATTGGAAAATGGCTTGTTCCGTTGAAAATTTTCTGGAAAACTGTTGGTTCATCAGACAAAAGACAAAATCAAGAAAATTCAAAAAAAAAAATCAGACAAAATCAAGACAAGTTAGGAAACAGGTTGACATAATACAAGGTTGTGCAGATAAATCCGGACAAAGTTCATGTCATTATATTTCTGGAACACATAATGCTGCAAAAAAATATTTTTAACAAAATCTCTTCTCTGTAACAATACCAAACTGTTTATTCAATGTGTCCACCATTGGCATTTACCACCTCTGCAAGACGGCCTCTGAAGGAGTTGCATGCCGAGATGACTTGTGCAGGTTGGACCATGCGCCAGTACTTGCTGATAGACTTCTTTAATTCGGCCACGCTGTTGTGGGGCTTTGAACAGACCTGCCTCTCCAAATATCCCTAAAAGAAGTAATCCATAGGGTTCAAATCAGGAGAATTGGAGGGCCAGGTTTGTGGGCACCAGAAGTCCACATTTTCCTTCTTGAGTAGCTCAATGGTCTTTTTGGCCTTGTGAGCAGGTGCTGAGTCCTGCTGAAATATGAACCCATGCCCATTGCAATTGGCTTTCATCCATGGGATCACTTGCTCTTTGAGCACCTCGCAGTACCTATCAGCACCCACTGTCTCTTTGGGTCTGAAGAAGACAGGTGGCATCACTTTTCCATTGGACCCAATGACCCCTAAAGTCATGACAGACGCAGGAAATTTGGTCCTCTGAACTACAGGGACATCTTCCTTTGAGGTGGCCAGGAAGCGATCATTTTGATTGTTGTGGGCCATGTCCACAATCCATTTCTTCTCATCACTGAAGAAAGTTATTGGTCGACGTGACGCCTTCAATTGATTGAGTAATTTGCGGCTCCTTGAGAGTCGGATGGCCCTCATCTTGGCAGTTAGGATGTGCTTCTTGGTCTTCTTGTAGGAGGTGTAACCCAGGTTGGTTTTGATGGCCCTGGAGATGGTAGACCTGTGGACACTTCGCTTCTTTGCCAGGGTATTCATTGGAGTGCTGGGATTGGCTGTTATTGACCGTTTTAGGCCTGCCAAGAAGGTGGGGGTCCTTTTGCGATCTCTTCTGGGGCCATGGACTTTCCGTGTCCATTGACCGGACGACTTCCACTTGTTGTAAATGTCATACACGGTTGATCGAGGGTAGGATAATAGCGTCGCAATTTCTGAAGCTCTCTTGCCAGCTCGAGCCAATTCCACCACGGCTGACCTTCTTGCCTGCTCCATGCTTCAGTCTAGACTGATATGGATGATTTTTTTTGAGCAACTCAGGGTTGCTCAAAGGGGCATTTGTTTTTTAACAAGTTTGTTTTTATCATTAATGGCTTAGGAGATACGGTGTTTTAAAGGTTGTCCGGATTTACCTGCACAACCTTGTATTTATAATAGATACAACAAAAAAAAAATTAGTTTATCTTTGGGGGTTACCAGATATTTTTAAATTGTATTTGACAATGTCGTTACAAAAATGAGCGATTTTTGTCCAAAATTACACAAGTTGGAAAATTTCAAATAAAAGCTGAGGAAGTTGCTTGTTCTCCTCAGTATGATATGGAATAAGATTGGCAAAATCAAAATAAGAAAAGAAGCAAAAAATAAGAAGAGAGGTTTTCTTGCAATATTTTTCACCAAAATTTGATGGCCCTGTTTATGAGAATGAAATCATCAAGGTTGCACGATTAAGAAAGCACAGTTGAAAGGGTGAGGTTGAGTTACAGAAGCTCATGTGAAAGAAGCGTTGTCAGAAAACTAGCGACGGTGGCGTTATCATAAAGCTTTAAAAAATCCAAACATACCGGGAAGTGGAGGCGAAAAAAATACAACAAATAGGAGACTTTGACCGAAAAATATCCATGGAAGGGGAAGGAAGCCAGAGTGGCCGCGCGTACTAATGCGTTCTTATAAGAGCCGAGTGTAAGTGCTTCCCCAGACGGCGTAGGTTCGAATCTTGTTGGGAATCGAATTGAAGCTGTTGGGAGATATCCTTCAATTTACAGGGAATCGCATTGCTTGTAGCGGTAATAAAAAATCCGCAGAAAAAAGAAAAAAAGAATCCATCTTATTGCATGATCCAATGGCTGGATCAATCGGTACCGTCATGATCCAGGTAAACTGATTGTAAAATCGACTTTCGTTTTGACTTGAACTTCCTGACTGATGGTGGCGACAACAACAACAACTAACATTTGAAGATTCGAAAAAGCCAAACCAAGTGACAGTGTTGACGCTTCTTTCCCATGAGCTTCTTTAGGTTGAGCGATAGAAGATTACGTATTTTCCTTCCATTCCATGCTAACAAGATAAAAACTTGACATCCGATTCCAACTATTCCTATGAGTTTGAAGAAATTTTACGACAGGCAGTCACATATATTCGTTAAGTCTTATATTTTTGTTAACTTGAAGCGACACACTTCAAGTTCCATACGGGCAATGTATTTCACAATATAATGGGATCAACCATGACAGCCTGAAATTTCCGGAGTGAAGGAAAGAGTTGTAATGGTAGACGTGTCGCAGTTCGTTCCCTCCTTTTGTCTTAAAAAACGAGATATGCCAAAAATCGCTCTTAGTCTATCTTAAGATCGTTCTTTGCGTCTATAAAACTAGCTTCAGAGGTCGGCAAGCATTAGGCTGCAGCCCACATGTGAGATCCAATCCAAGGGTGGTTTCTGGTGGGCCCAGAAGCAATGAGGAAAGTCCTAAAAAGTGGATACAAGAGCCATCCATAGCATGTACTAAGGTTTACTAGAACATACGATGCTCCTGGGATTAACGGATTAATCGATTAATCCATTTGAATTGGATTAAGCCATTGAGTTGGCATTAATCCATTAATCCGTTTTGTCAGACGGATCAATTGAACATAATAACAAAAATGTTATTTATATATGTTAAAGCGTGTAATTTTCAATCAATTTTTATAACCTCTCCCGAAAAAGCTTGAAATTGAAGATTATTAAAGACATTAAGACTAAATATAAATATTCAGAGCAATTATAACATATCTGGAAAAATCTGTAGTATTAGCTATAGCAGTAAAATGTGTAGTAAATTAAACAAAATATACATATTGTAGAATTTTCCAACCTTACTGTACCTTGAGTAATCTCTCTATCTTGAAAGGTTATTACTAGGGGTGCACTTTTCATGCAAATGCACTTTTTTACACGTTTGGCCATTTTTTGCTTTATTTGCACTTTTTGCCGTTTTTACACGTTTTTGCACTTTCCGTGACTTTTTGCTGATATCTTGTTTTTTGACCAGAAAACTCGAAAAAAATAGAAATAGTTAGCATTTTTTTTCGAATTCCGTAAAATATTGTTCACAATAACCCCAGCATGGCTAATAACACTTCAATATATGGTTGATTGTTTCAAACATTGAAATTGGCCTCACTTGTTGGGGTAAGTAGTTTACCTCATGTGTTGGTAATTTAAATCTTGTGCGTGAACACTATTATTTTTCTCCGAAAATTAAATTTTTTGACATTAGTAAGAATTCTGCTCAACAAAACCAACCAATGGATAGAAATAAACGTTGAATAAACGTAAAAAAATAATAGAAATCAACCTACCCACTTAAATCAAAACAAAAAAAGACCAAAAGCACTTGAAAACACTTGATCAAATATGGTTCTTATGTTAAGTTTAAAAAATATCTTAGTCTTGAATAATGAAATGAATGCAAACGGTCAAAAGAGTAGACATTGCATATATATGCATACCTAATTTTTACAGCTAAACCAAGTAAAGCCACATAAACAATCCTTGAGTGGAATCTCAGATAATCATATGTCATTGAAAAAGCAACAGCTTTGTTGAGAGTATATTCAAAACTAGTTGTGGTTTATGTGCTGTAAAATCTCAATTATGTTTGTTGACATGCGACCCAATATTGGCAGAAATGTATTTCTGATCGTTTTTTTGACTTAAAAAGCAATTTGGAACAACCAGGGTGCTTACCGATTTCTGTGTATTCCCAAATGAACCAGATCAATCAATTTCATTGCAATTAACGAAAATTTATTTGCACTTTTTTCTCCACTTTTATTTGCATTTTTTGATCTTTTTATTTGCACGAAAAGTGCACCCCTTGTTATTACATCTTCCAATGTGTCACTCATCGATGGATCCGTTATGTTGTATCCTATTTTGTTGTAGGTTAATGAAGATTATTTGTTAGGCGCATTGGTAAATCTTTAGTCATCGTCTCAGTTAAAGATAGATAGACTATGCTTTCAAAACTTTTTAACATTTGACAAAAGTAAAGTCATGATTTTTGCTCTTTGAAGCTTGTCACAAAACGTAAGACTTAAAAAAGCAAAAACGTTATATTTTACGTTAACGCTAATTTTTTTCTTAAAATTTCGTCAATATTCTCGACATTGAAGACAGTTTCAATGATGATCTTGTTATCACTAAACCAAAAACTTCGGTTTCTTTGGTAAAATAATCATTTTAAAAAATATCCATTGTAGCGGATTGATCGGAATTTATCCTTAATCTGGGAAGCCCCAGTGTTTACTCGTGGACTCAGTGCAGTTTGATCTTAAATTTGAGGGCCCATAAACCTACCACCCACCATCCATCTGCATGGTGGGCCCCTGACTAGGAAATTAAATTTGGTGGGCCTTGACCCATAAGTTGTTGCCGACCACTGGCTTAGACGTTGAAATAGAAATGACATGTTTGTTTGTTTATTTGTTAAGGAGTCAGTATGTCACTGATAAAGGGTGTTCCATGAAGGAATATTCCCGCTCCTTGCCACTTTTTGGTTGCCAATGGTATATATTGGTAGTTGTTTGCATTGAAAGAGGGTTATTGCTTAATTTTGATTCCACGGAGTTGAGTTACGAGGGTGGCAGTCAGCCGGGATCAAACCCCAGCCATTGTAGAAGTAGAATAATATAATGGAAATGCCATGTTCCCTGGAACATTCTGACCATTGCATTTGAAAAGTGGCATCTCCTTTAGACGTACATAAAGTTGACATTTTGTGCCGGAAGGACAACCTTCACTTCATAACTTCATATTATCAAAGAGCCTACTTGATTTAGATGAAGAATGAAACCTCAATTTAGTGGTAGCTTGAAAGTTCTAATGTCTGCTCGAAGAGTGCGCCACTTTCCGTTTCTTGGCAATCGTTAAAATTTTACTCAATTCGGTTTCCTTGGGAGGTTCGCAAATCTTAGCTAGCGTATGAAACAAGAGAAAAGGCTTGTTCGGCAGCAGGATGTGGCTCGTGATAATTTTAGGGGTTTTCGAATTTTTCAGACCGCCCTTATTACTTAGATGCTATGAGCTAGGTTGAATTGCAAGTTAGGACACTTTGGTTAAGACTTTAGAAAAATATGCACAATCTATGTGTTCGTTCTGGCATGAAAAAATTCTCACACTATGAATTTTGGACACACTGCTGTTCTGTAAATATGAGTGTAAGGGATCTTAAACAAACAAACAATTTGAATTGTTTGGGAAAAAATCAAACTTCGAAACAATAAAGACTAACAAAAAAGGCGTTTTTTTACACCTGTTTTCATTCAATAGTGATGGTCCTTTCAAGGTACTTGTTATTTAAAAAAAATTTAACTGTGCTTACAAAACATAGAATGTTCTAACTTGCAATTAATCCAACCTCTTTCATATCCTCTACGTTTGAGTCACAAGGCTAGTCTGTAAACTGCGAAACCCTTCAAACTTTGCCAACAACTGTTTCATCCGCCAGCAATATGATTCTTGAAAAGATCACTCAAACCTCTCATTCCATTCTAATTCCCTTGTTTTCGGCATTAAAATTGTTGCTGAGTTGGGGCCTGTGACAAACCTTTGTTCCTCAAAGCGACCAAACATGCAAAAAATAAGTGTCTGGGTGCTTACCATGATCTCCACGGTCAAGGCAGTAACTGATGCTCTTTTCAAAAACGAAAGGATGACAGTCCCTTTGAAAATTAATTTTCAAATTAACATAAAAACAAACAAAAAGCAGGAAAGACGCCTTTTCACAAAATCTGATTTTAAGCGAGTCCTTGGTGTAAATTGATAGAACAGAAATAACCACTTTCTTAAATTGAATATGAATGAATGATATTGAAGGTTCGAGTGAGCTTCTTAACGATCCTATTACCAGTTACTAATACTGGGATGGGGGCATATCCTAATGTAAAACAACGTGAAAGATATGATGACTAGTTGAGGTAAAATGTGACTAGGAATGGACGGAAAAGGATATGAAGCTTTTAGTAATCGGATAAATGTTTTGTCCATGTGTCTCAATCAGGTTTGCAATGCAAATATGGTTACCATGGTTAATCAGCTGATAAAGAAGTACAACGGTTGGAGCACTTCGTTAGCACAAAGGCACTCCAATTAAAACATGTATGTTTTCATACATAATTTATACAAAAAGGATTTTTTTCTGACATTCAAGCCAAATTGGTATTGTAGCATTCATAATGCAAACCTATCCTGAGAAAATTTGTGCACATCTCAAGGCGTCGAGGGGGGTGAACATTTTCCCCTTTAAATTTGCTCAGTCATTCTTCCCTTATTTCATCCTGAAAGCTTTAAATGTCATTAATCCAGTTTTATGACAAAGCATCCTTGTGCAAGCTTCCTTTCTCTTGTTTCCATAGAGAACCCTATCTTTTTTCATTCTCCAACATTTCAACCTGTTATTGAAGAATTGCATGGGTCCTCAGGCGTTTTCAGTTCTTGCATTAGTATGATGTCGAGACATTGTATGGAAGTTCTAAGAATGGAATAGTTGGGAAAAATAACCTGAACAAACAAATTAGACTCAACTAAATGCAATGGAATGTATCATATTATGAATATGAAATTATTTTGAAAGCCAAGTCATAAAAATGAAGCTCTAACTTTTCAGAAATTTTCGATGATTTATCAGAAAGATAATCATCTGACTGTTCGAAAATGTAGTGTTCTTATTAATTCGTTCGAATTTATTATTCCCCTTAAAACAATCGAGCCATGTTTGTTTCCTTTTAAAGATAATGAATTACACGTAAATCTATTAAGTTTATACCGGTTTTACTCTTCAAAACTTGTGTTTATCAAAGGCCTGGAATATTCCATTCAACCAAACATTAAGATATTCAAGGAGCTACCTTTGTCAAATAATCGAGGCTCATTTCAAAATACGACTGTTATTTGTTTGAAATCTACTCAAACACTCGCTGAAAATCTGACCACGAAATGCTAAGTGTCAATTGTTAAGCCAAAGAACCTTTTAGACAAAACTACACCATCAATTCGTCTTGTAAGTTGTATTTGCCTGCCTTTTGACCCTGCAGAAGATCTCAAAAGTACTAAAAAAGAAGGTCCATTGAAGAAGGTCTTCGGTCCCAAAGCCAACTTAATGGACCCATTGTCTTGTTTTTCGACACGATGTCTTCAGATTAGTCGTTTAAATCTGCATGAGCGGACTACCCATGCACTTCCAATTGTGTCCAAATTCTGCAGGGAGACACGGAGTTTGCCAAATTTAGAGGATAGATGGTACTTGCTGGGAATGAGTTTTGCTTACACTAACATTTTAGATTCAAACCATAGTTGTTTCAAAACGTTGAAATTTTGAATATGGTATGTTTAGACTTCTTGATAAAGAAACCGAATCTCTGCATAATGCATGAGAAACCTTCAAATATCATATCTTGCGATTGAAATTGATTTTAGATTGCCAAAAGAACTTGACAATCGTAATGTCATGTTCGAGACTAAACGAAAGTATTTCTTTTGAATCTTGCAATTTGATGGAAGATGGAATCAAGATTTGTCTTTCAAATCTTGCCAATTTCGTCGAGAGCAGTTCGCGATGCTCCTCAGTTTGAGAGTGGTAACGCAGCTTTCATTTCATTTTGGACTGTGCAGTGCATAAAAATTCCAAATTTTTCTTACCTTTATTTTGTCTGCCAGACAAATGAGTCAGCATTTCAGCAGGTCTATTAAAATGTTTATGTGGGAAATAAAACTGTATTATGGCACATGTTTAGTTTTGTCTGTAGATCAGAGCCTTTCGATTAGAGAGAGAGTGCTCCCGTCGGACTCAGACTCTCGATTCCGGTTATTTCCTCGGTTCGGTTTGGCCTTGTATTGTGAAACTAAGGAACAACAAAACCTGTTTTGAGACCTTGCGAGACGTCTGTCTGGTTTTGCATTGAAGTGCAAGGATAATCAAATTACTCATCTTCTTTTCCTTGTACTCTTTTTATAGCGTAAAATTCGGTTAATTCCTCCCCTGAGATCTCTTGATGAGCTCCTCCAGAGATGTGGTCTCGTCGGGAGTGCGTGCTATTAATTTTTGCAGAGTTGACCGGCGTTTCTTTGTTATGACCGAAGTTCGTGCCAAAATCTGTCTCATCCGATGGCATGCACGTTGCAGACGATTAAAGCACTTGAAACACCCAAAGAAATTCTTGCATGCACCAGACGATTCAACTGATATTTTTGTTGCTTTACCCTTAGCAGATAATCCAGTAGAGTATCATCCAGGAATTGAGCATCGGTTTTGTTGAACGTAATTAAATTTCTGAGAGACCAATACAAATGAATTTCCTGCTTTGTGGGATGTTCTTCAAAACTTTTAGAATCTTTAAATAGAAAACCATCAGACTGGAACAATTGATAAGTGCAGTCGGAAAGATTCGGCTGTGGATTTGTGGGGCCAAATAGTTAGAGCCGGGTCAGATCTCTAGCTTTGGTAATTGAAAATTTAGGTGCTACATCAAAAAAAGTCATTCTTTGGCTTGATCCACAACAAATGAAAATAAAACAAAATATAAAAAAAATGTGAACTGACCCCGGGAATTCTGAACCATATATGTTAAGTTTGCTGGGGGAGGAATATAAACTCTGCCACATTTTCAGCTATTTAGCCCCGAGAAACCCGAGCTGAATTCGTCCGACCATACTTATCTTTTCTGTGGCACCCATTTCTCGCCAATCATTTGATTCGCCCAAATATGATTAAACGCGGGCATAGGGGGAAACAGTTCACGTGAGTGTCTATTTCTATGGTTCGAGGAACCCAACCTTTGGTACAACAAAGCGCTTTAATTTCATCCAGAAGTGAATCGCCTAGGTTAGAGATTGGAAAGGCGGGTGAGAGCGTCAAAATATTGCAGACAGAGAGGACGATGTCGGACTTCAGGAGTGCATGAGTGCTTCTTCCCCGCCAATTACGGAGGCTCTCGCCGTTCGCGGATGAATTTCATGTCATGAGTGGGGGAAGAAGAACTCTCAACTGGAATTGGAGAGCGAACAAGGGAACGATCGAATGGACCGAGGCTCCTTCGTTCTCGCGAGCTTAAGCCGCGATTCCACCACGATCGGGTGCATTTTTTCGGTCAGACGACGGGTTTTACGGTGACATGGCAGAATTTCTGCAGGCTGAGGGGAAAACATTTTGCATGAGTTTGGAATCGCGGCTTAGTTCAGCTTCGCTCGTCTTGACATGGACACGTGAAAATTCAAAGTGACGGACCAGTGAAATGCTCTGAAGCCAACTTGTGGAAAGGGATTGGAATTCCAACCCGACAAGTTCTAAGTTTGATCAATGTGCTGAACGGAACAAGTTTTTTTACACTGATATCATGATGACCGTAAGTTCGCCAAGTTTTGGTTGAGGCTTTGATTCCTTTTGTCCTCAGATGTTCAGAGTGAACATATTGAAGAACTTAAGTAATATCTGCATTATGTGGGTTGAATTAAGAATACGTGCGATGGGTAAAGGATGCCCTGGTTTCGCAAGATCTCTCCCAAAGTCTTCTTATCTTTCTTGGAATGGAGTATTTTTTCTTTGCAAAGATAGAAATGCATCCTTCTTCGCTAGCTATAGCCTAAATTTGGGCTAAACCATTTGGAACGCCCTCCCTGAGACAATTAATTCAACCTAGGCCTGGTTTCAAGACGGTCAAGGTATTTGCAAGTGACTGAATCGAAAAGCAACCTGAGAATTCTGTTTACGAGCTATTTGCTTGAATCGAAAAGTTGTTTTTTGGTTTCGTTTGAGAAGGGCTCATTTGTCATCCACCGTGACAAGTTCGTTCACCTGTTTGTTTTAGCCAACATTAGGTCCACTTGAGGCTCTTCAAAATCACATGTGTTTGTGTATTTACCAACTACTTGTCGATCATTAAGGTGAGCAAATCACCTCATAAGCTCGATTCTGAACTTCTGAAGAGAGAACAGAACAGGGCTGCCAGGTAATATGAGACCAAAAACGCCAGATCAACCTGTCAAAAACGCCAGATATTGAAATTCGCCGCCAGATTTTTTTTCAAAAAAACGCCAGAATAACGCCTGATTCCAGTTCCTTCATTATGCATTTGTTCTAGACGAGACATATCATGTACTAACCTTTCATCAATTAAGATAGCTGAGTTGAACTTATCAAGCATCCTTTGGGTTGATACAGTTTAATAAGACACATTTTTCGCACACATTTGCTCTCATTTAGATATAATGTGACTTTGAATTTGAGTTTATCAGTAAGACCAAATAAGACACAAATAAAGCAAACCACCATCAAATTCAAGCTAAAAATCATGAGTGTGAAACTTTCAAAAGGTTTTGTACCTTAAAAATTTGCTTTTGTAAGTAGTTGAAATATTTGGAAATTTTGTGTATTATTTGTTTGGCCTTTTACCCATATATTTACAAAGTTTGACTTTTTGGCATTTCTTGCACTTCATGGGCCATGTTTTAGCCAGCAGAAACGCAAAATCGTATTTTTAAAACCTTTTTTGTTTTTCCTTAAAAACTCTTCAGTTTCTTCGACATTTGAGTTTGTCATTGCAATAAATTGATTTGCCATTCCAACACACTTTGTTTACCATTCATGCATATATTTTTTCATCCCAACACGCTTTCTTTACAATGCCAACACATTTTTTTCCAATCTAGCGCATTTTGCTTGTCCCCTTTTTCAGCTTGAAAAGCATCTTCTATTTGCTAAAATCTTCAAGCTTACCAATACTAGTTTCAACGGCCCAGCACTCTCTTATAGTAATTATAAGATTTTAATATCAGAATGTATAAATGATGATTATTATAAGCGCTACTTTTGGTTGTTTATCTGAAATTGCAGGAAAGTTAACATAAAAAAGAGAAAAACGAAAGAGATGGGCCAAAAATGGTCACATTATTTTTTGTAACTAATGCTGTAACTTTGAGCTCTGTTATGCTGAATTTTGCTAGAACAGTGTGACACTACTGTGTTTCTACAAATCTTACAAATCAAAGAAAATACGCCAAATTTCACGATTTTCAGTTAAATACCGCCAGAAACTTGGCAAAATGTTCTTCCCCGCCAAACAGAAATTTCCCAACGCCAGACTGTAACGTAAACCGCCAGAATACCGCCAGATTTTTCCGTCCCGCCAAATAAAAAATCTCGCCGCCAGACGAGGCCTCAAACCGCCAGATACACCAAAATCTGGCGGGCCAAACCGCCATCTGGCAGCCCTGGTCAAAGCTGAAAATGAACCTTTTTTTACTGCTGTTTATAATTCTGAGGGGAATTAGGGAGTGTAGTCAGGGTTGCATCGGAGAAAAATCCGCCCGGGTTTTTCGGGCGGGTTTTTCGGGTTTTATGACATTTTTGTTTTCTTCGATATTTTCATTCATATTCTTAACTCTTCATGTTATCTTCTTCATATTGGACCACATTAGCATATCACAACTGAGTTTTTGACGATATACGACACAATAATAACTCGATTTTTCGCAAGAAACAACAACTTTTGGCATTTTTTGTCTCGATTTCTCAAGGAAGTCCTATTATAAAAAAGACAAATTTGCGATGAAAACATTTGCCCAGAATTGAGACACATATTTGGCCGAATTTGACATTTGTATGTCAACAAGTAACATTTTAAAATCAGAAAATGGCAACTTATTATCAACTTTCCTCTCATTGAATGCAACTTTCAACAAAAATGAACAACTTTGTCCGTTATAACATATCCCCATAATTCATATCTTCTTCAAAAGATCCAGGAAATGCAATCAATATACAGGGTTGTTTTAATTTAGGGTCCCAAAAACTTTGATGACAAATTGCGCTAAAAGGAGACGATATAGTTAACTTAAGGTCAAAACGACACGAAGGTCAAACGAAGGATATTTATTGATAATAGAGCGAGCGTACCTTGATTGAGGGAGCCGTTCTTGAATAGAAAATCTTAGTTTTATAACGGGTCAATGAGCAATGAATTCCATTAATACTATGCCTAAGTATACCTAAAACCGTTTTCTTCAAATGATATTACAATAATGTAATCACAAATAATATGTGTCACGAATGATTTTTGATTTGGTAAAGGACTCTAATTCGTGACAACCCTGTACACGAGTATTGAATTTAAGTCGCATGGAGGTGAGTACAATTTTTAGGGACAAATTTAGGTCCAAAT
>JAAGOF010000243.1:625941-683247 GCA_010645155.1 Tigriopus japonicus
CGATTAAACGAAAAAAGACGAATAAAATTGACCGATTAAACGAAAAAAGACGAATAAAATTGACCGATTAAACGAAAAAAAACGAAACAAAAAATACTTGTAAGACGTAAAAAATCGAATCAATTTCCCAAAAAGGCGAAAGAAAGAAGAAAAATTAAATGCCCGTACGGACGTAAAAAGACGTTTTAAACTGCTCACACAAAATAGACGAAAGGTATTGATGGGGACCAATCTGTCTACTTGTGCAAAAACGGCGAAATCTAGAAAATTTAAAAAAGGAAGTACCTAATGAGCAAGAATTAGCTAGTTGTACATTTGTCAAATTAAAAACCAAGAGTTGAAAAATGTCTCTTTTGAAGGAACGTTTGCAGTAGAGCTATACTTAAAATCAGATTTGCAGATCCAATAATTGTTCTGAGGGCCAGAAAGCTTTTCAAACCAATAGTAATCTTTTCTTTCTGTGTCTGTGGAGCAACTCGTCGAGTACAAGTTAATTTTTAAGTGTGGATTGCATTTTGTTTCCGCAAAACCTCAACTGACAATCTAATTACTACATTTGCCTGTAATTGGCGGGGTTGAACTTTCTTCGAAGGTTTTATGTGCTTGGAAAATTGAAAAAAACCGCTTAAAGAGCTAGAAATCCAAGAAAATCAAAAATTTTAGCCAATTAGACGAAAAAACACGAATAAAAATCGCGACGAATAAAGGTCAAAAAGACGAAATAAGATTTAAAAAAACGAATACGTTTATTCGTCCAAAGTTCGTGTCCCCAGATATAAGTTTTGTCTCTTTCCAAATTCATTTATGGTGTGGGTTGGTCTCGAAAGCAAAATGCACTACAATAAAATATTTCAGTAAAAGAGTTAGAGTGTGAATAGCTATCTGTTCAACATGCAACCCCAAAACGAAATTTCTTTTGTGCGGCATCAAAATGTCATTGTTATAACTAGGGAGAGGAAGTTTAAACAAATTAAACTGTCAAATTAAACGAAAAAAGACGAATAAAAGTTCCCACAACACGAAAAATGGAAAAAAATACTGGTTTGTAAGACGAAAAAATTGAATTGATTTCCCAAAAGGCGAATGAAACTGGTTTAAAAGAAAGAAGAAAAATTAAATGCCCGTACAGAAGAAAAAAAGACTTTTAAACCTCCTCCCACAAAATAGACGAAACCTTGGAAAAATCTCTCTGCTTGTGCAACGACGGCGAAATCTAGAAAATCTAAAAAAAGTAAGTAATAAGCAAGAGATTTTTGGTAGTATGTATGTCAAATAAAAACCAAGAATTCAAAAATGCCTTTGTTGAAGGAGCGTTTTCTGTAGAGCTGAAGTCAGATATGCAAATACATCAATTGTTCTCATGGCCAGAAAGCTTTCTTAACCCAAATCCAATTTTCTTTCTGTTTCTGTTGGGCAACACTACAAGTTCAAGTTAATTTGTAAGTGTGGATTGAATTTTGTTGGTGCAATACCGCAATTGACAATGAAATTGCTACTTTGCCATAAGCTTTGGTGTTGAACTTTCTTCGAAGATATTATTTGCTTGGAAAATTGAAAACAAAGCCTAAAGAGCTTGAAATCCAAGAAAATACAAGTTTTTAGCCGATTAAACGAGAAAAGACGAATAAAATTGCCCAATTAGATGAAAAAGACGAATACAATCCAAATTAGACGAAAAACGATTTTTTTTTTTTGGGGGGGGGGGCGGATTTTTAACTACCGCTACAAGGAATGGGATTCCCTGTAAAGATATTAATGATTAATATAGCTTATAAAATTACCGTTTATATGATCTACCAATGAATTACTGTTGGCAGATCTATACAACCCTTGTATGGTGGGTTGGTCAGGAATAGTATTTAAAAATTTGTCCAATCCTGCCTTAAATGCTGTTAGATATGCTCTTACATATTCCCGACGAAGGCAAATAGGCAACAAATTGAACAATGAAGGAGCCTGATAAAGAAGAGAGGAGGACTTCATTGATCGAACTAGCCTCGATTCCCTTGGATTGGGAGGTGCTCTCAGAACGCACGTAAAACCTCGACGATCGCTACAATTGATCTCAAATCCTGGGTTAGGACAGAGCCCATGAATGCTCTTGAAAACATACAGTATCAGACACCTTTCATACCTTCTCTGAGTACTGTACAGCCCCAACTTTTGGAGTCTCTCCCAATACGAGAGCTCTCTCATTCCTGTGGTGTTCCTAGTAAAACATCTTTGGACCTGCTCGACCTTTTGCAAACCTGCTGAACTCATTGGAGCCCAAATGGGGGAAACATATTCAAGATGCGGCTGAACAATCAACTTGTATAGAGTTAGCATCGTAATACTATCTCTGGACTTGAAAGTGCGATAGATCTAGCCGCACGTTTGAAATGCCTTCGCCACTTTCAACTGGATATGCTCATTAAACTTTCCATCATCTTGGATGACAACTCCTAAATCCCTCATAGACGAAACCTGCTCAATATCACAACCTCAAAGCAAATTTTGGATTGTGAAAGAAATTAACGGGCCGTTTTGATGCACTAAAGCCAATAGATTTTTAGTAAAAAAATATCGCATGAGATTCCACCACGATTTGAATTTTCAAACCCTTGGAATGTAATTTACATGTGAAGTTGCCGTTGTGTAAAATCTTCCAAGTAAGAATGAATTGATGTTTTCAAAAAAATTTCGATGTGACACTTAACCGTATTTAGCCCACGACTCTCTATTCTAGTCGTAGTAAATACTAGTGTTCTCGAACTCGAACCCCCTTGTGCAGGTTTGCTTCACAATGCCTTTGTTCATCGGCAAATCAAAGTGAAATCTTTAGTGGTCAACTCATCTGGAACAAAGACAAAGACACATCAGAAATTGTGCGGTTTCCAATTTAAATATGCAAATGATCAGTGCTCATGCCTCCCATCACGTACTGTTGGACCACGCACAACCTTACTACATACTCCTCAGCCAACAAGGGCGAGAGAATATCGCCTTGAAGAACACACCACAAAACTTTAATCGATTCTGATCTTCCACCCCACCCAGTTGTCAGTCAGTGTGCTCGGGATGTCTGTCTCTAAAGTGGTTTCCTTCCTTGATTGCTCTGCAAACGAACGGGGAACAAAGCACCAAAAGGAGAAATCCCATTTCAAAATAGAATTATACTTGTAATTGCCTTGTTTTTAGTCTTCTTCTGAAACAACCAGCCCCTCGGGCAGAATTACCTCCCTCGCTCAACAACAACATTATAGTTCATTCAGTGAGAGGAAGTGGGCTAGCTAACCAAGTGCCTTTAGTATAGCGTGATAGCCGAGAAGCAGCAAACGAAGAAGCTTCAGCTATTGTCAAATCCTAGTGGGCTCAATCGACCTCTAAACTCAAACCAAACCACCAACGGACTTGCTTGGTTTGTAACAACAGACCATTGACGACATCCTCAGGCCTCCTTTTGCGTTACTAGAAGAAAACTTGTCAATTCATGGACCGGAAACTAACATTTTTTGTGTTTGTACTGGTTTATTGTCCCCAACATAAACTACACTTAAAGGTGGACATGAGAACAACTATCAATATTTTTCTGCTTAACGAAGTAAACATTTAGTAAAAATCCTTTGATTAGAATCTTTGGTATAAAATTAACTTTCAAAATGGGAATAACGCTGTCCAATGACGGACGATATCCTGGTATCCAACTTTGTACTTTACAATGTAAATTTATCTTTATCAACCAAATTACAACAAAATTTACATTTCCCAATTAATATCATATTCTATTATAAAAATGTCGAATGTATAGAAATAGTTATCACTCCATGTACGTTTGATGTCCTTGACAACTGGCCTTAAAACTTCGGGTCATCTGAGGGGTAGCGCAAGAAAAACTGGTCAAATCACAGAGAGGGCTGTTTGGACCGAACAAAGAGATCAGGTTTTTAGGGGTAAAAATGACTCCATTTTTGAGGGAGCAAGCCATATAGGCACGTATATAGGTGAACGACGACGTAATGAAGAGGGTACTCAACCTCAGGTGGCTGAGAATTGGCTTATCTCAATGACACGGTAATAAATTGAGCTCGCCAGTCAACCAGAGCCTACAGCAGTTCCGTCGTTTGGTCGAGTACGTAGAAATGGTTTCTGAACCAGCAATCAAGTACACTATGAAAGCAATTGGCTTACTTCCTTCATTCTTTTGAAGTGTGCCAAGAAAGGCGAATAAAAATTTCCCACCATTCGGATGCTTAGCCATGCCCAAATCGATCTTCCTCCTTCACTGGGTGTTGAATTCTTAACAATTTCGGATGAAATAGACACACCTAAGAGTGGCATAAGTCACCCTGTAAAATCATCGTGAGCAAATTTTAGGGTGATCGAATAATGATCAACGGAAGTTGCTTTTTTGCTTGATTCGTTTTCCTCGGCAAGTTCTCATGAATGAAAAAATGATTTCATAGCACACATGTGAATAGTGCCGTAAATCTCCAGATGACATAATAAAAAAAAAACTACAAGTGATAAAGAAACTTGATGGTAAACTGCTATAGAATCTGAAGTCCCCCATCAAACAGAAGACAACTGTTGTCCGCTCGAAAAATGAGGCAGAATCAAAACTCGTGTAATTATTGCTAATGACGATTTCTGGCCATTTCCCATGACTTGAACGTGCTACTTTATTGGTAGGCAAGCTTAGTGCCTCTCCAAGTAATTAGTTTGGTTTTGAAAAACAAAACTGTTGTCAAAATTGGGGCCCCATCGCACTCATCTTGAGCTTCAACGGAGCTTTCAAAACATATCTCGAGGGGAGTCATTATACACTGCAGGCCACGGAAATTTCAAACACGATCCGTTTGCATCTGTGATGGGGACAGAAAACGGACATTTTCAAGTTTTGTTGCCTCATCATCATGTGGGTCCTCATCTTTTTGGGCGAATGAACTCGTCGAACTATTTGCAATTTAGTTATTATTTCAAATTCTTCCTTCACAAAGGCCCGCATAGCTCAGAGGCAGAGCACTAGTCTCGTAAACTAGGGGTCGTGAGTTCAATTCTCACTGTGGGCAGGCGAATTTTATAGTTTTTTTTCTATTATGCCTTTAGTTTTTTCATGTATCTCGATATTGATATTTGTCTTCATTTTCAGTCACATTATGAACACCGGATTAAACATCAAATTTGCTAACTAGATGAGATAAAGTGTTGCGATTAAATAGCAATGAGAAGAATCACAAGAGAACACCGTAAAGAATGCCGCAACTACCCGGAATTGATATTCAATGTAATGTAGAATATATATAGCAATATGATATATACTGCTTATCCTATCGTTCATTGTTTCCTTCTTTGCATAACAACAGTCACAACAACGACAACGGGTGATGTCTAAAGTGATCAACACCGCCAAAATGGAACTGATCTCACAAGAACAAGGCAAATGTTTTCGCCCTCGATTTTATCCAGCGAGACGATATGTGTGAGGGTACTAGAGACAATGACTGGTGGGATCATGAAACAGCTGTTTCAATGAAGAATACCGGCAACATCATCATCATCAACAACAACAACAACAACAACAACCATCACGACGACGAAATTGAGCCAGCCAAGTCTGATGATCTCTGAAGCCGCTATTTTGCTTCACAAAAGCTTTTGTTGATCATACAAAAGCCATACAGAAGCCAAAAACCTTTGGTCACTTACTCACTCTTGAACCTGGATGCTTGAGACATGAAACAAAAGCTTGTGAGAAACTGGATTACCGAGCCCCCTCTGTTGATCGTTTTTAGACAGACAAAAAGTGTAAACTTTGTGATGTGAGGGTTGTGTCGGGTTGTATGTACAGTTTGAATTCATCCAGGACAAATGGCACACAATCAATTCTCCAGTTGATCACGCAATGCAACTACAGGAGGGGAAAATATTTGAATGCAAAACATGCTTTCTGGCTGGGTGTCAGTCAAGTCATTTGTTTGAATCATTTTAGCCTAAACTCTTTCACCCTTACATGAAATCGAACTAGAGTGTGTCGTATTTCCGGTAAGGCATTCAAGAGTTTCATTTTTCATCTGAGATCGAGAGCTCTTAAACGACATTACCTGTTTTCCATACATTTCCACAAAACATACAAAAGAGGAAACATGAAACCTTGCAAATAAGTTTGTAAATTATCATTCTTTAGCACCTTTTTTTGAATTCACTACACGATGTCACTCTTTTATTACATGCAGAGTTGGGGAGATTTATTGGTACAAACCTTCAAGATCTTTTTCTTATTAAATATCGCTTTTTCTCCCATCCCCTAAACCATATGAACAAATTAAATCTTAGTGGAATCACTATTTTGTGAAACAAAAAACTGAAGGTTCACGAGCAAGGGAAGTGATAACTGAATTACTCTTGTGTTTCATTTGTCCTTGCATCGTAGATAACTGAGTGCAATTCGGCGATCACTGAATCAAGTGATCTTGAATTTCACTAAGAGCTGGACCTTCAATTTTTCATTTCACAAAAAGTGATTGTTCTAAGACAGTGATGCTGAACCTTTTTTCCTCAAATCCCCACTTCTCAACTGGCCAAGTCCCCGTTCCCCACCACAAAATATGATCGTTAAAAACAGTTTTAATGAGACTTTTCTGTTCCTGTTTTCCTTCAATAATGGCCCCAATATTGGGCTCGATTTTAGAAATTGCGCATTGCATGTCTGATTCAAGGTCGATCAAACGGTTTCGGGATTTGGTTTTGATCACAACCATAGCAGAAAAGGCAGCCTCGCAGAGGTAAGTGCTGGGAAACCTGACTAACAGTTTTAGGGCAGCCTTTGACACAATGGGATATGATTCGTGCATAGTGGCCCAAAATTCATTCAGATTTTTGCTCTTGTAAATAGGAAAGCAGGAAAAAGTACTTTTTATGTACATTTTTCCCAAACCGTCATTCCCCACTTGGTCAACCCCGAATTCCCCACCAGTGGGGAATTCCCCACAGGTTCCGCACCACTGTTCTATGATGTATTAACAGGACTTGGGTGATGCAAAAAAGCAGCACACTTCAATTAGTGATTGATTGTCATGCCGTTAAAATCTTGCACCAATACTTCTGCCCGACTCTGCAATGGAGAAGAATAAAAGACATTTGTACATACCCCGTTTTAGGGACATGGTTTGAAAATCTAAAACCTTTGATGTTGAGTCCAAAGTAATTTGAGTTACCATATTTTCACTAGAGTTTAGGTGGTCAAATCAAAAGGCTTTGTTTCTGTGAAGTGACAGATTATGGTAAAGAACCTCATAATTTGGCCGGGAGCTCCGCTGGTTTCAAGAACAAGACAGAAAGCGAAAAATAGTGTTCTGACGTTTCAGGCAATTTGTCGAGGATAATCGCAGGGTTCTACTCGTAAAAAGGGTCCGGCTTTAGCACCATCGCTCGGGTTCTGAAAAGAATCGTATTACTCTCTACGATCCCCCATGTTCATGCATTTGGTCGAGTTGCTGGAAACAGAAAAAAGATAAAGCGCTTTATCCCTTAGTTTCCACGACTTTTTTCAGCTGTCCGTGGCTTAAATTCGTACTGGTGTTGCCTGAACGTGTGGTACGAACTGTATAGATACTACGTATGCCCCACTTGCACAACTGGTTCTTTTATTTGAACTTCTGCGTTGTTTCTCAGAGACGCTGGGAATATTTACACCCGTCAAGCCGATATCGCCGTCAAAGAGGAATCCTGATAAAGGACATAGGCAAATGACATTGGCTCTTTGTCTGATACTCTCTTGAATCACGGGACCTTAAAAATTTTGGGATTTTATGCTCAACGTTTTGCCGAGAAACAAGCAATCCATGGCCATGAAAGAGGTCTTGGAAAATGGTTCCTGGTAAGATATGGTGAACGAGAATATTGGAACATGATGATCTTTGGACACTCTGCACTTCGCACATCGATTTAAGCAGAAAAATCTTCGAATGGACGGAAGGATTTTAGAGCTGGAGGGTCATGCATCCCCACACATCACACATGTGTGACTGTTTTGTGCAATCCGAGACCCAAAGTGGGCTCTTTCAAGATTTATGAGCCCATCAGAAATTTCGGACAAAAAGCCAGCTTCCCTTTGAGAACGGATAAACGAACACATTGAACCAGTTCATTGGTTCCGCTCCGATGGTTGAAAGCTCGATATGCCGGGTAAAAGCTGGTAATTTTAGCCTGCCAACAATGGGCCGCATCGAAAAACCGATACCAAAATAAATGGGCATCCAATTCATGCGAGATAAATGTCAGAAAATCTCCCGAAAACCAACTAGAGTAGTAACTGCTGGTCTGATTTTGAACGGTTGGACAGACGACTGGATTAGGGAATGTACCACTTAGTTTAGATGAGCTCGTTGCTCCACTGACCATGGATGGAAGTTTAGCAAATTAGTGGCCAGGTTTTATGAATGAACCAAACTAGTCAGTCACCTGGACTCGCCCATAAGAATCACCCTCAATAATAGAGGAGGCGTCCATGTGTACGTAGTAATGCTAGTTCTTCAACCCCGCCCATTGCATGGATCCATAAAGATGAACGCTTCAGAGCTGTTCGTTCGTCACACACAAAAAAACGAGTGTCATTTGGGAGATTTGAACGCGGCAAAAAGGAGTCGATCCGTCAAAAATGGAGCCTCCCTTGTCAACAAAAACAGACTTATTTTTCTCACCCATGGGCAGAGAGGGTCTCAATGAAAGTGCCCATTACTGTTGGCATCTATTTTCAATATGAACGAGATCCTGGGAATCAACGGATTCCATTCACGGCCAGATTTGACTGTAAACAAACAGTGTCGCCAAGTTTTCAAACAGAATGGTGAATACTCTAAGATGAGCGTATGAGTATTACCAATAGAAGCTCTTAAAAACCCTTTGAGTTGAGTTGAGGAAAATGAGGCGTTGGTGATTCAGGTTTGGAAGATTTTTTTCTTTCACAAGCTTCAGGGAATGGCTTGACTTGAGGTTCAAACTTGGTTATGAATGACATCATTGGCAAAGGTTGCGAAAAAATGACCATCCTACAATAAATACAAATGGCATGGCATTACTAGAAGTTCTAACAAGGTAGGATTGTTAGCTCGTGGTTCAATCTCTAAAAATGATCAACCAGTGAACGTCTCTCTCTGAATAGCTTTTTGGATGGCACCAAACACCTCGGGGAAGGTAGTTATTTTTGATATTTTTCAGCTCAAGTGATTCCTTATGAACTACTCCCCAACAAAGGAGCTACTTTTTGGAGGACCCTGTCATAACACAAATAGAAGAAAAACACATCTGCTCATGATGCTAACCAATTGGAAACGCCATCATTACATCCTCGTTCTCAAAGCAATCTGGAATGGAATATAGCCACACTCTCGAATGTTTCTTTTTATGACATTTATCACATTTCACTTCTGTCGATGAGTGCGATAACAACAGCACTAAATGGTCGCCTGGTCGCCATAATATTGTGTATCGTAAAAGTCATGTAGAGAAGTGACGTGGGCAATGATAGCTGGACGAATTTGGACAATTTGAACAAGCTCTAAATTCGAAAATGGACAGAGCTGCACTAGAACAAGAACAACGAGAAGTGTTGTAATTTGGAGACTAGGCGTTCGTCATTTTTGTGCTTCGAGTAACAGCTACTGTGAAGTCAGGCAAGTGCTATCTTGTACGGAAAATCTCGAGAGGTAGAAAGACCATGTAGTTTCGTGTGGTCATTTATATTCGATGTTGTTCCATTACCACCTCTGCACCATTTTAGGTTTTCCGGGGAAGTTCAACAACGTCGAATGAAATAAACCGTCCGAAGACGATTACCAAAATTCACCCTTTAGATGGATCAAACCCAACCCTCGGAGAAAGTTTCTCATAAGATTACAAATATAAATTTTTAACTTCTTGCCAGTTTTGAGATTAGTTTCTGAAAATGAAATTCTTGTCACATTTTGAATTTTCTTGTTAAGCTGGTATACTTTATACTTTTGTGTCTAAATACAAGTTGAGATAACTTAAGGGCACATATTACGACTTCACACTTGTCCTCTTAATTTTGTATTTACAAATTGGGTTCGTCTTTTGTAATGTGGATTAAATTTTTCCATTGTCAAGACTCCAAGTTTGATATAATACTTTTTTGTATTATGAGGTCCTTTTCCGGGAATTTTTGATGACGTACACTAGAATGTTTGATATCCAAATATGAAGAAAATGTAAAATATCATGTGGAGAGAAATTTTGAGCATTGTTACAGGTTTTATGATGGTAATCATTTTGACAAAAATAATCAATAAGAGAAAGATATCTTTTTTTTGTTTATCACACCACGTGATGTTATGAAACATTGCAAAACTTTGAACCCATTAACAGAAAATAGGAACAACATCCGATTTCAAAACAGCTTTCAATTGCATTTACTAGAAAATTATTACATGATTTTCATTTTGAATACAATTGAAACAAATAGGCCCTAAAAGAAGCTAAATATTCTACGTTAGTTCATGTAGTTGGAGATCAAAAAGGACCTCCACCGAATTTAAAACCGAATCACCTTAACTAATTATACATTGATGGTTTCCTACATTAAATCGAGATGCATTGAAATGCTGTCACCACTGCCACTTTACTATTTTTTGAGACCAAGCAAAATGTATCATTCCCTTCTCATGAACAACCGTTTTAAAGCTTTTCAACGCCCAAAGTGTTAGTCAACCGATTTCCGGTGTTCTTTTCCAAACACACGTCGACGTTATTACACCCATCCCCTCGATGTCCAAACTTCAAGTGTGTTCTACTGAACTTCGTCTTATGACCAACATAGCACTCGATCGATGAACTAGTAGTACACCACTCTGTCTGCATTTGGTTGGAGAGCCTGCTTGTCGGATGTTGTTCGTCCGTTCTTTCGCTCGGGTCGTCGAGAATCCGAGCCGAGCGAACCGCTGTACATCACCGATTGGGGCGTTGGGAGCCCTCTGAATCAAATGGTTTCAGGCATGTTTCTTTGTCATCATGGGAGGGGAAAAACTCACCCCTCCTAAAAACACCGTGGATGGACTACAGATCCGAACTTGAAGTTTAGTTGCCAGCAAAGCCGGTGTCCGAACACACGTCCATCCATCCCTTGGAGAGAGAAACGGCAAAAACACTCTTGAAGACAGTAAAAACCGCTCCACTGGTAGTGGAGTGGATAGTTCTGGTGGTGGAGGAAAAAGAAGAGGAGAGAATTAGAATTCTCTGATAAATCTTGATGTGATAAATGAGGTGATGCTGATTTGGCAGTTGAGCCGGTCATGAATCTTTTGAACACAGCAGGCTTAAACTTCACCATGACCAAAGAGACTTTTCTCACCAATCTGTTTGATCCGGCGGATGTGGGCCCATCCTTTACGGATCCGCCGCCTTTGTTGATCAACGTGAATCTGGATGAGGATTTGAATTGTGCCAATTGCTCAAATGCCACCAGTGAATGTCTCAATTGTGGCAATAACAATAACAACAACAATGGCAGCGGCGTGGATCAGGATATCTATTTCTTAATGGTCATGATCTGTATTAGTTTTCTCGTTTTGGTGCTCGTTGTGCTCTCAATGCATCGTATAATCGACCTCTGCTTCAAGCATATGGTCAAATCAGTCAGACATTCTCAGAGATCTCCCCATTCATCCAATCAAGGTGCAGCAACAATAACAACAACGACAACCAGAAGTGCTATCCGACCCTCAGAAATTGTCATTGGGAGAAGGGAAACCACAGGGAGGCCAAATTCGCGCCATCCGTCGCTAGAAATCCTGTCAGGTAAATGACTTTTCCTACAATGTTTTTTACAATGCCCGCGTTAACGAGGCTATTAAATTTAAGTTTTCTAATGTACGCATAGAAGCTCGTGGTAAGTTAATAAAGCCGCGTATGGTTTTCGTATAACGAGAGCATCCGGTGAAACAAAGGGTCATTGTTAGCATTGGTTCACTGTGTCAAAAGTTAGGCTTGCGCGGTAGCAGATTTTGTCCAAGATTTAAACGCAAAACAAAATCTTTTGTACCTGCATTGGTCAGGCCAATTAAATTGAGTTTGTTATCCGAACCATTTGAGAATGTGGACAATGTTCATTGTGTTGTCAACACGCAATCTTTGTACTGAGACATTTTCAACCATGCATCGTCACCTGGGTTACGTTCTAATTCCGAAGAGATTCCGAGCATTCAATGGGACAAAAAAACTCCCGACCAACACTTAGCCCACTTTCATAAACTAGCGAAGCCTATCATGGAAAGAAGTTTTCCCGGTAACTTGAGACAGTTTAGTATTTATGCGTTCTGGTGGTTGGTTTCAATTCAATTCAATCCTTGTCTTGAAGCATTTTGTTCAGAAACAGGAAAATAAAATCCCAGGAATCTAGCGAACAGGTTCAAGTTCAAAAGCACATTAGGCAATAACTGGCCGTGACATTGTTGACAATCCAGAAGCTTTAGCCTCGTAGGTCATTTTGGAATGGTTGACAACCAATAACCGAGCTGGAATCTGGATTGCATTTCGAAATTGAGGATATTTATGACATAACCAACCACAACCTCTTGTTTCAGGTATATTCACAATGAACCGTCAAAACTCGTCACTAGCCAATATGTTCAACAACACCAACTCGCTGCCACGCCCTAGTCAGTCCTCTCGAGTCTCCACATTAGGTCGAGGGGACCACCCACCACCTTATGATGACCCGCCTCCTTATCATGTGGCCATTAGTGTGGGTAAAGACGACCCATCAACATCCACGAGCAACCACATAAGTGCTCCTAATCTGACATATCCCGACTCAAACTCTAAAGACATGGAGAGTGAAAAAGTGAATACGTCTCCTTCACGGACTTCGACCTTGACCTTTCCAGAATCAAATCGATGTTTTGAAGGGTCGTCTGGCCAAAATTTGGCTAGCGGCACCTGGTGAGACATTAGAAAAAGATTGATTACATTACTGTCATATTGAAATGGGAAATAAAAGCGCTTTTCCAAACCCTCGCCCAACCTATCAGGTACACGATTTCCCCTGGGCTTTCACTGACCTCATTGTTGTAAATTTGATTGCCATGAGGTTGCATTCTTGCCAATAGTGGGTGTGCCTTTTGGAATGAGGTCCCTTCCCTTGATGACTTGGCTTGTGTTCAATTTAGAAATTGGTTTTTGTTTCAAAGAGTGCTCCCACGACATTTATCCGCCTGTTCCAACCGGTGGAACTGTCGCTATTACTCCGAAATCAAATGACAACGTGTTGATTCGATATGCTTGTCATGAGCATTATTTCCTCCTTGGACAGGCAAAATATGAATGTCTAAATGGAACATGGAACAATGGTCAAGATCTAACTGCACCCATTTGTGCTCTGGATCTAACTGAGCATGAGCAAATTACGGTGTCTCTCTCGGAAGGAACCACAGGTCAAAAAGCCGTAGATCGTGTCAATGGATCTGAACATAAAGGTAAAATTAGAAACAGTCTTTCCAGAGACAATAAATCATTCATGATTAGAAAAAATGACCTTTAAAGGATATCAGTGCGCCAAGACAGTGGGTAACTTTCCATGGATCGTTCTGGATTTGGATCGAAGTGATCTGAATATTCTTGAAATTCGTTTTACTTTGGCGGATGATGAGCCGTTGGTTTCAAGTCTGGAGATACGATTTGGAAATGAGTCAATACATTGGAACAATCCACTTTGCGATTGGTTAGATCAAGCCAGATTGGCGGATAAAACCAATAATATGATAGTAGTGGACTCTTGTGAAGGACAGGGTAGATTTTTATCGCTAGCTTCAGTAAATTCAGAAATACCCATCGTTCTTTGCGACATTCAAATTTTGGTGGTATCTCACGCAACCTCGAATAAATACCTTTGTGGAAATGGAAAGACGCAAAATACATTCACCAAGTTTGGCACTTGTTACCATGAAAATCAAAAGGTAAGTCGGTTTTCCTAAATTGTCTCAAACACAGCTTAATGCTCGATTCTGTCTTTTAGGATCGTATGGATCAAAACACGGCTCAGGAATATTGCGCTTCGTTGGGATTGGAATTGTTGTCAAATGAGAATCCCACATTTTATGCATGGATCAAAGAAAAGTTACAAGCCAAATCAGGATCTAGCAGACAAATGTTTTGGCTTGGAGGTCAACGAACAGACATTACCTCAAATTGGTTTTGGAATTTAGAGTAGGTCGTTCTTTTGATTCCGCGATGTTAGCCCTAAATTTTGATGCATTTGTACCGTATCAGTATTCATTTTCTTTAAGAAGTGACAACATTGTCAAATTTTTCGATTGGGGAATCCAAGAACCTTCGGCAGATTTGTGCTTGGTAATTGATTCCGCTTTGGGATGGAAGTGGAACGCTGTGAAATGTCGGATTTCCGGTTCTGTCGTTTGTCAAAGTCCGATCAACAAATGTCCCAACCCCTTGCTTCAATTCAATGAAGTTCCTCTCACAAGTAAGTTTTTAAGAAAATCAAGATGTTCGTTTTCATAAATTTCCGAGATACAAGGCCTTTTATGTGAACCTAATACCAAAACCGGTTTTTCCCAATGACTCTTCATTTTTTTGCATATTTCAGGTTTAAAACCCAATTATACTGTGAGTGAGAAATGGTTGTACCAGAATGGCAGCAAACTGTCCATTCAAAGAGTTTGTCAGACCTCGGGAAATTGGAGTCCACCGGAGATTGCGTCGGAAGACAATTCTCTTCAGCCGAACATTACCGCTTCAACAACCACAACAACTCTCAAAACGTTGACGGAAAGGGTGACGGATGTCGGAATGATCCTGAAGCAAGAGGAGAATTCCCAAGGGAGCATTGCTGGGAAAGTTGATGAGAATGTGGCTCCATGCTTAACATCCCAACCGATTCTAAAAGTACTTTATGTTTTATTTGTATTGTGTACTTGGAAAAACAGTTGGTGATTCATTGTTCTAAGAGTTGTGTTGATTAGAAATTGATTTGAGTACAAAATTGTCACAAAAATTATCATTTCACAAACCATTTTACTAAAGTCAAGTCTAATTCAGAAACATTACTTGGAAACAAATGAGGGTCGTTGCCTAATAATAAAAAATGGTACCAGCAACTTTTGTCACCCTTGAATACCGACGATGGCTCGTTTGTGTGTTATGCTAATGTTATGAATCTTGTTTTGATGGTGGTTCGAAATTTAACAATCCCAAGATCCTTGTAATTTTTGAAACACTGTGGTTAGGTCTATTTTCAGTTCTAAGTTGATTTAGTTGAAACTTTTCCTGATCAATCTATTCCAACAGATAAACCCAAAATGCTCAAGTCTATAGCACGCGAATAAAATTCCACAAGCTTCTTTAGCGGACATCAGGAATATGAATTGTAGTTTCCAGAAGTAATTTATCAATTGTCTTTTACTGCAAGTGAAACCCTGCTTTTATAGGGAAGCCAATTTGCTTCAATCACAGACCAAGCCCCAGACTTCTCAGTTCCAGCTAAACAGGCAGACTACGGCGATAGTTGTTTGATCCATGACCTCTAGATGACTCAGGCTGTATTTTCTGGATTGACTCCGAGACGCAAACTTCATGAAGGATGTTTGTGTTACACACAACGCAACGCACTCTATGAGCTTCATCATGAAGCAACGCTTTCAAGAATAACTAGGTAATCCCTTCCAGAGGGTTCTTTTTGGGCGCCGTCAAAATTGAGATATCTTTAATTTAACTAATTCATCTGTGCTTCAATTTTTAACTCAATCATCTCAGTCACGAAGTTTTTAAGAAAGCATCATTTCCACGACCTAGAGATTAAACAAGTTTGGACTCAACAGGGGATCAATCAGCAGGATTAGGAGCACGAAGAGACATCCGTTTATTTCATAGTTGTCACTGAAATGTTTGCGAATTATGAACAGGGCAAATTGCATTATACTTAGCGAAAAAAAAGTGAACAATCAACACTGAATTTACGATTTTCAATTACACTTAACATGAGTGAAATAAGCAGCTTCACTGAATGACATAATATTCATATTATTTAGCTACTTGTATGAAAGAGCAAATTCTGGATGCAACGATCAAATCGTCGCACTTTCCTATACTAAAGAATTTGATCGCTTGGGAAAAATTAAACACAACGGTTTGGTAAAGACGATTGTTCATCATCAATCCTCTAACGCCAAGGAACCCAACTCATCATTGTCAAAATAAATGCTGTTTTGGTTGGCAAATACTTGTTCTGGCACGTTTTGTGAAACACTTTCAATCGATTGCCTTTCTTGGGGTTACTAATTTGTTGTTGGATCCTCGAATTGTGGGTTTTCAGTTGGCAAAGGTTTCACTTCAGAACCTTCTTCTGTATTCTCCTCATATGGAGGACCTTCTTGACGCAAATCCACTTGCGACACATCCTCCTTATGCACATCTGTTTGCCACGAATCTTTTTGGGGTATATCCTCCTGATGCACAACCATTTGTGGCATATCTTCTTGATTCACGTCTATTTGTGGCACATCCTCTGGATGCTCAACTTCTTGAAGCGCATCTTCATGTGGCATATTCTGTTGATGCACATCATCTTGTTGCGGTATATCTTGATGATACACATTGTTGTGGGGCGGATGATTGACGGGAAAAACTTCATTCAAAAGCTCATTCTCTGGTAAATCATCAAATGGCAGCCCTTCATCAGCAGAGAGATTTTCATCAACCATATCTACGGGCCCTTCGTCATTCACATCATCTTCCGATAGACCCTCATCAGACACTTCATCTGGAATAAGATCTGGAAGCGAATCTTCGTCTGATGAATCTTCGTCACCCTGATCTTGAACTTGGTTTTCTCCTTGATCTCCCTGAGGCTGATCTTGTTCATTTTCGCTCTCATCAGACAGATCTGTCTGTGGGAGATCCTCCTCAAACTCACTCTCATCTGTTTGTTCATCCCCTTCTTCAGATTCTTTCATGTCCAAGATATCGGATTCAAGTTGTTGTTCCTCAGACTCTTCCTCAAACATGTTGTCGCGGTCCAGTTTTTCTTTTTTCTGTGCGGGTTCATTTTCATCGTCACTAGTACTTCTTAGCCGATGTCCATTGTTGAGATTTGGAAAGACCTTTCCAATATTAAAAAAAGTCTGTGAATCTTCCAACACATCCTCGCTCAAATGAGGTTTAGGTCGTGTCAAGTCGGACCCCATCATCGAGGTCATGCTAAAAAACTTGTAGTCCGAAGAACGGTGATATCGGTGGAACAATCCATTCTCTGAGACGAACAATTCCTCACCTCCATAGGTATTGCGGTTTTGGATTTGAGTCTCTGGCAACCAGATTGAGTTGACGACTTCCATATCTTGTAAATCAAAGATGTAAACAACACTTCGACAGACGCCATCGAAATAGCCCAACAGGCAAATAAAGCGGCCTTGAATGATCGATCTAGTGTAGGCAATTACGAGTTTGAATTCATTATCATGGTCCAATTCTAGAATCTCACACAAGCGTTGATCCCAACATTGATATCCATCTCGGGTGAAGTAAAACAAGGTCCCATCGAAATAGACGAACGGGGATCCAGCAGAGTCCCTCAAGGTCAATAATATCGATGCAACCAAGTGGCCTGTTAGCTTGGAAAATAATTGAATCGAGACTTGGGCATTTTGATTGGCATCGACGAGAATGTTGTTGAACGTGTTTTCTCGGAAGATGATTAAGTAATTGTTTTCATCGCCCGACACATAAATGATCCTCCGATGACCAACTAAATTCATCCATTCTGGGGTGTCCGAGTCAATATTGTACTTAACAATCCGATCGTTGACTTGGACAAGTACTTGCACGTCATCGGCTTTAAGAATAAAAGGAGTACAACTATTTACAGCCTCCGGGAAGACACTGACGCTTTTAGGCATCCCCTCATTATCGATCTCCTCTAGAGCGTAATGTAGCGGAAGGGACGGGTCAAATGTGATCAGCAAGATTCCATCTTCAGTTTCGAGACTTTGACAGATGGACCATCCATAATGAATCGGTTTCCCCACCTTTCTTCCGGTTTTGATGCAATACTTATCAATTAGATAATCCTTTGCGGAATCTCGAAACTCTAAACGGAGTACAAATTTATCACGAAAGATGAAGTGGAACCACGAGTTCTTCCTGATCTTCACTTCAGATTTGATTCGGAGTATTCCAGGTCTCTGATATTCATGGTGGATCCATCGCAAACGGTGGAATTCATTATCTACGTAATGAAGTAAACTAATTCGTGGGGAAACGGCAAAGGCCTTAACCAGTTGCATGGAACCGTCAACCGAAGCGCTGATATCGTCCGTATTCAAATTCTTGGTCCTCCAAACGATATCATGGGTGGGTGGAAGGGGATCCTTTGGCTCGTCATTTGGTCGATCCTCGTCTTGAGACTCCCATCTGGCTGCCATTTTGGTCGAGATGGGCACTACCTAAAAGTTAAACGAAGACTAACGGGGATTCGCGTGACTTCTAAACATGAGAACAAGATTGAGCTCTAACAAGCTGACCGACGTCAGCTATTGTGCTCATGGAACGATAGAAGCTCATGGAAGGAAGGGTTCAGATCGTTGGATCAAGATCAGTCATTTGTATTGGTCAATATTGAATTCAAATTCAAAATAGATAAATCAGAAAACATGATGAGAGCAAAATTATTAACGACACTCTGGTATCTAAGAAGGGAGAAGAGGAGGAAGAAAAGAGGTAATCTTGCGAGTCTTTGGTCAGAACTGTGATCCTGTTTTCCACAGACGTAATGAGAGGTTGGATCCTCGACACGTAGTTCTGGAACACCTCGCTGTCCAACGCTCCTGAAAAGATTAAGAGTATTTTGTGGTTGATAAAAACGATTGTCATGTTTAATCTACAGTTGAAATCAAACAGTTAGACGTAACATTTGTCCAGATCCGATGAAAGCCTGATTGATTTTTGCCCCCTGTCTTGTTTAGAAATGTAATTGATGGCGCGAATTAGTGGGTTTTGTGGTACAGAGTACGGTAATGTTTTGTTTAATTCAAGGTCTCAGTCTCTCCACGCTGCACAAGAAGGAAATTGGTAAGTTTGTGCAGGTACATAATTAGGAAATATTTTCTTTTGTATAAATTGTCTTTCTTTTTAGTCTTCTCCAACATTCTTGGTCTTAAGTGGGACCACTAAATTTCATGCGTGTACTCTTCTAAAAGTATTAGCTCTATTGTGAGTAAGATTGAGGAGTCCCGTTGCAAGATTTTTCCCATGCTCTTTGGCTTTTGGTCAATTAAAAACGAGGTACAATACCTGAAATGTGGTTGAGTTTCTTATTTTTGATAATATGATATCCATCTCCACCATTGGCTAAGTAGCTCACGGTTGTGACGTTGTATTCTTGGTTAAGATCGAGGGGTTTGTACTTGGGAACCCGACAATTGGAACAACGGGTCTTGAGCTGAATCACTCGATCGCCCTCATCGCGACGCAAATCGAAAGTCACAAGAATGCCTGGAATGGAAAGATTAAAATTACATGTTGTGACCTTGAAATGAAAGGGCTTTAGATGGTCTTTGGCCTTTCGAGGGACGGAAAAAACTTTGGCGGAATGAGAGAGCCATTTATTTTCTTGAAAGGGCAATTGGCTCCATAATTGCTACATGCATTAAGCTTAAAATGAAACACCATTTGAATGGGTTAAGTTTGACGGATTTTCAAGGTCGTTTTCTACAAGTATTTCGGCACGAAAATACAACGAAACCATGATTTTTCCTTCGAGTATCAGAGTCATACATATTTTCTGGTTGCATGGAAAATTCTCTTGGCTTTTCGCTACCTACACTTTTCCGAAAGGTTGCGTGATAAATTATTTGAGTTCCCTGGAGAACTGCAATATGAAAGTAAGTGACTCTTATTATCTAAGACTGGTCTCAAATTCTTGAAAATTGCGTTACAGGCATTGAACACCAACTTACCACCCTTTTTTTTTAATGGTTGGATCTGTTTCACTCAGAAAAATCACTTTTATCTGAGTAGTGAATCAAACGAGACCATTGAGTCCAACTACAATTTTACTTGCTTGGCAATCATCAGAGAACAATAAACAATACAACCTACACTTTAATTTGAGGTTGCATGAGGAAAAAGTTTGATGTTCGGTTCATTCACAAAGACCTTTTCAATCATCTTTTTTACTAAGTGCGAAAATTAATCAATCACTGTGTTTATTTGGAGTACCAGAACAAGAGTCAGCTTCTTTGGCTTGGCAAGGAGTGAAAGGTTATGTTGTTCTTGTATGCCACTTTCTCTCTAGCTATATGGACAACAGAGGCTAGTTTTTTAAGACGCCAAGATCGATCTTAAGATCGTACTTTAGTACTTTAAGTTCAATCTTGAGATCGATCTTTGCGCTTAAAAAACTAGCCTCTGTTCTCTTTGATGTTATGATAATGAAAGGAATGGCTTTTCTCACTAATATTTTCACTTTCACCAACATGGCCTCATTCAACCCCTGAATTGAACTGTCTTGGCTTATTTTTAGAGAAAATTATGCAGACCAAACATATAAAATCACACTTGCATCATATGGAGTAGCTTCAAAAGGCTTGGGAAACCTGTAATATTATCTCACTTGAAATTTCTGGAGCTTGTGTGATTCAGAGTTTGAAAGAAGTGATTGGTAATTTTTATGAGATTAGATTCTTGGGGTTGATGTAGTGAAAGGTTAAGCTAGCTTCAGAACTTAGCTTCAGAATTATCTTAGCTTCAAAACCAGAATTAGCTTCAGATAATAATTACATTATTTCTCTTTTTCCTCTACATACTACGCAAAAAAAGATAAATTAAAGCAAAGTAGTTTTGAGCCAATTCCGAAACAGTTATTTATAAAGATTTTCGAGGTGGATGGAACAGAACATAAAAACTTTTTCTCACGCAACCCCGGAATAAAGTGTAGGGAGAAAAAAACAAGAGGAAAATTCAACTGTGGGAACTCGAACATGGATATTTTTTCTTTAGGTAATGTTTTTGTATGGGGAAAGTTGTTTCATAAGAATCGAAACTTTAGTTGCGGATGGTTTATATCAATATTCTGTTTGAGCTTTAAAGATCCAGCTTTTGCTGACCTGAAACTTGTAGAAATCCACCATTTCCACTCGTTCCATCGGGGTTCATTCTCTTGGCCATTTCCTCGAAAACGTCCTTCAAGTCCCGTCCTTTCAGAGTTATGACATCCACAGTATTTTCAAATGGCAACACTGCCAGAGCGTCAGCAGCAGTAATGTTCCCGATCTCAAACGATCCACGAAGACCGCCAGAGTTAAGAAAGGCCATTGGAACGTAGGTCCAATGAGCATCATCGGTGTGACCGTTTTGAGCATACTGAGAGAAGGGTAGATAGAATCAGAATGAGCCACCACTTAAGATTTAAGAAACGTTTAACTGAATTGATCGTTTACTCACGTAATCAACCATTGAGTCTGTGACCAAATTGCCCAAATTGGTTTCTTCTCCACGTCTGGCTAAAAGAACCACCTTGGTTCGAGCAATTATCTGATTTTCTGAAAATTTGGATAATTTGTACCTAATAAATAATAACCAATGATTCAAACCTAACATAACAAAATGTAAGGCAGCAACAATTATGAAGGTGCTGAAAAAAGACCAACACCAAATTCTTGAAAATATATCATTTCACTTCACCAAAATTTTGAAATTATCTTAGCCAAAAAAAAATATGTTCAAAAATTGACTTTAATTTAAAAACTTTTTAAGGACTCAAATGTGTTTTACTTAAAAAGCCCTCCCATCAACCCTTAAATGTCTTCGATCGCTCTATAGTTATGATTCTCTCAACAAATTCGCCATTTTCTCGTCTTCTCCTTTTGTCAATGGCTGCCGTTTTAGTTTTAAGTTTAAACAAACATGTTTTGGCATGCGATTGACATTTTAACCTTTTATTGTCGTCTTTCACCAACTACGAAGAACAGCTTTGAATCGTATAATCTTCAGAACCCAACACGTTTTCCGACAATCTAAATTCAGTCTTACCTAGTTCCTTGACTTCATTTTTCCACGGGACAAGTTCTTTCAAAACGGCCTCATCTAATGAATTAAAAAAAAAGGGTTGAAGAAAGCGACTTTAATTTGCTGGACAGTGTCAGTACCTTGGGCAAAACGGTTATCCAAAAGCATTGGAGATCCTGTCCAAGAGACAACCTCTCCCTCATCGTCAAAAGTGACCTTAAAATGACCCAAATATTTCGTGTAGGCGTAGGCCTGGATCACGGGTACCTTTTTACCACTTTCTTGAGACACAATAGTAGGATAAGGTCCCGTTGGTTTTTCCGTCGAGGGCTCTGGACCAGTATACAGGAAGCTATGAGTATGCCCTCCCACCACCAAATCAATATCTGGTACTTCTTTGGCAATCTCTTGATCCTTTTCATATCCAGAGTGCCCAAGAGCCAAAAGGATATCGACGCCTTGAGCTGAAACGAGATACATGAATGAACAAGAGGTGTTATGTAATCCCAATTAGTATCCTCTTCATTTCCAATACAAGTAATGTAAATGAATTGAACCTTGAAAATCAATAGTGATGGATGAGAAAGAGTATTTCTTGAGTTACCTCTTTTCTGTTTTTGTTCAACCTAGTTCAATGTCCTCTTGTCTAGTCTAAGCTAAAGAAGCTCATGGGAAAGAAGCGTCGTCACAGTCAAGTTGTTTGGCTTTTTCAAAACTTCAAATGTTTGCCATTGTTGTCGCCACCATCAATCAGAAGGTTCAAGTTAAAACGAAAGTCGAGTTTGCCATCAATTTACAGAGATCATGCCAATAAACTGTGGTCCGCCAGATGGCGGACCACAACCGATGAAGGATATTGCACAACCGAATGGAATAAATCGACGAATGAATTGGCGTGAGAACGAAGCGTAGACGATATGGACACGACGCCTCGAATGGCGGCCATTATGGAACTCTTCCTTCAGTTTCTCTCTATCTCTATTTCCCCTTGTCCAATGATAAAATAACTTATCGCAATAAACACTATTATTTTTTTTTATTACAATAAAGATGGATCCAGTTATTGGATCACAAAATAAGATGGCTCCAAACCCTCCCATGGATAGTTTTCGGTCAAAGGTTCCTTTTTGTTGCATTTTTTCTCTCGTACTTCCTGGTTTGTTTGGCTTTTTTGAAGCTTTGGGATAAATCGACCGTCGCTAGTGTTCTGACGACGCTTCTTTCACATGAGCTTCTGTAGTCTAACCTTCAATTCTCCGCCTTAAAACAAACGACCACAACAAAATTTGGTTAGCTTGATGGTTCTGGATTTTATTACAGCTTTTCCAAAATACGCTGATCTGCTATGGCATTGCATCGTGTTCATGTAAATTAATATCAGAAGACTCAAGGCTAAAATGGACCTAGACTAAAATTGGTATATTCGACTTTCTCGGCACTAACTAGTATTTTGACAAAGAAATCAAAACCATGCAAAGGAACAACGGTCAAACATGAACTTGCTAATCAAATTGCGTTCCTCAATAAACTGCATATCGTATAAAAGTCATGGGCTAATCATTAACCTCATCAAATCATTCGTCAACCTCGTCCGAAGCTCAAACTGGCTTTCCTCTATCCAAACCCCATCAAAATTAGTCTTTAAGATGTGTGAAAGTTCGGAAGCAACCATCTTCGATTTTGGTCTAACCAAGATCATAGAAATTATGGGCCATAGTTCTGGGTCTCGCTCATCTTGGGGTTTGGATTCGGTGGGCCAAGAAACGAGCCGAAGTGTCTGCAGTTCAGGCTATTTCTCCTTATCGTCCTCGCCTCCAGATAGTCCGAATCTGTGTTATAAACCGTTGGACGGGATTCGAACCCGGGTCAAACAAACCTCTGAAGAAGACGATGATTCGAATGATGACGTGTTCCTTCCCAATCCATCTCCAGTTTTGGAACGTTTTGACCTTGAGGCCCATTCTTATGAGGAACTCCAACTATACTTTGAAAACTTCCACAAACAAAGCCATGCGGTTAAATGTTTCCCCGAAACTTCCGAATTCGTCGATTCATTCCCGGAACCGAATCAAGAATGCTTGAACATCCCTAGTCGGATCGAATCGGAGGAGCTTCAAGAACTACGAATCGATGTCAATGGGGATTGGGATGATCTATCTTCGGAGATTTATGAGCATGTCCAAGAGCAAGCCGAAAATGTGCGGAAATATCCGTTTCACGTGATCAAAGGTCGCCAAGCGACCGGAAAAGCGAGGAACGAAGCCCCAGTTCCGGATTTTTGGTCCGAATCTCCCCTCAACAAATCGGCTTTGGATGAAGAAAACAAGGCCAAAAATGGATTGTATAAGCATTTACTGTGCAAGGATTATGTGCTGAAGAACTCTTGTCTAAACATGAGCAAGTGCCGATTCGCTCATAGTGACGAAGAACTTCGTCAAAACCCACAAATCAAGAGCTTTCTCTCGAATCCCAAGTTCCGAACCAAACCTTGCCCAAGAATCCAACGTCAAGGTTACTGTTTGTACGGGAAGAACTGTGGATTCATCCATTGAACAGACTTTTGTTGTGGTTTAGTTTTATGCTATTAGATTTTGTAGTCTAATAACCCACATCTGTTATTATTTTTCGTCATTCCTTTTTTCAACAAAAAGCTTTTTGTATAAAATGTGTCTATGACGTGTGTTGGACGTGTGCTCAAGATGAAATCGCATGTGTCCACTTCCCAAACTCTCTTTTTTTCTCAATGTCTATTCGTCAATAAACGAGTCTTTTTCGTATGTTTTTGAAACTTACCCTTCAATCGCTTCGCTTCTGCATCGATCGCCACGACTTCGTCGATGAATTTCACCTTTCCAGAATTGGACAGGTCCTAAAATTAGTAGGGCATTAATTAAAATGTGCTTCCGAAATAAACGTGTCCCAAATGTTTTCGATTTGCATTAGCATCTGAAGGATGACTTAGACTCGTTATAGTTTTTGCTTGAAACCCATTTCCCTAAATGTAATTTGGACAGTGGTTATGAACCAAAGATATTTGTTCAATTATTTGCTATCCCTCTCCCTAGAGATATAGTTAATTAGATAAATTCAGAATGGAAAAATATTAGTGAAAGGGTTCGTAAAATGTTCAAAATCGGATTCAATCAGCACTCTTCCAATAAAAACCCCGATATCGTACCCCCCTACCAAGCTTTAAGTGGAACATGACATTTGAAGTAAATTGGCTCTGGTTTTACGCCTACACAGAATCAAAAATGTTTTTTTTTTAGTTTGGACTCCCAGACAAGGAAGCTAGAGTGGCCGCGCGTACTAATGCGTTCTTTTAAGAGCCGAGTGTAAGAGCTTCCCCAGACGGCGTAGGTTCGAATCCTGTTGGGGATCGGATTGAAGCTATCGGGAGAATTCCTTGATTACCGGAAATCGCATTCCTTGTAGCTGTAGTAGAAAATCCGCAACCAATAAAAAAAAATATCGGCAATACCGATAATGAGAATTATTGTAACGTAGCTTTTGCTTATGGTTGATTAACTTTTGTTGTTTACTCTCCCATTGCTTACAGAAGATTTAAGAGCATATTTCAATTTTCTCCAAAAGACATTTCACTCGCAACGAACAGGCTGGTGAAAAAGTTCAAAGGTAAAATGCGCCATCTAGTGCTTTTTAGGTGGTATGTGTTTTCAGCTGAATCATCAGAGTTCATTCAGCTGAATGATGACACGGATCATTTCTGTAATTCCTTTTCAACCTTAAAGCTATATCGCACTCATCTTAAGGGTAATTTATTAATGATTTGACTCAAACCCCATTGCAGGTCCATTTTCAGGCCCTCATCAACATTTAAGGCAATTTGGTTTGTCCAAAACTGATGAAGAATCATTCCTATCTGTAAATCCTTGCATCTCATGGATTTGCCAAGTGTTGTCACCTAAAAAGTACTAGATGGCGCACTGCATCACTTTGTAAAAGGGCAGCTTTTTAAACTGAGTTTTTCCAACGATAGATGGCGCAAATGTGGAGGCAATTTCTAAGTTGAAGACGTTTATTTGAAAACGTTCAAAAAATCGTGAAAAACTGACCGGTGTATCAGTGGTAACGTAGCCAATGATGCCAATTTTTCTGCCTCCACGTTCAACAACTACCGAGGGAGTCATCAGACCTAGAAAAAAAATTATATGAATCAAACCATTTTGAGTCCCTGAAAATCGAATCTCACACCCTCTAAACTGGGTTCTAAAGACGTATCCAGATTGGCCGCGATCACAGGAAATTGGGTGTTTTTGAGGAATGGCACAAATCCTTTTACATTGTCGTCGAATTCGTGATTCCCTGGAGCCTGTCGAGGATCAAAAGAGTGCCATAAAATGGCTGTAGTAGCTCCTATTTATCGAGCTGGATGCAATCACTCACCATTGCCGTGAAATTGAGGATGTTTGCGAAAGGAGCCACAATTCTCCATTTGAAATGAGTATAATAGACGTTGCCTTGGTAGAAGTCGCCTCCATTCAGGAAGATGGTATTAGGTTCCTTGGCCTTGATTTCCTGCACAGCCGTTTGTAAGCGAGCAAGACCACCAAAACAATTGCCAGCCTCTGAAAATGTTAACGAGTTGGTCTTGAAAAAATTAGGAGTTAAATTTGGGAATAGAATGCTTTCATAGACTTTTGAATGAAGCAACACAGGAAATTTTCGATTCAACTTGCAGGTTGTTCATGGTTTGTAAGAATTTTTTCCGTTCCTTCACAATCGTTTTTATGCTCAATGGAACAAATGTTCCCATGAAGATGGCAATGAATTGTCCAATTCCGCTGGAAATACCATCACGGAAACGTCCTTCACATTCAATGTCAATGGCACAAACTTTATGGGCCTTCAGTTTTGTCCCTTCACAATCAATTGACGAAGAAGTATCGTCGACATTTTTCCGAAATTTAAACTTTGACAAAATATGATTTGTGAATTACGCGGGTGTGCATTAACAATTAAAGTTTTCTTTGTTATGGCACATTCAGAAAACCGTGAAAAGGCAGAAGTTCCGTCTTTTCTTTAACATGATATGCACCAATTTGTCTTGAACCCAAAGAAATAGGCAAGGTGTCATGCAAGAGCTTTCGTTACTTATCTCTTTCAAAGTTTCTTGGGGCTTTCATCTTTTCCACTACTTTGTCCTTTTCGTGTTCTTCTAGGGTATGTTCGACATGCAACCGGACAAGAATAGTTTTCAATCTACGATGGGCTTGCCATTTTACTTCCAAATTTGGAGTTTCATTATTTGGTACTTTAGAACTGTTTCCTAACGTAGGCCTGGTTATTGCCATGAATACGAACTTTTTCGTAGAGAAAATCTCCATCCATTGTTATCGATCTGCAATGCTTTTGCTTTCTGGTTAGCCTTTAAGCTTTAAAAGAATTTTAGACCTTCTTCCGAAACACAACTAAGTGTTTTTAAATTAATAATATTTGACCACTGTGAAAATTATAGTGGACTTATTTCAAACATTTTGACAAAAAAGTTCAACGACGTTTTTACTAATTGCAGCTTTCTAGTCGATGTGAGATAGAGAAATCCCTGCATGGCGGTGAGTTGTTTGATCCAAGAAAGACCTGTTCTTAAGAATTCCACAATTGAGCGTAAAAATGAAACTTAAAAGGCCTAAAATGTTATTGTAATGTTCAAAAAACGACTCAACCGGCTCCTAAAAGTGAAACTTCCCCTCGTAAGCACGCAATTTGCTCTGGATTTGGGCTCAACACGTGAACGGTTTTGCAGTATTTGGATAATAAAGGAACTTTGCTTGCATTTTGCAAAATAAAACGTATTTTTTGCGCGGAGTGAAAAAAAATCATTTTTTTCTTTATTTTTTGGTTGGATACACCTCTTTTCTACCACAACAGAGAATCGGATTCCCTGTAGTTGACATACTTTGACATACATTGACAAATCATTGACCTACTTCAATAAATATCTTTCTTATAACAGGAAAACTAAGAATACTTGTGGTTTCGGGAAGTACGTATGCAATTATCAGAATTGTTTTTCTCTTTGTTTAATTGTAATTCTTCAAAACTTGAAAAAGCACCAAATAGGACAAAATGCCTCAATCCTACTTCTTAAGGTGCCGTCACACGACACGTTTTATAGTTGTACAGTGTGGCCCAAAATTGGCTTTACACAGTTTTTCGAATTTTTCTTATGTAAAAATTTGAATTTGGCACCTTTTCTTATATTGACTGAACGCGCAAAACAAAGCTGAATCAAACGGTGCCAAAAACAACATCAAAGCAAGTCCCAAGGAGTCATTCCTCGACAAAGAGGACAACAAATACCCCTTGTTCCACGCCCGATTCATCAATTCCAATCAGTAAGTAATTACCTTATTAATTAGGGCAGGATCGGATACATATGCAATAAACTTCCTATCAAGAATCTTCCTCTGCCAATAGTTCTTCAACTCTTCCAGACTTACATCACCCCCATCTTTCTCTACGGCCTGCACCTCTGGCTTCCCAACTCCGCCCTCAAATCCGCCGATGCCACCTTCACCAAATTCCTCAAAAGATACCTCTGCGTGCACCAAGATGTGAATAATGCATGGACGCATTTCCTATGCGAAACCGAGCCCCTCACCATCGGGCTGGCAAGGTTAGTGTCCAACAGTGTTAGGAGCCTGACCTTTCCGGAGGTGATGTCTGGACATATGCTGTCCTTCCCGGTCAAGGACTTGACAACACCCTATTGTCCTAGGCCCGAGATATCTTCGGAATATTGGCGGTCACGCACCTTCGTCCGGCTTCCAACCCAACTCCACCAAAGACGGGAACTGACGAAGGATCTGTTCAATCTGACCCACCCTCTCTACTGCAATAACCAAGATTTTCATCATCTCCCTCTACCCAACTGTATTTGTACTGTCTGTCAATCTCCTCTTCATTTCTTTCATGTGCACTGAAACCATTCTAGTCAACTCACTTGTGATTCCACAATATAATTTGTCTATTGTAACGTTTTTTAACATTTGACATGTCACTTCACCATTTATATTCAAGATGAAATTGCTGCTCTTTGGACAGATAGCCCCAAAACATAACTCACACCTTTGTAAATGCCATGTAAGCTGGATTACAGATATCCTACTTTATCCTGAAATATCCCAAATAAGTTGAAGTTTCTACTTACTCCCAAAAATATGAAACAATAGGAAAAAGGAACTAACAAAATGCTTATGAATTATCACCACGAGGCTAATATTTTTTTCATCTCGGCGTACTATACATTACATTGTGGATGCCTAATATGATAATCGACAAGGGAAAAAATATCGAGTAAGTTTATGACACCTCAACAACCACTCTTGTTTCCTTTTGCTTTAAAAAATCTTAAACACTTCTGAATTTTGACAAAACATGCACATATGGCGTCTTCTCTTCACACAATTATGTGGAATAAGGTTCTAGAATAAGGTAGCACATGGCTCTTGATTGAATCCCAAGAGAAAAATAAACAATCGACGCTTGGCCAATAACTGACAGAGCACGGTCAATGTTTCAATAATGTGAAGCAACAGGAGCAAGGGACACTCATAAGGGTCGGTTTGAAAGTCACCAGCTTTTTTTTATAAGTACTTGGCATCATCGCATGACGTCAGTGCGCAGGTGCAATAACACGGTGTTCCGAATGGCGTTTTAGGTTTGAATCAAAATACCCAAAGACACCATGGCACTTTTTGGACCCACAATTCAATGGGGAACAACTTTACTTTTATGGTATTATACAAGATTAGGTCTAGGGAAAAAGTTATATACCTAAAAACCTAAAAAAATAAAACCTTTTTTAACAAACTATTTAATCCATATTTAGAGATCATTTAGTTACCTAATGAATTCAAAATGAATAAAAATTCATTCAGCAGTAACTGAGTTATTTGACTTTGAACGGTCCATTTTTGACCCCAAAAAGCCGAAAAACGCTAGAGTTATATGAAAAAACAAATTCCCAAAGATTTCACATAGCTTTTCAATATTGCAAAAATAAAGGTTTTTTTTTTGACTTTTGGAACTTATGTCAAAATAGCTCAAAATAAGAAAAAATATCACTTAAAAGGTATTTAAAATACATTTTCCAATAAAAAACTTTTGCAGTATCAAAGACACTCAAAGTTGGTTAATAATTTAAAGTTTTGAAGAAATCGGTTAATGTTTCAAGTCTCGATTTTAGTCCATTTTGAACATGGTCCTTCTAGAAATCGTAATTTTGGATATGACTCTGTTAGACATTTTTATTTGTAATTTTGGCACAACAGACATCATAGCGTACCCTAAATTGTTATGAAAATAACTTTCCAAAAATCTTATTTAAGTGCATTTTAAGTGATATTTTTTTCATATTTTGAGCTATTTTGACATGAGTTCCAAAACTGAAAAAAATAATTTATTTTTGCAATATTGAAAAACTATGTGAAATCTTTGGGAATTTGTTTTTTCATATAACTGTAGCGTTTTTCGGCTTTTTGGGGTCAAAAATGGACCGTTCAAAGTCAAATAACTCAGCTGTTGCTGAATGAATTTTTATTCAATTTGAGTTCATTAGGTAACTCAATGGTCTCTAAATATGGATTAAATAGTTTGTTAAAAAATGTTTTATTTATTAGGTTTTTAGGTATATAACTTTTTCCCTAGACGTAATCTTGTATAATACCATAAAAGTAAAGCTGTTCCCCATTGAATTGTGGGTCCAAAAAGTGCCATGGTGTTTTTTGGGTATTTTGATTCAAACCTAAAAAGCCATTCGGAACACCGTGATAAGATTTACGATTTAGAAATCATAAACGTCAGAAAAAGATGATGGATTTCCCAAAAAGCAAGTGAAAAGGCAGGAATTTTTAAATGTGAGATGTTCTACTAGTCTGCCATTTCAAGGATATTCATGAAAAAAATCCAACTTAAAAAGTTTTACACAACAGATTATATGATAAGGGTTGCTTTAGGGAATATATCATTGCTTTACAAACACTTGTTGATTATTCAAACCCTTGTGGCAAAGAGCTCAGAATGGTAGGTAGTTCATATTGGAACAAACATTACAGTCCAACCAAATGAGCATATTGTATTTGTTAAATAGCTACAACACTGACCTAATGGTGAGAAGATTCAAAACAAATATTTAAAAACAGTTAAGCCATGATTGGCAAATTTCAGTAATGACTGTTGGCAATTTATTTCTGGTTTATTGGTCAGTGTAAGTCTACGTTTGTGCCACACATAATATCAGGTAGCACATGCACAGATTCGAGACCACAAGGCTATATTTTTGTCGTTGCTCAGAGCCTTTATCAACATGCCAAACTATTGTGTTATCATCACATCCAATAAATACATCTCTGAAAAAAATATATTTGTAGTGTCACATAGGCTGCGAGTATGCAAAAATATATATAATAAAAATCGGTGGGAGTGATAATTTTTAAATAGCAGAGGGAACAAGTGTACTATGGCAATACTTGGACTCAATAAAAGAGAACTAAAACCGTAGGATCAAGAAGTTCGACTTTCTTTCGTTCGGAAGTGGCAAAATATGACAATTCAATTTTAAAATAACAATTTTCGACACATCCTGGCAGATGTTGAAACAAAGTTCAACAATGTTGGTTTGGAACCACGTGGCCACACTGAAGACAGTTAACAATTTGTGTGCATCAATTAGAAAAAAAACTCGCTTACCTTTATCTTCGGCCTTGCAATTTCCCGAATATTTATTGGTTTCCTCAATACGGACATGAATATCGTTCACATGAAGCACGGTCAACTCGAAGCCAGAACTCAAATTTAGAACTTGACACATGAGCACAATCACCAACGAGAACTTCATCTTAACCGTTGCTCTTGTGTATCGAATATCCATGCCAGAATCAAATCTACACAGAACAGAGAAAATTCATCTGCTTTAAAAGATGCAAGCTCAGGAAATGGTAAGACTAACACATCAAAACAGGTTCCTGACCGTCCGTCCGTCATTCCCTAAAGTAACTAGAAGCCCTGGTTAAGAACGCTAGAGACTCAAAATGAACAAATATCACCCTTGCCCCACTGGTTGAAATGTCTATTTGAAGCTCAAATGAAGTGGCGTAGTGTTGCCATATTGTTTTTCAGGGCAGTGTTTGTTTTTGTATACTTTAAACAATCTTACATGCGTATCAAGAAAACAAGAGTTGTCCGCACAATGTTGCTTACTGCACCTTTGTTGTGATACTGTGGACATTTGTTTTATGCCACTCAGTTGAGCACACAATCCAGAGGTAGAGTTCAAGCCAACTAAAGAGTGTGAAGGAGCTGCCTTACCCTTATAAGAATGTGCTCTTCTTCATCAGTGTGTATGTAAGAGAACACGAGATGGAAGAAGAGCAAATGACAATCATTCCCATGGCACTTGTACCGTGAATGTGAGTGGCATTATTGGACTTGTGACACATACACTATAGGCTGTATCGATTTATTTACTGTAGTGCAGTCAGTGGTGGATGTGCAGTGGTGGGTCAATTACTCAAAGAGACATAATTAGTCCAAAAAAGCATAGAAAATTGAAAAACTTCCATGTGTAAATTGAAAAAAATCATGAAAATAAAGAAGATGTTATTTTTAGTGAAAATTTAAAGTAATGATGAAAGGACTTTCAGAACAACTTCACCAAGAAAATCTTTTGAAATATAGTAGATGATGCAATTTGTAGAAGATTTCTAACGTTTTATTTTTTTTCTAGATCAAAAAAGTATTTTAACATGGGTTTCCACATTCTACATTTCTATGAAATGTTCAAAGGAGATTTTGTTAAATTATTGGATTAGCAGAAACCTTTTTACGTGTATAAAATATTTTTGTTAACAAATTCAAAGTAATCAAACTGGAAAAACAATGTGTTAAAAATCACTTTTTTGCTTAATTGTCATTTATAACATCATTGATGATTGAAGTGACCCATTTTTTTTAGCAGAATGTGATTTCAAATCAGTACAGGAGCTTTCAGTAGAGGTTGGCCAAAAGCGCTTTTGGCCAAAATTACGACCAAAATTTTGGTTTCGGTTATGCCTACCAAAACCGAAAGCAGATTCACTATAAAGGATGGAGTTTGACTTAGCAACAAAATCGAAATATTTTTTGGTCCAAAAACCTCTGAAATTCAAGTTCTCCGTTTTTTACAAAATTTGCAACTACCCTTCATCAAACACACGAGCAATTCAAATTTTTAAGGTGAATTTTATAATTTTGTTGTTAGCTGCTTCGGTTTTGGTTTCGGTTTTGGTTATGAAGCCTTTTGGTCCATCACAAGCTTTCAGCTTGCTTTTTACATTTTAATCATAATTTGAAGTATCATACTCCCCATGTCTGGCAATGATGCTACATCCATGACTAGTATTAAGTGTTAGATGAGGGAGACAAAATACAGGATGCTCTTTGAATGGCACATTTTGCTTCTGACTTTGGAACTATGCATGGCTAGGCTAACAAATGACAGAAAGCACAGGTTCAATGGATACAGTTTTATTTCAGAATCTGGATAATTTTTGTTTCAACATCAATCCCATGAGGAATAAAACATCATTCATTTGGATGCAATATCGTTTAGCCACCAATCTGTCTGAATACTATTCTTGCGTATCAATTCTTGTTTTGGGCCAACCCATTTACATTTATGGTAGCAACACTGACCTGACAGAAAGGAAAATTGAATTCACTACAGTGCAGCATGTTTAGTTATGCTGTTATTTTGACGTTTTCTTGGCAGCAGTAGCAGCTTGGTTTCAAAATACTATTCGCAGTCTTCCGCTCGATCGATCTGCTTTGGCGGAAGTATGAATTATTATGCTCATCACAGCTCACGAAACCTTGAATTAATGTTCAACATCGTGCGGGAGATTATGTAGTTCTCTGCGGATCATTGACGGATTAGCACTACTCAGCTTTGGGTTTCATGATGTGATTTAGAATGTCGATTGGCAATGGAAAGACGATGGTCGAGTTTTTCTCGGCTGATATCGTGTTTAACGTCTGAAAAAGCAAGCAAATTTTTCTTTTTGCATTTTTCCTTGTCTAGGAACCACAAGGTCGTTTTGGGATGAGAAAGGTTGTTTACCTGTAAGTAACGCAATTGTAACGCAGCAGGGGTATCAGCAATCACATTGGAAGCATCACGAAGAGCTCGACTAGCTTTTTGTTCACCCTCAGCGGCAATCACCTGCAATGAACAGAGTAGATTGATCATTAGAGGCCTTCTTTCATACTCAATCTTCATCTGAATAAAACACATTCAGGAACTAGGCACCCTCATGTATAAACAAATGGGAAATTAGAAACATCTTAGCGGCTAGCCAATCAATAATGAGCTCCCAGGGGACGACGAACTAAAGCTCTAGAAGGAAACGAAACTGTAGCCAGCAAGATATATATATCGACTGTTCGTCTGAGCTTTTCATTCAAGGACACGAGAACTCAATCTTCCATTCCCAACCACATGAAGGATGGAACATGGAACATTCATCTTCCAGAATATAAGCGATCATAATTTCAATGCCTCATAATTGATATCAATTACGCACACTTAGGCCGTGACATTTTTAAGGCGATTTCAGGAAGGTTGGAAGTTCTTGATGGGGGTCTTAAAAGCGTGTCCAATGGTGGATCTTGATGACGTGAGTCTGATCTAAATGGGTGGTTTATCCGTCTGGTTTGTCTTGTGGTCCAAGCGTTCCATACGGTCCAAACTTGGGAATCATCGGGAAAAAGAACTTAGTGAAGAAGCGAGGGGATAAAAAGTTTCCCGGTGAAAGTTCTCACCCATTTCGAACAATCCCAGAAATTCTCCCGACTTTGAGTGGAAGGAGACGTTCCCAAAGATTTCCTGTCAAACTTGGCTCATTTGTCCTTGATAATGAATGAAAAGGGACTCTGTCTCGCCTATCTCATGCCTATTATTGCTCACACCCCTAATACTTCTATCAGTTTTCTTAAGCCATTCTTATTTCTTGCCATCTAAAATGGAATTTTTGCTAGCTATCAAGGCAAAGATGCAAAAACTTGATTAATTTTCGAACCCCCATTCTAGGATGACTTTTGGCATCCCTGGTCATCGTTACCATGTAAGTGAGCCTGATTTAAAAACTGATTCAATTTTAGTTCCATGGTATTGGCTATGAGCGAGAACATCCCTATTCCGATCGTGTCCCGAGGTTCGAGAGAGCCAAAGAAGGTCCATGTCTTAATTAGCAGCCTGTTAATGACTTCGGGAGTTGAAGCACGTAATCAACTATTAGTTCCACTGCATAATCACCAAGACTCTCATTCTACTTCTGAGGCCTCCCAAAAGATTTCGACCTTGGGCATTCGAAGGCTGGCATCAACCAGTAATGAAACATTGGCCTTCAATTAGTACATATTCTGAACTACTAGGGCCAAATTTAGAGAGACAGGGACTTCAAAAAAAACTAAGATAGATTGAAAAAAATTGAACTTAAGTGTTGGTTTTCAATCACTTTTGGGAAAAAGAGGTTTCATGTTTCCCAATTTCATGGGCAACTTGGAAATAATTTTTCAATGAATTTCTCTCTGAGGTCAATTGAAACAAGGACTATCTTTTTCATAGCCTCCCTTTGATTCCAGTCGCCATTGAATCAATTCCAGGCCAATAATGGAGACTCCTATATCATCGAGATGTCTTATTCATCCAAGTTCAATGCTTGTTCCTTTTCTTTCCATTCCTCGTTCAACGACAGATTTATGGAAAACCTCCACACATGGAGGGATAAAAACGAAGGTATTGGAACAAGAATGTGTACTCTGGTCACATACTTTACGATTGTTACTCGTTCTTGATCCAGGAAATGTCTTAAATCCCCATAATCTCAGAGAGCAAGGAGTTGTTGATAGCATTTCGAAATCATTGAATGCGGTTCTCGGAACACTAAAAACACTCTGAAAGCCTCAAAGGTCAGAGGAAAGGTCTCAAGAAAATTGGAAAATTTGATCACGTTTCCCCCCTGGGGCGGGAAAGTTACTTTTGAAGCGAGTCAACGGACACTTCACATTTCTGAGATATACAATCACAACAATAATGTCAAGAAGACCTAGTTTTCGGGGGCTCCAATAACTTACTTTTGCTCTGGCCTCTCTGGCAGCCTCAGCTTCCGCTGCCATAGCTCTCTGAAGTTGAACTGGAAGTCGGACGTCTTTTCTGAAAATCAATAACCAGATAGATATTGAAACCATAGGTTGGTGGTTGGGTTGGTTGGTTGGTTGGTTGGGGGTGCTTCCGTTCCCGTCTCAACATATTTATCGAACAAACAATCCAGATGATCCCTCTGAATTATGGTTAGTTGGACGGGCGGAAACGAAGGAAGGCAAAGGAAGGGAGGGAGAATGTGTGGATTGTGACAAAAGGGAAGAAGAACTTACATCTCCACGCGTTCCACTTTAATACCCCAAGGCTCTGTAGCATCGTCCAAGGCAGCCTATAAGCAAAAGAAGGAACATAGGGGGATTTTTTCCCTTATTGAAATCAATCTCGGTTGTACTATACATTTGGATTTAGGCCATCAATTCAAATGCAAATGCCGTTTGAATTGAATGCTAAGCACGCTGTTGTGCGGGCATGAAATAAAAAATACCCCGTTGGACTACAACTACCGAGCAATAAAAACTTAAATTTGCAAGGTATGAACTAAAACAGAGTACGGTCATAAAGTGCGCCATCTAGTGGATTTCATGCGGCAACAGCTCCCTGTTCCCATGATACACATATCTTTGAAGATTGCAACGGTCAACCATCAGTTTTGGACAAACTGAAGTGCCTCAAATGTTGACTGAGTGTTGTTGATGAACCTGTGGTGGTTTTTGGTTAAATTATTGGTAAAATCCCTTTCCAATTGGCATGGAAACCTGACTACTGAAAAGGTAATTCAGGCATGATCTATGCCAAAATTCATCAGACTAACACTTAAGGTTTTATTTGGAGTTCCACCATCAACATTTTAGCCACTTAAGTTTGTCCAAAAAAGATGAATGACCGTTGCATTTTCAAAAATATGTGTATCGTGGGAACTGCGAGCTGTTGCCGCATGAAATCCGCTAGATGGCGCACTTTATGACCGTACTCTGTTATGATAGTATGAACCACGAACCTGCATGGATCCTGAGATACTCTCTCGGTCACTGAGGATTTCGTGGAGATTCTTGGTTCCAAGAATATTCCGAAGAGTAGTTTGGGCTAAGAGCCGAGTTGAGTGGTGAGCGTTTTCGACATTGGCCACGGAGACGGTAGCGTTAGACACCCTGTAGTAGACGACAGCATCCACAGAAACTGTCACGGAATCTTTGGTCAAGACCTGAAAATGAAGAGAGAGAGCGGATACTGATACATTTTAACAATTTAAAGCGAGGATCACAGAAGATGAAAAGAAAACCTTTTTAAAAATTGTTTCTAGTTCATTTGACGGTTTGCAATACTCTTTGGCGTTTTGACGTTCAATGAAGGTTACGCTGCTGAAATAACAAGCCCATTTATTTTCCAAAAAAAATCAAGTTGATGAAAAAACAATTTGCCAATACATTTTTCATCGTTTGAATTTATCATTGTTTTAGCTAAGTTAGTTTTTCAACTTGACTTCAATTTTCTTTCAATTTTTGTTTCAATTTTGAGCCTTCTGCGTGTCATGAATATACTTTTTTGTAAAAAATCCAATGGGGACATCCGTCTTTTTTGTTGTAAAAGATTCATTTGAGAGATGATTTATTTTTACTAGATAAAGTAAAAAAATTAGATAACTATTTTCTCGATGCGATGTTCTTCTACTTACGTATGTCAGACTTGGGCTATGATGTGTTGACACGTTTTATTCAAAACAGTCTTTAAAATATGTTTGTTGAGGGAAGATACATAAATGCAGAAATTCGAAACAACACACGAGTGACAGTTCATAAGGTCTGCCTCTTGTCATATCGTACCTTCTTTCTGATAATAGTCTCGGTTTACGAGTTAATTGAAAACTGAAACATGCAAATTACTGTATACAGTACATGTACAAAAAGATTCCAACGGTTGCCAAAGTTTACATTTTTTCGCGAATGTATTCTCAGAGAGCGGAAGTCTTTTTCTCACCGTTATCACGTTCTGCACGTTCTTCTCCATTCTCAATCTTGGGTAACAACTACTAATGAATAATTTAGTGACAACTTGTCCATGTCAGTCTTCATCATTTTGTGAAGGTTCCTTTGTCACAATCAAAAAATGAGCCTCCCAAAAATCGCAACACTAACTCACTTCCAATCCAGATCAATCAAGGTGCCTCTTCTGCTTTGGAATGCCAAACTGACTCGCAAATTTAGCACTTTTTACCGATGGCACTTTTGCTGACAGGCACCAATCGATTTCGTGTCGACAATATGTCACGACTTGGTCGAAACTTGATGGATGGATCGATTGTTGGATAGATAGTAGATAGATGGACAGACGGTTGGCAGTGGGGAAAAAGTGTGTTTTTGGGGTGGGTGGATGATCAGGGGGGATGGTTCAATGATGAAAAGATGGACGGAAAGCCAAGTCAGCCTTAATGAGGCTCTATCTCTTTACCCTCATAACAACGAGGGTTGTTTCTGGGTTGCAATTCGGCATTTTTTGTGGAGGAATGCACACTATGGGTCTCTCTCCATATTAGGGATGCACGTGCCGTTTCTTAGGTAAATTAATAATTGAGTTAAAGAAATAAAGGAGGGTGACATCCCTGACATACCTCCGTGAAAATGCACATAAATAATGCGCTTTGGATCCGATGGAAAACAAACAACCGTAACGAGTCATTTGCTATACTCCTCTTGTATATTTAGTAGTATGTATATCAACTAGCCTATTAGCGTAGTATCATTCTATCAAATATGTCATGGTCAAAGGTAAATGAAAAGAAGGAGCCCCTTTAGGGCTGTGAGAAATAACCAATTATCACCTCATTGTTATTCGTGCAAACCTATTTTCTTTTCTGCTATCTATTCCAAATTAGACGAGTCTGCATATTCATTGGAAGGGTACTCTTCTCTTTATGTGTTTGAAGAGAGCCCTTTTCTACTCATGATTGGTTTTGGTATTCACCTACTTTGCCTTCATAATTTTAATGGTGGCAAAAAAGGTCAAATGTAAAGGTCCGATTAAAGACACATCTCCTTACACTTGATGTTAAATTCATATTTTCGTTGTTATACACATGTTTATGTAAAAACACTGTATGTAGATTAAAAGACTATTTGAGTTTTAACAACAAAAGAAGTATTCCGTTGGGCGTTTTTTTCAACACTGTAAGATTTCAAAAGTAATTTTTTTGTTGTGATGGAAATGGTACCAGGAGTGTTCCAAGCCAAAAAAATGAGTTCGATTTTCACCACTAAAACATTAGGAGCGAGCTTGGAATTTCTTTTCGAATTAAAAATCTCAGGTCCAAGAAAAAATATCTTTGTAAGTCACGCAAAGTTTTCAGACGTTTCATAGTGTAGCGTCAGCTGACGCGTGCAAAGAGTGAGGACAAGCTGTTTTCAGCCCTCTAGATTTTCGGCTCGACGGCGAAACACCCTTTTTCTCTTAACTCTGCCTCCTACTAGAGGGCTGTTAGCCCCTTACCTTCCACTATTTACAATACAATTGTGAGGGAGGAAAAGCTTGTACTTTCAGGAAGTACCTCGCATCTTGGTGTTCTTGTCTTCGCGTGAAGGTTCTTTAGTTAAAGCAAGTCTTTGGGCGATGGTGTGTGTTTTATTTTTACATTAGCTACGTTCTCAATCAAATATGCTCGATATGTGGCCTGACTTGAAAACCCAGAGGATGCGTGTTTTTTTTTTTCTTTTCATTTCATCGAAAATTTGTTCTACGATTCATTCAGGAAACATGCCTTGACTTAGTTCCACCTTATTTTTTGAAGAGTCAACTTGTCACGCATTTCAATCATAAATTCTTCATTGCGTTTTAACATTTATCGGCAAAATAATCTTTGATATTTTTGAAAGCACGTGGGCATATCTTTTGCATGGTTGCTCTTGCTTTCAATATGTCAAAAGGGCCCTAATTACAAACAGGACTTGCACCGTTAAGGGGTCACTTAATTTAAATACGAATAATAATTGAAATTCAAATCAAAACATGAACAACACCATAAACTACTTTTCAACTTGGTTATCTCGTACACATGAAGGTGTTGTTATCACATAAACTTTCTGGTATGAACTCAAATTTCGCTTTAAGAACAAAAAATCAAAATACCTGGCCACGTTGTTCCGAATGGCTTCTTAGGTTTGAATCTAAATACACAAAAAAATCATAGAATTTTTTGGACCCAAAATTCAATGGGGAACGATTTTACTATTATTGGATTATATAAGTTTAGGTCCAAGGAAAAGTTATATACCTAAAAACCTATTAATTGCAAAAAAATTGATAAACTATTTAATCCATATTTAGAGACCATTTAGTTACTTGCTGAATTCAAATTAAATTAAAATCAGCAGCTGAGTTATTTGACTTTGAATGGTCTATTTTTAACCATAAAAGCCAAAAAACGCTCCAGTTATATCAAAAAACAAATTCCCAAAGATTTCATTTAGCTTTTCAATATCGCAAAAATAAGTGAAATTGTTTGAGTTTTGGAGCTTATGTCACAATGACTCAAAAATAATATAACCAATGCAACACAGTCAACGGCCCTGTTTTGCCGCTAGTGGTATGATTTAAAACACTCGCTCAAAGCAACCTTTATTTGTCCATATTGTTCTCCGTTATCAAATATCAAACATGTGCCCTAAGTATTCTAACCAACTTGTCAGTGAAACTTGTGTAGAGTACTATCAATTCTCTATTTAGTGAACACCCTGTGAAATGAACATCTCCTAAAGCAGAACATCATGGTTGAACCCAATTTTCTAGCACATTAAAGTACCTCTATTAAGTGCACATGGAAGATTTTTTTCCTTCCGTCAGTAAACATGAGCCTCTCCTTTTTCGCTCATTGATAGGAATACATGTGAAAAATAAGAAATATTTATTCAAACCCCTTCAACATATTCTTAACACTATTTGACACATTTTAGCGTCTTACATTTTGTGGCATTTTCATTCTGTTCCATAGGACGTCGTAACTTTTTCGTTAGTTAAAAACTTAGTCGTTGGCTCTGAGCTCATGCGAATATTTTCTTCTGAATAAACTTCTGACTTCTGAAACAACCCTATTTAAAATTTCAAAAGAAAGTTAGTCCAACAATGCAACAAAAATTGACTGCCAATTAACATGTTGGTCTTGAATTACCATTAAAACCAGTGAACAAGAAGGATTGCTTTTCAGTTTGCGCCAATATCTGTCAAATCAAGGCCCCTTTTTGTCTTTCTGATTCTTTGTATTTAATGGAGAGTTTATTGTACGTCCAAATTGCAAAAATTTAGAGCCAAACGTCAAAACTATCACAAAATGTGGAGGGGAAAAAATTGGTTTGGTATTTTACCACATCCCTTGATCTCCAAAACAAATATCATTTGATTTACCTTCCCACTAATGTTCAAATGAGTGCATTTTTAACCTTTTCCACTGGAATTTCTGCACATTTTGTTTTTAGGTATTCTCCACCATTTTCAAAAGCTCCTTATTATTATTATTGCGCGATATTGGTTGATTTTTCTTGCACTCACGGAGCTTCTCCATTCATTGCACAGTCTGCGATCAGCCAAGAGGTTAAAGAACCGAATCATGTCAGAAGAATTGTACATGACTTCACATCTAGCACACCACTCACTTAGGTATTCCAATGGTTCCCTTCCACTATTAATAGATAACATAGCTCCAACGACTCAGGGAGTTGGGTGGTTGGCATGCTCATAATCATACCTTCACCCTTTGGCTTCTTCTTTTGGTTCCCTTTCACATGCGTTCCTTTTCCGTGTTTCCCTGCCTACTTAGATACAAACAGGGAAGTGATAAAACTCCCACGAGAATCAACCCCCTCCAGTCGATCCATTCTTCCATCAGACCACTAGCAATCAAGGTTTCACTCCCAATGCAAACCTGCTCCATCAGCGAGAAAAAAGCTTTTTGCAGGCTCCTTTTCCTCGAGCGTGCCAAATGCAATAGATTAAACTAATAGAACACATCCAAGATGGAAACCACGAGGTGTCGATTCATTGGTTCCCGTGAGACTTTGGATCCAAACCAAAGTGAAGGCCATAAAAGTTTCGAGAAAGGACAAATAATTGATATCGATCGGTCGCATGTATTGTGATAAAACAAGATTTATTTCTTTTATCCGTTACTTCTTTGGGTTGCTGGAGGATCACATGGTAGGGTTTATCGACTAAGGACTTGTTTTTGAATGGACGGATTATGATCCTTTTTATTAATGCGAAACTTACTTTACGGAAAAAACATTATGTTATGGCCCACTTCACTTTCAATTTTCAAACTTTTTGCAAGTCTCTTTTATGCAATATGTATTCTTTCACGCTCTTCTTAGTAAGACGTCCTACGACCCCCCCAAAAACCTTTATATCAAAACAAGATACTGATTAAGGTGCAGTTACAGGACAAGTTTAATATCGCAGTTCGAAATAAATTTTGAAGGCAGAGATACAAAATTTCGATTGGCTTGTAAGGGGTCTCCACAAAAGGTTGCAGAGGTTGGTTGTTTCATCTAAATTTTATGATGTCGAGGTTCTTCCCGATCAGCGATATAAAAAGTTTCGCTTAACGGCACCTTTATATGCCATATTTGTTCTCAATTGTCGCATATATCTTGCAAAAAGAAAGCACTCCTGATCCATTGTTGATACAAATCCATTTCCCCTCTTCTGTCACTTCGTGGAAATAACTACATTGCAGTCCTTGAAGATCGAACATTGAATCGAGTTTTGAATGAGGTTCATTGTGGAATTGGCCTTGGAAATTATTTGATTCAATTTATGGCAGAACTGACGTTCCCATCATTACTAAAATTGCTCGTGAACTGAATAATTCCCACTTCAACAGTATGTTTTCGAACTTTTGCTCGAAAGGGTGAATGTTTTGCTAGCTCTATTTGATTGGTCATGTTTTGGTGGAATCTAAATGCCCATTTATTCTCCATTGAGTCCATTTCCAAATTGCTAGCCAAATACACGCTTTACTGACGAAACTCAATGACGAAAAGGGGCTTTCCAAACCAAGCTTTTTACACGAAACCACGACACTTTTCCGAATTAGAGCCCATATTTTCCTCAAAATGATTAAAAGCGACAATGTTCAATTTCAACTGAAACTAGCTTCAGTTTTTGAATGGGAAACACGGTTTTCGGTCTCATTTTGAAAACCAAAGACAAAAGGTTTCATATGAAATATTTCTCATTTTATATGACTGAATAGAACTTGAAAGAGTAAAACACATTCATCCAGTGACAATGATTAGGATCAAGTTTCGGGTCTCGAATTTGTCCTTTGTTTTTAATCTAGGTGGACTAAACGTCTGAATAATGTTAGAACGTCGGTCATTTCACAACATCATAATCTAAAAGTGTTTCTGAAAAACATTACTGGAAGCACCAACATATTTTTTTGCCATTAAATATGTGAATCACAAAAAATGTCATTGACAGACTTTGTGAGAAAATAAACTTTGGCAAGGAACTAGCTTTGACAGGTAAATAACCTCGCAAGGAATGCAAAAATCTAGAAAAAATGACTGGAAAGCTGATAGAAAACATTATTATTATTATATCTACAGATTAATCAAAGCATCTGTTGCTTCTAGAACCTTTTAAATGGCGAAAGGTATTCTAACTCCGATCGAGCCCAAGAAGTTTAATCAAAGACTAGGATTCGTGACTTGAAAGGCCATTCATCCATTCAATTCCAATAACTATGGAAGTCTCCAAATCTAGGTCATTGACCCTATCAGTATATTCATTTCTTTTCTAAGACATTGGCAAACATCATTTCCGGTTACCCGTTCGATCTTCAACAAATAACACTAATCGGGTTAACATGACTTTATTTAAAGTTGAAGAGCACGATTAAAATTCTTCAAAAAAACACAAATAGGAAGTGTGTAATGAATAAAATTGATTAAAATGTCAAAATCTGAGCTGGTAATAGGTTAGTTGTTGAGAGCTTTTGTAAGTATAGTTGAAAAATAACTATTCTCAAGCAAAGGCTGTGTGCATAAGGTGCGTTTTTGGGACTGACAAACACAACTTATGTACTGAGACTTTATGTAACTTTATTTTATGTAATATAATGGCATGGTTATTTCTGCCCCTAATTACTAATTGCCATGCTTCTACTATACTCCCAAATGTGTTCGCTAACTGACCTAGCATCTTGAACAAAGCAACAGGCATGGCGTTCAATAAGGTCGCACTCAGCTCCAAGAGAGCCCAGTTCCAACCAGCCTTGGCAAATAAAGAAAGCCCGAAACTTTCACCTTCGGCAGATGTAAAAGGTGACGTCTTTGAAACACATTGGTTACGAGAACAATTTTCCTTTATCTCCCAGATTAATGAATAATGCATTGAGGGGATCTAAATGGTCCTCAAAGGCCCACTTTTAAAAAGAACGGATTGAACCTCGATGCTGAATGCACCGATTTCCTCCGGCTTTCTCTTTTGGATTACCCACTTCAGAACTGTACGTTCTATCTAAGGCAGCTGATGCGATGCCCGCGCTTCAGTGTCAGGATAAACAAACGTCCATTCAAGGCCAGCGTTCCAATGAAGAGAGATTTCAGGCGATGCAACTTACCTCTTGAGGTGGAACACTCAAAGTGATTGTACGGAGATCAACTTTTTGATACGATTCGATGCAAGGTAGGACAAAGAAGATACCTGAAATTTAAGCACATAGGAGGAATTATTGCCAATGAGAGTTTTCAGTGTTGGAAGGCAGCAGAGCGGAGTCTCCTCAAAGGATGTCGAAGTTGGTCCAAAAGGATTCCATTCAACTCCCTTTGAAGTTATTTAATTGCACAAACTACGTAGAAGTTCAAGGAGCTGGATTACTGATTCAGGAAATATAGTTCAAAATGCCTTTGGCCGTAGTCATCAGGATTCATTAGACGAAATTTGAATGCGTAGTTGAAAAAGCTGAAAACGTTTGGTCGTCATAGACATTGTTTTAATGCCATTGGAACAAAAGTGTTGTTGCAAATATTTCCAGATGTGAAAATGCTAGTCGCAAGGAGAACATGTTCCACGTTAGGGGAGGAAGTAATATGAGCGTTTTCCATTGGACAACCCAATACGTCATTGTATTCCTGCTGATAGAGCACGCAAAAACCAATACTAAGTGAGACAAACTTCCACTCAAACTTGTCCATAACCTAGCATACTGAAACCAACCACCTGAGGAGCTTTCTTTTCATTCAAATATGCATGTCGGGTACTTTCAAAGGACGCCCTCAAGGTCATTAACTGTACAACCTTGAGTTTGCCTCTAGGCTATCCTTAAGGTGTCTCCTCAGCAACACGCCTAACAATTACTAGGTGTCTCAAAATACCGCTGAAAAATAGCAGCTTTTCCACAGCAAAGGTCATCCCAACATACTTTTCGAACCTTGGGTCGCACTCCTGACCTGTAATCTAATGCTGAAATCTAGGTCAAAGAAACCATTGCTGTGAAGGCCAAAAATCAGGGATCAACGCTTGGTGGTCACTTTAAAAAAAACAAAGACCGCGTGGCTCATTGAATATGACAAACCCTGTAGCTTTCATTGAGGTTGTGTTAACCGGCAAATACCGATATTTGGATAAACTAATTACTACAGTGTTTTATTCCTGGTGAAGGGGGCGCTTCTCTCAATAATTCGTGCTTCGTTAATAACTAAACGATTGACGGAACTAGTCGAGTCTGAAAGGTAAGCGAGGTATCTGTGGTGTCCACTTGGATCCATTTACAAGAACTAGGAACCGTGTTGGATTTGGCCATCTAATTTCGTTGATTTTATGGACCAAATTCGGTCTGCCACTCACTCCCGCCGATCCAGTGTCACCCCATCAAATGTGCCCATCATGATGGACACCCAAGATGAGGAACCTAGAAGGAGATCCAACAGATCAAATCAACCTAGGAAATTGGACCAATCCAGAGGCTACAACATTCAAGATATCCAGGACGACGATAATGAAGATGACGAAGAAGCTTGCACGGGGATTTGCTCCTCTTTTCTAATGGTTATCTCCCTGTTTCTGGTCGCCCTGACTTTTCCTTTTTCCATGTTTGTGGTTATCAAGCAGATCCAGGTACGTTCAAAACCATTGAGGTCAAACTGAAGATTGGGGTTAATTTTGTCTCAGGGCAAGCGGAGACTTAATCAGCTGTGAGGAATTGGAAAAGGAAGCCTTAGTTTTAGGAAACTCGTAAAAAATGATAAATGAGAAGCAAGGAGTTTGCCCGTGATGGACTTGATATGAGTTCAAAGAGTCGTGTCTGCGGTTCTTCTTTCCTATTTGAATGGACAATTAGGGTCTCTTTGTTCTGTTCTAGGGCGATCTAAAGATAGCCTTGAAGATCGAAACTAAGCGCTCGAGAATGATATTTTCAAATATTCTCAGGCAAGTTAACACCGCCAGTTTTACACTTCTTTTCCACCTTGAATCTATTATTCATGTTAGGGCCCTTTGAGGTTGAAGGCCTAAAATATTGATTAAGGCCGTTCATCCACCGTTCGAACTTCCATGAAACTTGAACACGAGTCCAATTATCAACTGCTACTTCTTTTCCCATTTTCCCACACCGTGAATTGTATTTTAGGGAAGAAATTGAATCCTAATTTTCGTCCAAAACTTAAAATAGTAAATTTGGTATTTCTAGGTTGGATAATTGATTCAAAAGCCTCTTTTTTCACTGGCTCAAGGTTCATCAAGTTATGAACGAAAATAATTGTTTCATGAGCAAAACGGATCTTTCTAACGGTCTTGGTTAAGTTCTATGTGGACTGAAAGTTGTTCCAGAACGGGTTTGTTCCAAAGGGAATCATTTTCCATGACAAATTTTACAACATACGTCTATAAAAGAAACGAAAACAGCCATAGAGAAAATTGAGAATTGCCATCAATGTCAGAGAAAGCGTCTTTTTTGCAGACATTCTACGTTTCTGTACCGTCAAAAATAAACCAATCATCGTCATTTGAGCTATAACAAATACAAATCCTGAAGTTTAGATGGATAAATAGAGAATTTGTCATTGATTGGCATGTAATTTTGTGGACATTTTGTCTTCCAGGAATATCAACGAGCGGTCATATTTCGTTTGGGTCGGGTCAAGACCAAAGGCGCAATGGGACCAGGTTTATTCTTCGTTCTACCGTGCATTGACAAAATTCGGGTGGTGGATATCCGAACTGTGTCCTTCAATGTACCACCACAAGAGATCTTATCAAAGGACAGCGTGACGGTGACCGTGGATGCAGTGGTGTATTATCGCATTCAAAATCCCTTGGCGGCTGTTTGTAACGTGGCAGACTTCAACCAATCCACTCGTTTATTGGCTGCCACATCACTAAGGACCACTTTGGGAATGAGGAATCTGACAGAGATCTTGAGTGAACGAGAGCAAATGTCAATTGGCATTCTAGAAACTTTGGAGGTCGCCACGGAGCCATGGGGAATTAAAGTGAGGCCTTGGCACGAAAATTGCTTACTTTTTCTTACTCTGTTGCAAATCTAATTTCATGTTAGAGGACAGCAAATCCCATGAGGATAGCTTTTATAGTTGTTGTTGCACAAAATCTTAGTGGATAAGGGGTATCCAAGCTCTTTGGCTTGATATGAAGTGCACTTAAACCATAAAAATGGAGACAGTTTGGGTCGATTTCTGCACTTCTAAAGTGTAAGAGGTTGCGAGGCTTTTCTGAAGTGACCTTTGCGCTTTCAAAATGCACAAACTTAACCGGTTTCAGGTGGAAAGAGTGGAAGTCAAGGATGTGAAGTTGCCCCAACAATTACAACGTGCAATGGCTGCTGAGGCTGAGGCCACGAGAGAGGCTCGGGCCAAGGTCATTGCTGCCGAAGGTGAACAAAAGGCGTCGCGGGCCTTGAAAGAGGCCTCTGATGTTATCAGCCAATCTCCCGCTGCTCTCCAGCTCCGATATCTACAAACTCTATCTCATATCTCAGCAGAGAAAAACTCCACCGTTATTTTTCCATTACCTATTGATCTTTTGCAGAGTTTCATGAACAAACGCTGACTTCTAAATTGTGCAGGGATTCTCATGTTTACTTACCGGGTCCTCGAGATCCTCCGGAGAGTAATCGCCCAAGTCGGAAGATAACAGCCCTTTCATATTCTTGAACAACCTATGAATAAAACCGAGTTTTTCAAAAATCATATATAACATGAGGGGGCAAAAAACTGAAAAGAACTGATAAATGAACCATACCAAGACAAATCACGGCAATCTTGTTCAAACCCGCGTAGAGCGTTCGGGAAACCGATTTTCCCCATTTTGAGTTGTTCAATGTACTAGAACATTGAACAGGATTACGGGCAAAAGCGTCAGACCAACTTACCTTGAAACACACACAGAGGGAAAAGGGTAACGTGACGATAACCAGGATCCACGAGATGCCCGTAAGCAGCATTCCACATATGCCCACACCATTTTCTGGTTCCTCAGCTGAAAGACACAAAAGTAAGAAAGAAGTGTAAGATGTGCGCCTGCTTTGAATGTGCCCAGATGGCAATTTATCAATTCTACAATGGTCGGTATTCATCGAGAGAGGATCAGCACCAGTTCCAAGATAACGTCTGGATCGGTATTGATGATCAACCATATCTTTTGTCCCTCTCTTCCCTCATCGATGACCTTGGGATCTCCCAAACATTTGTGAGGACGAGCTAGATCTAATAAAAGTAAGCTCTCATGAAAAAACGAGGGAAAAAGATGACTTTTTGAAGATTCGCCCTCGGGGTTCTTCCGTTTCTTGCGACTTCCTCTATCTTCATACTAAGACCCAAAGGGGAAAAATAATGATCCAAGACAGCGGAAGAGATCTTACCATCGCTAACTGAGGTGATGGCAGAAAATTGAGGCTTCTTTCGCCCGGGTACGTTGTCAAATGTGTGAGTCTCTGAATAGATTTCCGAGATGAGAGAGGCTCGCCTAAAATTGGGAGGCTCTGTCACTTCCAACATCTTGATATCACTCACTGTGCGCAGACCAATCCCAAGCAAGCAGCACTCAAGACACGAACACGACGAGTTTGACTTTCAAATATGGGCTCACAAATCTTGGAGGACCTCACATAGCCATGTCATACAAAGAGATCCAAAAGGCCTAATTGATTCTTTCGAGAGAGATCGACTCTTGGAGATGATTGAGTGAAGGGGAAACTCTTTCTGGTCTAAACACTCCACACACAACTTGCATGTCATACCCAATAAAAAGCCCCTTTCCTTGATACTAATCCAGCTTTTTGCAGGTTTAATCGACAAAACACATTCGGTTAATGAAACACAGAGCCACGAATTCATAACTCCTTGCAGGGAGAGCTTATTAATCCCTTGAATCAACAGAAAGGTGTTCTCGTTCTTCGAAGTTTCAATTCGAGGGACAAGTCCTTGGTGTGCTTCAGTGAGACGTTTTCGTTTTAATGCTTTCTCTTACCCCAAGATTCTCACAAGAGGAAATGTGTGCTCAAATAGCGACCATTGTTTTGCATTACACGTCAGTGGCCATGCAGAAATTATGCGGATACCTCCCGTCAAGATTAATGAGTCATATCGCTCAAGCGTATCTTGAAGCGGAGAGCCCAAAATGGGGCAGCCTTTGCTTCGAGGTCAGAGGGTTGTGATTGATTTTCCAACCTGACCAAAAATAACCAAAGCAACACCTTGTCATTCAACCCTCTCCCCCTTTAAGAAGAAGTCCAAGATGTGACGGAATAAGAGCACGTGGGCAAAACCGAGCCTCTATCCGATCAAGGAGCTCTCTAACTATGGCGAAGAAGAGGAATTATAGGACATAAGGAGGGCGACTTTAAAGTCCTTTTTTAAATTGAAGAAGGCAAACTCCTTGAACATTGGTACCCAACTTAGAAAATGTTAAACTTCAGCACTCTGGGAACTAGACATTTGTTTTTTTAGAGCACTTGAGACTGCTTGGGTATCATTGCTCTTTTCCGAGCATTGTGTGGAATTGGAGAATGGCATTCTAAGTGTTTCAAATTCAAGTGGCAGGTTGAATATGACGCAAAACAAAAAGGCCAAATTTTACTGAAAGTTTTTTTCCAGACCGAAGTGTATAATTATAGTATAATTTTGTGTTGATTTATATTAATGTGTTTCCACACTTGTTAAGCAATTTGTGTAGTTAATAGAAAAAAATCATTCTATAATTTTGCGTTTTTTTATGTTTAAAAAACATTTTCATTCGTAATCTCAAAGTAGTTGCATAAAACTCATTAATTCAAAAAACATCCACGGCTTGTTAAAGGTGAAGTTTTCAAGCCTCAAAAGGTCCATTCCCAGAGTATTTTGCACTCCTTAGTTAATAGTTGTCCTCTTATTGGACGAGGGCTCGTCTTCAATCCATCTTGAGGGCTCGTTACATTTTCTTGTACATATGCCATGAAGAGCTGGTGGAGGGTCCATTAACATGTTCCATTGCGTCCCAACTCCACTGACGCATAGGTATAATTTGGACAGGCATCAAACTTCGCCGTTCCACAAATGGACCGCCAATTCTCTTTCCGCTCCAATGAGCATGACAAGACGGTGGAATCCATGGAAAGCGAAAATTTCTTACGCAACAAGCCCAATGGAGCAAGCTACGTGTGTACTCTTTTGTCGGATTCTAAGCTCCAACCGCGAATTGGGTGCTTTAAGGGGAAATCCGAATGCTGGGCGAGAATTCCCTCTAGTCTTCAAAAATCCCACCAAAGTTACATTGTTGTATTCGTTGCTCTTTGAACTGACTCAGGTGAGAGTTAGATCAGACAACGAGGATCTCCGAATGGAAATCCACGCAAGGCTGGTCTTTCATATCATTGGGGAATCAGTAAAATAAAGTGGGAATGGACTGGCCGACGGGAACCACTTGGGTCTGATTTATGGATTCACGTCCAAGGTCTTTTGAGCAGATGGGATGGGGTCCCCCAATCCCGACCACCTTGAAGTCACACACGCAAAACTCGAGGTCCTTATAGATAAAATGGTTTCCAAAAGAATTTTGGCTGCCAATTTTGCCACTCTAGCAGATCAGAGAGTGAAAAATCCGATTTAAGTCTTTCCTACTCATCTTCTAACCCCTTTTTGGTGCGGTTTCCATTGTCCCTTTTCCCACTTTTAGTGCGTTCTTCTTTGGCAGTGTTTTGTGGTTACAACTTTTCCCCCTTCTAATATGAACTTCCCAACTACTTTGTTCGAAGCAACAGGCCTTTCATCCGAGTTTGGACCATGTCATATGATGGACTTGTTAAGCTTTTACGTTCTCTTTCTTCGAGCTCTTAAACACATTGGCCAAATATCAAATGTTTGTTTTTCTACCTTGGTCAATTCAATCAAAATCTTGATATTTCTCGTCCACTTTTCTGAAAGTGGCCTTGATTTTGTTGGAAGAAAATCAGAGAAGGAGAAATGTTTTTGGACACTTTCCATGCTCTCAATGCGGAGGTTTGCTCGGCAATTTATATTTGATTGAAAGGAACTAGCTTTTTGGGTCGTTAAAAGCCATTCGCTCTTTTTTAGCTCTAAAATGTCAAAATCCAACTTCAGTGTTTCTTCGGTCTATTAGAAAAAATATGATTTCGATAATAAGCCGCATGCTACGTACACAAATTCAACGAGTTCAAGTATATTAAAGTTTGATCAAATTAACGGTGCTGGAATATAGTTTCAGTAAATAAGCTGCGTTCAACATACCATTTTTAAACTAATACGACATTTAAGCACTCATATTTTTACTGTACTTTAGAGTTATCAAGCTCGCCAAATTAGTGAAGTTAACATCTGACGTAATAATTTCACAGTAAAGGTATTCTAAAATTGCTTTTACACTACAGCTTTCTTTCAAAGGATCTTTTCACCATTTCCTTTAAGGTCCTCGATCTATACAAACTAACTGATTTGGGGAAGAAACCCAAGCAAGTACAACATATCCAGACAACAAACTCTTAAACCAAGACCTATTGTGGAACCATTCATTGTCTCTTGGCCACCCATGACCGTAGTCTATCCGCTCTTGGCAAATGGCCTTATTCGCCAGTCCTTTTGTGGAAAGTGTCTCCATTTTGACTTGATGAGGAATATAATTTGCCAAGAACGGTTTCCCCGCACGGGAATAGATCAAGAGACAATTAGTCCATTCCTAACAGTCTGTCCACTCCCACTCCAATGGTTCCAGGGGGAAAAGAACAAAAGAGAGAGGTATGCTGGAGGCTGAGACGACCAAAATGGAACTCAACGTGCTGCAAAAATGGCACACGGAACACGGAACTGTCACAAACAGGTGTTTGAATCCAAATATGATCTCAATTGGAGCAGAAAAGGAATACTGGGGGTAGGTATTGTACATCCAAATGAACAAGAACCAAGGTGACTAAGTCTTTTAAAAAATTAGATCATAAAAATCTCCAATCGTCATCTCTCACAAAAGGATACTTGTCATGGACTGGTTAAGATAGTCTACACTTCACAAACACTAGATCACATTCACTTTTAAAGTCCCTTAGCCCAAGGTAGATGCACCCTGGATTGGCATAGAGCAAAAAACGACTGCCTTCGTTGCTCAGATGAGGGAGGTTCGAAATTCTACATGGATTGGAACGGCTCCTTGTTCCTCTCTCCTTCAGCGTTCCCAAGACCTTCAGTATGTAGACGGGGGAAAAAAGGGAGAGAGAGGGAGGGAAATTTTTGGGGCGAAGTGTTCGAGGAACGAAGATGCCTTTATTCTCTACAAGGAATGTATGACGAGTACGTGAGATCTTCACGGGAAAAGGAATCTAACGGCAGGATAAGCCAGAGAGCGCAGTTATCCGATGAGCAGGGTAACAAGGTTCTCGGATCAAGGAAGGGGATGAAGTGGAATTTTTGAGGACATCAAAACGAAAAACGGGATAGTGATCTAAAGGCTTGATAGGGTTACGTATTTTGAACAATGAGGGATTGTACAGATTGAGATGAACCAATTTCAAAACATTTTTAGTTAACTATCTTAATTTGAAAATGTTGATTGTGCCTTGATTTATGGATGTGTTCCGATTGACTATGATCCGGTTACACATCGGACCGGATGGTTTCTAAGGCAAAGTTAAACCTCAACTTTCTTTTAAAAAAAACAACTTTTACACTGTTTCTCCCTACAGAAAACTCATAATTTGGAAAAATAAACATAACGTTTGCACATTGAGCACTGATCTGAACTGAAAAACGATAATCAAATTTCGGATAGAACCGGAATCGGAACCCAAATTCTTGGCCTAATTTTGTTGAATGACGGTAATGAATTAAAGTGTTAGAAATGCTGCCTTTTCAGAGGATCAAAGGAAACCAGAAACTACTAATTGGGCTACAATACAAACAGAACTTCGGTTATTGTTCATGTTGTGTTGTAACTCGTTTTTTGGACTCGATCTAACAAGAAAAATCAGTGACCACGAAGGAGTTTATTTCGTCTTGATCCTGATAAAGTGAGTAATCCAATGATCTTCAGTTTCTTGAACCAAGCTACACTCAGTTCAAGAAAACTAGAGTACTTACTTAAGCGCTTCTTTTTCATTTTTGATAGAGGCAACTTTGTTGAAAAAAATCGAAGAGAAAGTCAAGATAAGATTTATTGCGTGCCTCTGGCTCAAAATTTAGTATTTTCACTACAAAGGAGTTTAATTTTCAAGGCAGTGGGAATAAATGGAACACACCTCTTTAAAAGTTGAAGTTGGCAAAAAAGAGTGACATATTGGTTCAGGTTTTTTGAGTAAAATGGTTGGAAGCTTTTTGTGTTCCAGTTGTCTAAACTTAAATACAGCTCTTTGAACTTAAACTTGAGCATACTAATCTTGTGAATAAAATAACCGTTCAAAAATCTCATCGAATCTTGATTGTTTGATTCACTAGCTCACTAACAAGATTAAATGGGCCTCCAATGTAAATTTAACGCGCAACTTCTTGCTATTGAATGAATGACTGTGGCCCTAAATTGGACCAGTTGATTCGGCCAATGGGCCTTGACAATTTATGGCTTCGCACAAACTTTCCCCTTTGGGAAGAGAAATTTGACAACATGCTACAACTTCCCATTATGGCTAAAGCAAGACCTTCTATAGTAAGTCCCTATTGCAATCTATGTTGAAGGGAATAACAAGATAACATATGAGGCAAGTGCAAACGAGTCTCCAATTAAAAAGTTCTGAACGATGTGGACCTTGACTTAATAAGACCTTCAATTTACAAGTCGAATTCTTGCAGTTGAAAGATCTTAAGCACATCGAATGGCTTGATACATAATTGATAGCGGACAAGTCTTGGTCTTACTTTGGATCGTTTGTATTGAGTCATAAGGACCTTGATTGATGGTCGAACGAATGATATACATCAGACAGGATAACAACCCAATGAATAGAACTTCCGCGAGACAAGACCCAAAAGAAACGAAGACGATGGATAATATTCCTTGAACCAACTAGTGCCACTCTTGGATCTAATCTGGAGTGGTTGGCTCTTAACTTTTGGACGGGATTGCTATCTCTGTCTAAGGGTATAATTGAGATGGTCACAGAGATAGTGGTCATTTCATCGTCAGCAATGTCATTCCGAGAATAAACACGTCTATAAAGTTTGAGTCGATTCTTGGGCATTTCCTCCATTCAAGGCTTAAGACCAATGAGATAGGAGAGTCTTTGGGGTTCTTGAATAGATATTGACTAGATTGTGGACTCTCTAATACACCTTGGAGTTGGCTGTGCGATCTTGAAGCTTGTTATGGAACAACAAAAGGCACACTGATTATACAGAACGGGTTCCAAAATGAGGAATGGCCAACTGCCAAAATGTGTTCCTTGTCTTATCGCGATTGGGCGAGGCATCCTTGCTATTTGGAAGGTTTTGAAATAAAGCACTTCATGTTATCACTGTGTCCAAGGAAATTTGTCTTTTGGACATAAAGGCTAAAGTATGTTTGGGAGAGCTTACGCATTTTCAACGAGAAAACCATTTTGGAGAATTTGCAACCTCCATATAAAGGTGCCTTTGAACGTTGAAAAACACCTTGTATACAAGGGTCAAAGTAGCAAAAAAACGGGTCTGTTTTCAATTTGACAAGTTGTTTTTTTCTGGTACTGATGAATTTATGTAATGGGTCAGATTACAGTTGCTAGAATTTTGAGGCAGAAATGTGCCATTACAACGACCAAACTTATTATTCGTTGCTATGTTTGAGAAATTACTTTTGAAAGATCATGCTTTCCATTGTTTGATGAGATCAGGTTAAACCCCTGAAAGTTTGTTTCACAATTATTGTCAAACATATGGCATTTCATTTCATGAATATAAGTGTAGTTGTTAGTGAGCAATCTCAAAAAGATCCACTTTTTGTCTTTTAGTTTTGTCCCTTATTAGTTGAAATTTTCGTTTCCTAATGAGCAAACACTTGCCTTTTTAGACGATTTTTAACAAAAAATCTGGCAATCATGGCCGATTATATCGTTAAATCTTGTTGTCAATGCCAGTTATAAATCAAAAAGAAATCAACTCGTGTAGGCATGACCTAGAATTCTGCGTGTTATAACAGCTTTGTGGAGAATCACACACTTGCGTCTACTTTGAGCAAAGCTCCTGAAACGACATTTTTTGAAAGTTATTTTGACTTATTTGCACATTCTGGTCCTTTTGACCATGTAACATTAAGGTACTTTTCAAGAAGAAGGGAGCTTTAAGCCAGGCGAGAATTGATGGCCATGAAACGACACTCGCTGACAATCTGTAGCTAGGACATTGTCAAAGGTTTTGACACGAGTCTTCCTCAAGTTCGCCTTGGAAACCCGTTTGCAATCTCCAATGTCATGTCAAACACTCATCCCATCATTTCCAGGATCAACATAAAACCAAACTCAAGTAACTTTTCTCGCTCGTGGGTTAAGGAGGATGGGACACAGAGTGAGTTCGTACTCTGTAATCGATTCACAAAGCTTCGGTGTTCGTAAATGTCTCTCTCCATGAATTGCAACATCCTTTGGGCTCAGGAGCAATTCGGAATCCCAACAGATGTGTAAGTGTTCTTGCAACTTGCACTGTATTAGTCTATAAAACTCGATTGCCTTTGAGGAAGCTGAGGATTCCATTTTTCTTTATTTGGGGACTAATGTTCGGGATTTGGCAAAAGGCCACTTTGTGTGCGTGAGGGCGTGCGTTTTTATGTAAGGACGTACTGTGAGATTCCCCTTGTTCTTGGATCAACTCAAATGTAAATGTTCCTCCCAACTGATGAAGTGGACCGAGTGGATGGCAGTGACCAACGTGGCTAACAAAAACCAATTCAGGGAAGACTTGGCCAATGGAATCAAAAGATTGAAGCCAAAGAAATGTTACGTCATACACCACGTGAAAAAATAGTTCTTTTCTACGATGCCATTTTCATAAATTATATTTAGTTTCATTTTATTTTACTTTACAACACTATCTTATCATATTATTACTATTATATTATTTTATTCAATTCTTTACCTGAAGCTCAGAAATAAGACCTGTCCAAGGGGCAAGGGAGCAACTAGTATTCAGTGACTAAATTCCCCATTGTACAAAAATACAAGTCCCGAAATACAATACAATACAATACGTCTTCAAAATATTTGTGACTTGACTGTGAAAGTGAGATGGTCAAAAATATTTTGGATATATTTAACAGAGTTTGTTACACTTTTCGCCACTATTTCTTACTTGATCCTAATATTCCCCTTTTTCATGACGTTTACTTTTCGAACGTAAGAAAAATCAAATACAACCAATTTGGGAGTACAATTCGGAATGTGACAATCATGAGACTTACGAAGTTTCCCGAAGATTTACAATTTGTCCAATTCCTGGTAATTTAAAACTAACCCCATGTTTTAATCATTGGCCAATTGCGTCACGACCAATTGCATCAGAAACGTTTTTCTTTTACTTTGCCATTATAAGCTTCCTTTTTGCAAATTTCATTATTTGTTAATGATTATTCAATGGGGAATACTTAAGGTTGCTTCAAGTGAGCGTTTTAAATCTTACCGCTAGCGGTAAAACAGGGCCGTTGGCTGTGCTGAGTTGGCCAGCCCATTTTGGCGAATCCAAGTTTTTCGC